>JAUTXW010002289.1:162500-420000 GCA_030620095.1 Kuschelorhynchus macadamiae
ACATATGTTAGAAAGAAAACTAAGTATGGCAAACCGATATTGTTTTCGCAAATATGTTTTCATGTTTTTGAGCATCAGTTAAAATTTTGTCTGAATGTTTGTAATTCATTCTGTATTTGACTTTGTTTTTATTATAACCTGTACTTAAAAATATGTGTATCTCTAATCATATGTGAATATGAGAGATAATACACCAAGCTTACACACAGATGTTACTTAAATTGCTATTTTATAAATTACTACCAGTGAAAAATGTTAGGACCCAGTTTAATTTTAAATATTCCTGTTATACAAATATTGCATAAAAAATATGATTTATCATCAAAAAACTCTTTAGGTTGTAGCCTTTTTGTTTCAATTTTAATTGGTTGTTTTTTTTTATTGATCGGATTGTATGCGAGATTTGAAGTGCTGACCCGTTTCTATTTACTCCATGATGGTATAAACCTGGTTACTCACCTACGTAACTGTTTAAGATTTAATCCCTACCTTAGTTACAGCAATCATTTTGTTACAAAGTGGTCTCAACCATAAAAATTGCAGATAATACTTTTAAATTATTACTGAATTCTGTATATTCAATAACAACGTCGTGTCAAAATGGAAGATGTATCACTAATTATTAGTTGATATGGACATAGCTGCCTATTGATTATTATTTTATTCGAAGAATTATTAATTTTTATTACATTTTATACAAAAAATAATATTTAGGGTTCTTTCTTTTATAAAAGACCAAAAAACTTGTGTGAACAGCCAAATTTCACAAAGTCAGAAATCTTTTGTGTCTATGCTACTCATTTTCTCTTTTAATGTATGGATATGTTTTACATATTACATACAGTAAAAATTTCTATTTTTAGATTTTTTTTAATTGAAAATATTTAAGACTTACTAAACATAAAAACAAACAGGTGCTTATTGTGTTTACTTGAACAAAACTATGTTTGTTATTATTATGGAATATATTCAATAGCAATTTTCTTCAATTCGGGTGTAAATATGCCACAACCAAAGAAATTAAATTAATCTATCATATTTTCAAATATTGCAGGTATAAAGAGGGAGATACCATCTATAATTTATGTATAAAAAATGTCCATACAATATTTAAAATTTACAAGTTTAAGCCTTTCAGCCTAATTCATAACTGCTAAAACATATTAAACAATTCATAATAATAGTTACTTGATGGAAGTTAATTTTAAATTAATTAAATAATGAATAAAAATGTTGACAATTGTTTAGTGTGGCTTATTTAAGATGAAAAATTAAAACAAAAATTTATAAAAATTGTCAATACTAATGGATGCCAAATTTGAACATATGTTAGAAAGAAAACTAAGTATGGCAAACCGATATTGTTTTCGCAAATATGTTTTCATGTTTTTGAGCATCAGTTAAAATTTTGTCTGAATGTTTGTAATTCATTCTGTATTTGACTTTGTTTTTATTATAACCTGTACTTAAAAATATGTGTATCTCTAATCATATGTGAATATGAGAGATAATACACCAAGCTTACACACAGATGTTACTTAAATTGCTATTTTATAAATTACTACCAGTGAAAAATGTTAGGACCCAGTTTAATTTTAAATATTCCTGTTATACAAATATTGCATAAAAAATATGATTTATCATCAAAAAACTCTTTAGGTTGTAGCCTTTTTGTTTCAATTTTAATTGGTTGTTTTTTTTTATTGATCGGATTGTGAGGATGCGAGATTTGAAGTGCTGACCCGTTTCTATTTACTCCATGATGGTATAAACCTGGTTACTCACCTACGTAACTGTTTAAGATTTAATCCCTACCTTAGTTACAGCAATCATTTTGTTACAAAGTGGTCTCAACCATAAAAATTGCAGATAATACTTTTAAATTATTACTGAATTCTGTATATTCAATAACAACGTCGTGTCAAATATTTCTAAGATGGAAGATGTATCACTAATTATTAGTTGATATGGACATAGCTGCCTATTGATTATTATTTTATTCGAAGAATTATTAATTTTTATTACATTTTATACAAAAAATAATATTTAGGGTTCTTTCTTTTATAAAAGACCAAAAAACTTGTGTGAACAGCCAAATTTCACAAAGTCAGAAATCTTTTGTGTCTATGCTACTCATTTTCTCTTTTAATGTATGGATATGTTTTACATATTACATACAGTAAAAATTTCTATTTTTAGATTTTTTTTAATTGAAAATATTTAAGACTTACTAAACATAAAAACAAACAGGTGCTTATTGTGTTTACTTGAACAAAACTATGTTTGTTATTATTATGGAATATATTCAATAGCAATTTTCTTCAATTCGGGTGTAAATATGCCACAACCAAAGAAATTAAATTAATCTATCATATTTTCAAATATTGCAGGTATAAAGAGGGAGATACCATCTATAATTTATGTATAAAAAATGTCCATACAATATTTAAAATTTACAAGGTTAAGCCTTTCAGCCTAATTCATAACTGCTAAAACATATTAAACAATTCATAATAATAGTTACTTGATGGAAGTTAATTTTAAATTAATTAAATAATGAATAAAAATGTTGACAATTGTTTAGTGTGGCTTATTTAAGATGAAAAATTAAAACAAAAATTTATAAAAATTGTCAATACTAATGGATGCCAAATTTGAACATATGTTAGAAAGAAAACTAAGTATGGCAAACCGATATTGTTTTCGCAAATATGTTTTCATGTTTTTGAGCATCAGTTAAAATTTTGTCTGAATGTTTGTAATTCATTCTGTATTTGACTTTGTTTTTATTATAACCTGTACTTAAAAATATGTGTATCTCTAATCATATGTGAATATGAGAGATAATACACCAAGCTTACACACAGATGTTACTTAAATTGCTATTTTATAAATTACTACCAGTGAAAAATGTTAGGACCCAGTTTAATTTTAAATATTCCTGTTATACAAATATTGCATAAAAAATATGATTTATCATCAAAAAACTCTTTAGGTTGTAGCCTTTTTGTTTCAATTTTAATTGGTTGTTTTTTTTTATTGATCGGATTGTGAGGATGCGAGATTTGAAGTGCTGACCCGTTTCTATTTACTCCATGATGGTATAAACCTGGTTACTCACCTACGTAACTGTTTAAGATTTAATCCCTACCTTAGTTACAGCAATCATTTTGTTACAAAGTGGTCTCAACTATAAAAATTGCAGATAATACTTTTAAATTATTACTGAATTCTGTATATTCAATAACAACGTCGTGTCAAATATTTCTAAGATGGAAGATGTATCACTAATTATTAGTTGATATGGACATAGCTGCCTATTGATTATTATTTTATTCGAAGAATTATTAATTTTCTTTTATCAAAATATGTAATTTCCTGAGTCTGCAACAACTAGGCAACCCTACTGAGAAGAAAGTAACTAAAAAACAAATAAATAAATAATAAAGTGTTAATGTTACACTGATATATGCAGATAGAAAATTCTCTTAGTTTGTACTTAAATACAACATATGAATAAAGAAAATGCACTAAACTCGACAACACTGCATTTCGCTGGTCACAAAAAATTAACCCAGCGGTACCAACAGCAACGGATGTGTTTGTCTTTAGCATGATCTGGTAGTTTCTTTACACTTTTGGATTGGGGGCGGAGTTATTTTCTTCTCAGCGGGGTTACCTAGTTGTTGCAGACTCAGGAAATTACATATTTTAATAAAAGAAAATTAATTCTTTGAATAAAATAATAATAATAGGCAGCTATTTCCATATCAACTAATAATTAGTGGTACATCTTCCACCTTAGAAATATTTGACACGACATAGTTATTGAATATACAGAATTCAGTAATAATTTAAAAGTATTATCTGCAATTTTTATGGTTGAGACCACTTTGTAACAAAATGATTGCTGTAACTAAGGTAGGGATTAAATCTTAGTTATGTAGGTCAGTAACCAGGTTTATACCATCCTTATTTTTAATATATAAAAAATTAATAGTCTGATGTAATTGTTTGTGTATGTGAAATTATTATTGTTTTAGTCTGAAGAAGATGCAATAAAGGCATCGAAACGTTGCTTGGTAATAAATAAGATTTAAGCAGAACTACTATCCTTTATTCCTGAAAAATTTTCAACCTAATTGCCAATATTCTATACCTTTTGCCCCATAATACTGAGAGCGTTAAATCTCCTCTACTAATTGCTATATTATTTGGTAAAATTGATTTTGAACAATAGCAATAAATTACCCATGGTCGTTTTTCTTTAGTGATCACATTGTGAAGAAACAAGATTCGAAGTGCTAACCATTTATCCATGTCTCGACCATTAAAAATATTAACTTTGAATTAATTTACAGCTTCAAGAAATAATAACCTGTTTGAAATAATTTACAGCTTTAATTTTAAATGTATAAAGGTAACATAGGGTTATTAAAACCCATAGATCAAATTTATAGGTAAACAACTACATAAGGGAATAAATTGGGAGGCACAGAAGGGTCGAATTCCTTGCCCAATGGCCCACAGGAATTTAGTTTTGTCATTAAATATCATAACATTTTGTTCTCACAACTCATTAAAATAATAAATTAATACATTTCTAATTATTTCATCAACACAGTTGTGTGGTAGTTCTGTAGTAAGATGGCAAAACCAATTATGTTATTTTTTATTAGTTCTAGCACTAAATCTACGATTTTGCCAAAATAATATCTAGTTGGGACACTGGGAAATATAATCATGCAAGGTTAGACATGTCTGGTTTTTACCATCTTATAGATATGTATTGCAACAAATTACTAAAGATTTTGTTATAAAATTAATTTTATCTTACAAAGACAGTATTGTGGTGTATATCGTAGATGTGGTGGAGTCAAAACATATTTTTATCCATAATCATCAAAAATCAGTAACCAACAAAGAAAATAATTAAAATAAAAAACACTTAATTTTTCTATAATATATTTGCTACATTAATAATTAATATACTTACATAACTTTAATATTAACAAAACAATATATGGAATTTTTATTTCTACTCTTTTTAGAGCCACATGTATTTTCTTGTAGAATTCTGGAATGCTTTTACAAATTTAATATAATTGTATAAGTTAAGTGTTTATGCATTTTTATATAAAAACAAATTCTAAATAAATTTTTGCATAAGCAAAATATGAACCATATATCTAACAAAATAGTTGTCTCACTTATCTAATATGGTGGGAAAACTTTTAAATAAACTACAGTACACAATAGAAGTATTTATAATGGGTGACAATATTTAAATCAGATAACACTGATTTTTTATAAGGATTACAGACAATAATGTTTTAGTTATTAATAGCCTCCCAGCTTAAGTTTTTCAATTTTTGCAAATCATGTCATAAGACTGGAAAACATAAGGAGCAACCTCAACAGATCTAGACTTCAAACTCAATGTAGCCATGGTAAGGCCAGGGGTGAGCTTCAATTCAAGTAAGACCCAGATATTATTGGTAAGCTTGAGTGACTGATACAACATGTCCTGCCCTTCAACATTGCGTTTCGCAATGGTGAAAATATTATTTAGGGTCATCTTGTTTGAAATTGAATCTGTAGTTCCTTTGACATCATTCAATGTATACTGAACCTGAAAAACCAATATTTAATTTATATTAATATAATTTTTGATTAAAGTATACTTATATAGTAATTAAACAATAAGCTCAATAACTTCCTTGTTATAAGGTCTAAAATACATTAAAAAAAAAAACTCTGAACAGACAATGATGAAAATTGAATTGTTCGTCTAGCAGAATTTATACATTAAGGAAATATATTTGTCAAAAAAAAAAATATCCCGCAAAGCTTGATAGTTGATGATTATCCAACCAAAACTAGCAGCATTATATATAATTCCCTCCTAGCAAGTCTGAAAGCATTCAATTCATATAAAAGGTTCGTAAAGCTATCTTTTTGATAAATGTTACTATGATGTTAAATAATACTTTATATTTCTATATTAGTACTAAGTGTGTTTTAATTTTAGATACTGAATGTGGAAAATGTTCCAATTTCAAATTTTACATATAAGATATAAATGTGAATAAATAAATACTCACACTGATACTATTACAATTTTGAATTTGGTATTCAGTCGAACTTAGAATTCAACTATTCCCTGGGAGCCATTTGATTATTTCCACATGACATTTATTAATATATTCTTATTTCGAATAAAACAATTTCCTGAAATACTTACTTCATTGGCAGAAGGGATGTCCCTCCATGTCGTCAAAAATACTCTCTTATCTAAATTTCCATCTTCAACAAATAGAATCTGAATTGGAATTTGACATGCAAAGTAAAACACGTCCACATTATTCTTTAGGGCTACCTAAAACAAAGAAAGATTTTGATCAAAGATATTTATTTATTTATATTTAGGATTAGAGAAACTAAGGGGCTTTTCACTAAGTTTCCGGATTTTATAGACAGACCAAGGCTGGTGGGGAGGGGCATAAAAAATACAAAAAGTTATTTGGCATGATATATAAATGTCTCATTTTACAACATATGAAAAAAAGACACTGCTGATAAGTTTTTGCTTCAAAAATTAGTAAGGTTTGTTTTGAATTTAACCCCAAGCAGAAATACAATATTTAAAACTAAGTATCAATTTTGGCGGAGACTTTAATATTGATTTTATGTCATGCAACACTAATATGTCATGATGCTTGGGGTGAACCTTGACGCTGGATTTCAGTGGTACCAACACAATAATGAACTCTGCATTAAGTTACGTAGTACCTGCTATGGTTTCTCTCACACCACTGCTGTGAGGGTGTTGGCCGGTCTGTCACATAGGGAAACGTAAAGAACTGCATTTAAGGTACTTAACATCCTGTTTATGATACATACATATTTGAAATTTGGGTTTTTGCTTTTAAGAATAAAATTTTACTAAGTCAAAATCGCTCTAAACATGAGTATAACACCCGTATGAGGGAACTACTGTTGCCTGAGAGTCATAGATCGGCTTTCTATCAGAGAGGTATATCCTATAATGCCTGTAAATATTATAATGCACTTTGTCCGATTATCAGGGACTCTCTTAATTTAAATATTTTAGGACCTTTTTAATGCAAAAAAATTGTTACTGTCCTAACAACTTCTTTTAGGATATCGCAATAGGGTGTAAACCCCTGGACTATTTTATATATACCTGTCACTAATGTCACTGTATGGTTTTTGTTGTGTTTTTCCGAGATTTTAACTTTTCTTATTTAGTTTTATTATAGTGCGGATTTGACCTTTTGTTCAATTATTGTATTGTGTGTACTTTTTAATTGAATAAATAAAAGTTTTATTATTATTATTATTACTTTTTGAAGTCCTAAATATTCTCAAGCACACCTTTAATCAGAGTACCCACAAGTTCATTTTATTAATTTCATTTATTTTGTTCAGGAAATAAAGACATTGACAAGAGCATCGTTAGGTGTCATAATTATTTTAGAAACTCATAGGTACTCTGATTAAAGCTGTTCTTCAGAACATTTGGGATTTTCGAACATAGGTACTGTATACAGTGACGAATTTAGGATTTTGTTTTGGGAGGGGTCCCGAGTTCAAAAATTTTGTTGGTTACTAAAAAAAAGGTCCCCACTTTCATATGAATATGAATGCTTATATAAGAAAAATGTGTGGGGAGTCCACAGCTATTGGGGTCCCCCCTGAATACGCCCATGTGTATGATATTTAAGAACATGTATAGTTGGTGGATAATAGGCATACACCTTATTTGTAATTCTCACTATATTTAAAATGTGAATTATTTTAATGTGCGTGTTTAAACATTAATTCATTTATAAATTAAATTCGGATTAATCATCCGATTACGTATCGATATCACGGAATGGCTTTTTAGGAATAGGCTATTATTAAAAATACATAATACATATATGAGTGAGAGAAACATACGAATCGTTAAAGATTCAGGCACGATTATGGATTGGCTTAGTTTGTAGACGTTCTCTAATCACAAAAAATTAGTACGTCACGGTCGTGCGATTTCATACGTATGGTCACTCTAGCGACAGTTTACTGAATAAAAATATATATTTTTATTCAGTAAACTTTGCCCTAGCATACTCCTATACTAAAGATGCACTACAGCCTGATGCCTATCAAATTAATCCGGACGCCAATAAGACGCACCCCCTTAATTTCCCATAATTTCTATACATTCCAGTGTTACTTAATTTCAATCTATTTTGCCTAACAAAAAATCGGAAGCTTTAAATTTTAAGAGATCACCTCAAAAATGCAATTGTATTATATAACTATTTAAATCGATAATTAATTGTATCTGATAATTTACATAAAATATCTATGGGTCAGTGGCGGCTCGTGGATATAAGAATAGGTGAAGCGCAGGTAGCTAGGTGGAGAGCGGCGCAGGTAATAATTACGCGGCAGGCGAAAATTTTTCGGGGTGCCACGCCCAAAATGGCTATTTTTTTAAGCTTTTTATGATGTTAATTATCCATAGCTTTGGAGCGTTTTTTAATACTTAGGGGAAATAATATGAATGTATAAGATTTTAAATATATTTTTTTGTTCTTAAAAAACAGGAAATTGATTGGAAAATGTAGGTGAAGCGGCGCTTCACCCGCGTCCCCTGGCGAGCCGCCACTCCTATGGGTTCTATGTCAAAAAGAAATATTAATTTTACCGGCTCAGAAAATCTTCTTTCTGCTTGCAATCCAAATTAATACGGCACTTAATTTTAAAACGGAACTAATACGAAATTAAGACGGAACATTAGACTAGAATACCGATTACGTATTAGTCTATTCGGGTTCCTTCGTTGTCGCTGAGTTTGCACTGCTACGTTGTTAATGCCTAAATGAGTAATTCTTCCGATTCCGTATTATATTTTAAAGTATTCGGATTAATTCGAATATTTTAATATTCGGTTCCACGAATATTTTAATACGTTTTCTTACATCACTAATGCACAAAAAGTAGAGCATGTGCCAATATAAGTTGACACACTTCACTTTATTTAACTTTCCGTAATATTTATGATATATTTTGTGTATCTACAGTATGTCCACAGTTAGCGTTTACAATTAGGACAAATTAAACAAAAACTTAATGTTTCGAGAAAAAGTAATTTTGCGATAAAAATGTTTCCTTTAAATATATGAATTACGTTGAGAAAACCATTGTTTTTGTATAGGGCGCCCACAAACTTCAAAAGGTTAATTTTATCTAAGAATAAACTACCTTTATTTTTCATTTTTAAAAACGTAGTTTAGAATTCCATTCTTAGTCAGAATACAAAACTACACATCTTTATGTTTTCATAAAATACTAAAACCACTGGACAGTTGAACTTATACATGCAATTTTTTAACAAAATTCAAGTTTCAGTATTTTCAATAAGAATAAAGCTTATTGAGTTGCAGTTTTAGACAGTGTCTAGCCCTAGTTACAGAGTTTATAGCATAGAGGTCGTAAATGTAGTATAACTGTACAACAAATTTATTGTAGAACACTGTTTTAGAGTTTTATGCCATAAACTCCATATCTAGGTCTGGACAATGTTGAAAACTCGATAATAAGTTAATCAAAATTTGTAGTTCGTCCAGCCAGCCTTTTAGTTATATCCCATTTTTCCAAGACTTTATTTTCTTGGCACCTTCTTTTACCTTAATACACCCCAATCTATGACATTTATCAACAATACTACAAACACATGCATTAACTGTGAAGTAACAGATTTATTTAAATAATTTATATCGTAAAACTCCTTATTTTTTATTAGTTTATGAAAATTATAATTCTTCACCTCTATAATCGACATATTTTTGAAAATTTTCTTGAATAGGTTTATAAGTCACACAGATCGATCGTGCACAAACGTCTTCGATCGTCTATAATCCACTAAAAACAAAGCAAATTATGTCAACATCGTTTCAAATTGATAACTGTGATCCACGGTCATATAGCATCAATCACGCGCGTGTCATCGACCAGTTTGGATTTGAAAAAAATTGTTATATTTTAGTCGACGCTCAATGGTTGTCATAAAAACCGTGGACGCTCGATCATATTTATATCACATTCCTGACGTTAAACATTTAAAATATCGAATATGAATAATGTAACACATCAAGCAGACGTTGCTTGTAACTGTCATTTTCTTTATAATATATACTTTAGCTTTGAAGCTTGAATGCCAATATCAAAATTGGCAAATATTAAACAAATGGTGGCACTCGATGTAGTGTGATTAACCTTTTTAAGCATAGAGTCGACAGCACTTGCTTGTACGCGATCGATCGCGAATAAAGACGATCAGTGTGACTGCCTTCTAACTGTTTCAATTTCTTCAATGGCAATTGACTGAACGGCTTCAGTTATTTTCCCTTTTAGATGGAGAATATCATTTTCAATAATTAGTCTGTTGCATATTATTTGCTTAAAGTGACCCCACAGGTAAATATAAACAATAGTCAAATCAGCACTCGTTGGGGGTTATAGAATGGCACTATTGTGATCAATCTATGGCTGTGCAAATTGGTTGTTTGGGACATCAGAAACTTCAGCAGCGAAATGTGCAGAACATCCATTTGGAAAAACATTTTGTTGCTAAACTCAAGTGGCAACAATTCTAAATGATCAGAGAAAAACGTGTTTAGCGAGAGATAAATTGAAAACAGGGTCCAAGTATGGTAAGAAAAAGCACACCAAATATTTAATTTAATATTGTCTACCCTCAGCGATACTAAATTCTGGATTATTTTTGCTTCAATATCCAGTTAAATATGTTTCAATGTTCCTCGCTTTCTTTTACAAGATCTGTTGGTTATCTGGCAGCTTAGTTGTTTGTTTATTACATAATAGATTTTTGTGTTTTAGTTACTCATCGGGTACTCTAATTGTACTGTATTCGTTATATTACTTGCACATTTATTTGAATGGCTTATTACGCTAAAATGTGAAGTTTACCTAGAACGATAAAATATTTAACATGTTGGGAAGCTACTAGGGATGTCAAGGATCCCGAAGTTCTGGGAACCCGGGATCTCGGAGGAAAAATATGTCTAGAAAATACTGAGATAGACCGATCAATTCTGGGATTAATCCCAATTTTTTAAGAATTTATTAATTTCTTTCATGTCGTTATTTCAAAACAAAAGTAGTAAACGTAAATGTGCCTGCGGCTTTGGACAAATTTAAAATTCATGTGGAAGGAAATATTCAAAATTAAAACACCAATGAGCATTGATTTGGAAAAGACATTAAAAACGAGAATCAAGCAACGCAGAACCATTTTATTCTGAAATTCTCTGGTATCTTACAAATCCGGACGCTATATGGCCAAGAAGTTTGCTTTAAAACAGCAAATATTTATTTTATTAAATGTGAATTGGAAAAACTTTTAGTCAGGCTAGACACCGAAAATGAATCAACTAATTACTACTAACAGCGACGAAGATGATATTCCTCTTGCAAAAATTCTGGACAAACACAAAGCAGACCAAAAAGAAAAAAGCGCGCTTAGCAAGCAAGGAACTGATCTATTCGCAAATGGTGACATCCGTAAAAAATAATAAACTAAAAATAAACTGAATGATGTTTCTTTTCTGAAGTATGTAACAAAATATGTTCGAGGTTGGGAGACGAAACTTTACATGCACTAACATATTTGTGGTATTTTTTTTTTTAATTGTAAACTTAGAACTTTGGTTGTATTTACATTTACACACGTTTAAATTTTTTAAGAAGTGTTTTCGGTTAATTTCTGCGTTTTAACTCAATACAAAGAAGTTATTTAGATGTCACTATTGCCTCCTTTTATTTTTTATGTCTAAACCTGCGGTTATGTATACAATCTTGAAAATCCCGGGATTAAGAAAAACTTTAACTATAGAAGCTAGTATTTCATTCATTGAAAAAGTACAATCGTGTGGGAACATTATTAATTTTATGAATATTCCTATTGTGAATTGTGATTTTATTTCCCACCCATGAATAAAACTCTAAACGTTTGTCTTCTTCGCCCTCTTTCACACTGTGATTGAAACGTGATCTGTTTGGAAATATTCCGTGTCACAACATTATTATCATCATAGGTTTTCTTATTTCTTTTGAAATTTATTATTATTTTTTAGCCAAAATAATATAAGCTCAAAAAAACTACTGTGATTTCAATTTACCATGAACGGGGCCTTTCCTCATAATTCGCCACCAATATTTGATCGGTTAAATTTGAAAAAGATAAAAATTTATGACTGAACCAGTTCAACATTTGAATATCACAAAGCCACATTCTAGAAACATCAACATTGGGGTACTTTTCATGAAATTTTCCAATATTGAAATGATATTAATTTTTTCAATTTCCATTGCATTCTACTAAAGAAATCCTGTACTCTACAGTTAACATTTTTGTGCTATATTTTGGACTGCAAATGTCATAGATTCAGGTGAATTAAGAAAAGGCGATAAGAATAATCCAATAGTAACTGACGAAAACAAAGATTTAAGTGCAATTTTGTAGATAAAAGCTACATTATTTTAATGAAAAATTTGCACTTTATTGCATATTTAAATGATCTGTAGAAAACTGGACATATATTAGCGATTCCCTATACTTAACTTACAGGGTTTTAGGGCATATTTTAAATGTTTTGAAAACAATGATTTTCTTTTTAAACAGTAATTGTTACATAAAATAATCAACTGAACAATGAACTGCTATTTTAAGGCTTCTATCAGTGTTAATGTCTCCTGTCAATCAATAGTATACAAGAAGTGCAAAAATAAGTGGTATTCTTTACCTAAATTCATTTAGTATTTAAATAAGGGCCCCAATATTTTTTGACACCCCACGAAAGTATATTTAATTCTCCATCCACCTTCATTAGGGTTCCCTTAATCTAAATACAGTAGTTTTTTAATGATATACGTTGAAATGTAGCAGTACCCTCTATAAAATTATTTGTATAGTTTTTATTTATGACGACATCCTTAGAGTTTAGTAATAGGTTTAGCTATACCTAACTTTTGTACCTTTCCAGCAAATAGGGCTTTTCTTTCTTCAGATTCGAATTTCAAATAATGTCACACACTGATATCAAAACTACAAAAGGTATATGTAAACTGAATACAGTTTAATACATAATTAAAATATATGGTGTACGAAGTCATTACATACAGAGTGTGCTTATGAATGATAATAATACAAGTAATTTAATAGGTGGTATCACTCTACTTCGTAAGAAAAACGCAGATTACAAAACTACTGCATTCAGGTATAGGAATCCCTAATGATGTGAAAATATTCTGAGAGTCTCATTGATTGATTGAATTTGGAAAAAGTATACAACTATATTGAATGACACTAGATAGTTATACTGCACTTTATTGTTTATTTTGATTCGCTTTTAAAAAATTCTATATTTTCGAAAATATTTCCTGAACCCCTTAAATTGATTATTTATAACCCTTAATAAATTTGCCATTCTCTTCTAAATATGAATGCAATAAAATGCAGGGTAATCCATTTAAAAATTGTAAATGTTATATGCTACGTTTTTTTTGGAACCACGCTGTATACATCCAAATAATTTTAGATTGAAGCTCTATACGATCCACACATACCTTGCAAGTTGCATTTAAAAAGAAAGTATGATTCATTAGTTAGAGACTGATAGGTATGGGGTGGCCCACCCTGTATTTTTTATTATTTTAGGGCCAACAATGACATACTTATTAGTAGCATGTACGTTTTTATCTAAATTTCCATCGTCTTGAAGTCTACACTTTTATATTTTTACTGTTTATTTACTACTATAGTAAATTTTTATATCTCATTATAACACTAAACGAGCTAAAATGAAATAGCAATTTTAACGTCTTAAACTCATAAATGTTAACCTACTTGCAAGGTTGTAAGTGGTTCCATCCTCTGTACGGGACCACTAGTTCCGAGTGGTAAGCTGTATTCTAAACTTTGGCCGGGTTGTAAAGCTGTAACGTTCATTGGAACAGAAGGTGCTAGACCAAAGCTATTCTTATTGAATTGGATTGCAAATCCTGTCATAGCCTAAAAACATACAAACAAATCATTTAAATATATTGCCCTAAAATTAATTTTGGGAAAAATTGAAAATGTTTCAAAACTTTAAAAACTTTGGACGCATTTCATCTAAACAAAAACTTATAAACGGCTTTACATTTAATCATCTTTACACTATATTGCTATACATTTAATATCCTTGGTACTATATTTAAGATCTTTAAATAAGTATTCCGATACATAATACTCTTTAAAACTTAAAACGTTATTGAGGCTTAAATTTATTCTATTTTTCTTCATTCGATATTCTTTAAGCTCAAGTATTTCACTGCTGATATTTCTTTTAATATATATAAAAAATACCACACAAATCTGTCAACTTAATCAGATCAAAAATTTTATTTTAATATATTTATAATGCTTTAAATACTTTTGAAATATATTCAGAAATAATTGACACTCTGAAACTTCGGGTAATGAATTAAAAAGAAGTTTTTTTTATTAAACACTGATTATTGAAATTAAATGAGTGTATTATGAATCACAATAAATATATATGACAAGTAAATATTTCCTATAAGAATTCTAGTTAAAAGCTAAGGTCACATATTTAAGTCTTGAGAAAATCGCAGTTCATGAATTATTGAGAAACGCACCTGCATAGCTTTGTTAGTCAAATTCATTTCCATGTAAATTTGTCCTGCTCTTCTAGAAAACGTCCCTTGAATTTCCAAGCCTTTGCCTTTATCAGCAGGTAACCACAAAGCCTGAAAGAATTGTGCTTGTTAGAAAAATTAAATTAGTTTACAAAATTACAATATAACAAACAATCAAATGATTAATTTTAATTTTCCTATCAATAATTATTAAAAGTTACCAAAAAAGCTAAAGTTATTGTCCTAAAAATCAGTGATTTAAGTAGAATCAATATAACGGTTTCATTCTCATTTTTTAGGTATGAAATTAATTTTCAGAAAAAAATAATTTGAATTTCAATTTTCGGGTTTGTGACAAGTCGGGTTGATTTCCTTTTCTTACCTTGGGTGGAGTATACATAGTTGGTGTGGTAGTAATTCCAAATATGTCTCCTAGGAGACCAGTTGTTGAAGGAGCAGCGCCGCCTGTAGGGACTTCTGGTCCTCCCAACTGAAAACAATCTAATTATTAACGAAAATATAGGGCATTACGCAGATTTATGTTCATAAATTACAACAGGACTCGTTCAAAAAAGTTGCCATATGCACATTTTACAATATATCTTAATATCATCGCAATAAATGATTTTACATTCAGTAGGTATGCTTTCTTTCTTCTTCATTTAAAGTGCCTATAAATTATCTTTAGTTAGGGTCTTTTACTTCAAATATATCTATTTAACGCAAATAAAATAAACAATAAACTTCTAAACAAAACATGTTAAGAACATAAAAAATTGGTGAAAACAAAAAAAAACAAATTTCATTGAACACCTTAATTAATTATCCTTTATTAAAATATTTTGCAAGAAATAAGCTGTGTATGTGAGCCCCGCAAATGAAGTAAACGGAGGCAATCGAAACGTATCTGATAATTTTGCAATCTCTCATATTTTTACTTCCCTCGTACGATATTTTTCTAGATATTTGGTCGGTCTGCCGTTCAGTCTGTGCGCGGCATAGCTTAAAAACTACTTATCCGATTGACTTCATATTTTGGTTAAAAATTAAGGATCATATGGGCATAGAATAGTAATATGTCGGTAGACATCCAATATGGCTGAACAAAAGGGCGGCTTAAAAGCAAAATGGATAAAGTCCAATTTTTGAAGAAAATGAGTTAATCAATGGAAGGTGCCTGTTAATACAAAGTCTATCCATGGCTTAAGTTTATATAGAAGCAAAAACCTAAAAATCCTAAAATAAATCGACTTTGAAAATATGGATTAGGTGCAAAACAGATAAAATCCTAAGCGCTTAAAACGGAAAATAAGAAAAGTACTTTTCAATCGTGTTATCTCTTGCTTTTTGGGACACTCCGCGCAGCCCACACGAGCATACTAATCACATAATCGCTGACAGCTTGAAAATCGAAAGCGAGAAAGAGAAAGCTAATTCCAATGCCAGTGAAAGAGCTATGCATGTATCTAATCAATGTCAATTTGAAGTAAATTTGGGCACAATGTGTATTTAATTTTTTTTTACTTTTACATTTTACCTTAAACTATGAATCTTTGCGATGCGTGAATAAAAAATATATCTTAAGTTGCTCCTGCATAGTATATAGCCTTATTGCCGAGCCTGGTGCTAACACGGTGCCGGATCTCCCTAGAGGACCGATTGTTAACTTAAGTGGCAATTTCCCCCTGACGGTACCAAATATTGCATTGCGTGTTAGTCTTAAATTATAGGAACCATGCAAGCCTGTCTTTTTTCGCCATGGATTGTCAATTTGTTTTATTATGCCAAGAAGCAAATCCGAAAAAGTCCACTTTTAAAATGATAATTAAAATTGATGTAAATTATTTACAAAAAATCAATGTTTTTTATTAATTTTATAGATATTTTCCAAAAGCATCACGATTTACGATAGTGACAGTTTTTTTCGCTTTTCTCCAAATCTGCTGCAGAGGACTTTCTTTGTTTTGCTCAATTGTCATTTACTTACCAATACATCCAAACCCCCACCAAGCAAATCAACATTGCTGGTGGGAGCAGCCATGGGTGCGGAAGTAGGTACAGCGGGTCCGCTTAGATCCATTGATAACAAATCACCAATAAGACTTTCCTGGTTAGGAATAACCATAGCTTCCGGAGCAGGAATTTCACCTGAACCCTGTCGGGCCGGTAGGGTCTTCCTAATACCTATAACAATAAAAAAAAAAACAAACGAAGTTGGTCTCCATTTAATATTCCTTTTACACAAATTATTCTTAAATATGAAATAAAATGCAAAATTGGAATTTTAATCTTACCGGCACTTCTTCCCTCAACAAAGGCTGTGGGTGGCTTATGGTAAACACTCGCTAGCGAAGAAATATGACAAATAAGTTCATCCAATAAAGTAGGCTCCAAAAGATCTGTTTCTTCAGAAATCAATGGTTTGTCAGCCAGAACCACTTCTTTAGCTGCGGCCGGGTCAGTACTTAATAATCTAATAATTAATTAGACAAATATTAGAGATTATATTCCAAATGCGACAGTAAATTTGTCAAAAAAATAATGCTTATTTTTTTATTGATATTAGATCGTTGGTTTTGAACAGTGTCAGATCCTCTAAAAGTAGTTTACCTCCAGTAGATAAAACCTCTATCTCTTAAGTCTGGATTGTCAGAATCCTGTGTTGCCAAACTTAATACATGCTGGACGAGACCTTGGGTGTGTTGAGGACGTTTCAGGAAAAGTTTAACTACAGCAGTCAACAACTGGAGCTGTACCTGAGCATTTTCGTCGGCAAAACCTAGATTTAAAAAAAAACAAGACTTACAATATCTTTTTCATTGCGACATTGATATGGTTAAATGTTTTAATCAGTTTAAAATCATAAAACTGCCCCTCTTAAATTCATAATTGCTTTGATAGATTGTTAGAAATTCCGCTTTACCTTCCAAGAAACTATCCAAAAGTTCATCTGCATTATCGATTCTTTCAGCATATTCTCCGATAATCCATACCATTGACGCCCTTGCTTCAGGCTCGTCCAAAGTATCCAAATTTTCACATAAAGTACTAATAATGCTTTCATATTTATTCGGATATTTCCTAAAATTTAAAAACATTGAAAGTAAATGTTTGGTAACAGTCAATATTAATATTGGATAGAAAAAGTATCAAATATATAAGTTAGATTGTCCATTGAGTGTAAATTCTAGCACAGATATTCAGGATCGTTCCTAAAATATTTTGAAATTGGCAGGAACGAACATGTAGGAGGGATGGAGGGGACGTTCCCCCATTATTTTGCCCTGTTGGCAAAATATTTTCTTATTGGTGGTAAAATAATACGCAGCTCTTTATTTAAACTGTTTTCCTTGAGTCTTTATTTTAGTCCTCACTAGCTTTTATACAGTTATGTCATTGAATAAATATTGTCTTGGCACCAGTATGTTTTTCGAGAAATTATAGATACTGATTTTTTTGTGTGGTTTTTTTCCAGTTTAATAAGATATAAAAAATTCCTTGACAGAGACACTAACCAGACACTTCCAGAGACACTAACAGAACACCATTCAAAAAGCAGTATTATAAATACAAAATTTTTATATTTTTTTTACACATTTACAAGTATGAAAAATAAACGCGATGGTTAGAAATAATTAACTTAATAATAAAAAATAGATCTCTAAAATTCAAATTGCCTAGATTTCAGTATAACTAACCCTGAAGGGAACTATAATACAATTTCAATATTGCAAATTATTTAAATAACAAGAATGATGTTGGCGTAAAAATGTATTTATTTATTATCATAAATTATAATTTTCAGCATAAAAAAATTAATATGGTGTTTTAGACTCGTATAAGGTATATTATTCGGTAATACCTAAAGGTAGTAATTCCGAATTATCCCAAAGCGATACAAAAATTGACAATTTTACACCTATGTTTGACAATAATCTTATAGCTACTAGAATTGACAAGGCTATATGAAAAGTTTGTAGTTACAGGGCGAATTAAATTTTATTTAAATATATTAGTAATGTATAAAATATAGGAAGTTTTAATAAAATTTTTTTTAAAGATTGCATTGCTTTGTCATTTTGTTTTGCCATGGCCATGTTAGACTGGTATAAAATTCTAATCACTACATCGCTAGATAGTACATAATTTTTGTAACAAATGTTAAGTTAACCGGATAAATAGTTTTTAGACTATACGGTATTCACAAAAATTGTTTACACACATCCAAAAAATACATATACACACGATGACGATGTTTTTTTGCTTTTCACGATCTATGTAACCTGAAACCTGGTAAACATTTGACAAAAAAAAGTTATAGTTACAGTCATTATTTATAATTACAATACCGAAATATGCTGTTATAATTTAGATTCAGCATGCATTATGCATGCAATTATTTTTGAAATTCGCTCATGAAAGACAATTTTTGGAGCACTTATGGTTAAACCGAAAATGTCTATAATAACGGAGGTTACTAAACCGGGTGTCTCTTTAAGGTCTGTACAAAATGATGCATATATTGCTGAGCCTATAAAATAGATCGATTTAAGGTAGCTTAACCAGAACAGTTTTTAAACTTAATTTGCAGGTAAATAATTTTATTTCAAACATATTTTGTCTCTTGGTTATTGTCGCTACCTGTACTATTTTCGACAGAAAAATTCAGAAAAATGATTTATGTAACTTGAAACCACCGAGCATAGAAAATAATTTGAAACCTATTGAACATTTGACTCAAAAAAGTGTTACATTTTTACAGTCACAGAGTCTTATTTGTAATTACAGTACACAAACATATTGTTATAATTTAGCATGGCATTGCATTAAAATTATTTTAGAAATTCACGCTTGAAAGATAATTTTCGGAGCACTTTTGGTTAAACCGAAAGTCATGCATTTATAATAATGGAGAATACCAAATCGGATGTTTCTTTAAGGTCTGTACAAAATGCTACATATATTCTTGAGGCTAAAATAGAGCGATTGTAACTTAACCATAGACCAAAAGTGGTTCGTTAGGGCGTTATTAAACGTCAAAATTAAAATATATATATATATATATATATATATATATATATATATATATATATTTATTTTAAATAATAAAATATTGTGTGTAGGAGCTTATTTTCGACAAATCACATACAAAAAAATACATTTTATTTTACCTCTGTAGAGAACAGTTTTTAAAGTTAATTTACAGAAAAAAAATAAGAGTTGACAATTAGAAAGTAAAAAAAATGAGCATCGACTTTGTTGTTTTAAATGGAACACCATTTCATTAAGAGGGTCTCGTCTTGGTCTTATATACACCTGGTTTGATACTTTTACATTTAAAGGCAACCGAGAAAATTGCCAAATACTCTGACAGGAAGTGTATTCCTATTAACTCCATTTGGAAGTTAGAATGTTCTCTCTCTTTCTAGCACACTGCCTTTGGCGGGGTTTTTGTCAATTTTCTCCGTTGACTTTAAAGATAAAGTTATCAATCCCGGAATATTTCTAATCAGCAAAACGAAATCCATTTAATAAAACTATATTACACAGGGTGTTCCATTTAAATTAACAAAGTCTATGCACATTTTTTTACTTTCCGATTGTCAATTGTTTTTTTTTAACAAATCCTGACGGTTCAGAAAAAAACATAAAACTTCTGTAATGAACATGTTCTTCTAGTTCTAAAAATAAAGCGGGTAGACCCCGTGGCGTTCATTGTTTCATAAGTTTTTCTTAGAATAATTAAAATAATTTTATCACTTCTATAAAGTGACCTAAAAAAACGACAAATCTCATTTATTTTAAATGTATAAAACCTCATATCTTATCGCAAAAAAAAAACTGCCCTTGCCTATACTCATGAAAATACACCACTTGTTTGATAATGAAGAGGATAATCTTATAACACAAAGACATAATACTTTAACTTTTATTTAAACAATAAATTGAACTTAAAACATTTCCTACAATTAATTAAAAACTGTCCCACCTTTACCTGGCTGCTACCAAAAAAGAACGTCAATTTATAAGTCAGTGACCCAGATAAAACCAGACCAGATGCGAAAACTCTCGTATCCGCTATGCTCCATGCGACGGCGAACAAAGTAGTGGGGAGCCGAGCGGCAGGCCGCTTGGCAACAAGTAAGGGGACCGATCGCGATGGTTATATAGTTTCACGGCCGTCTCGGTAATGTGTCTTCCAACTTCCGTGTAGTACGGGTGTTTTTGATTTATTTTTATTTGTAATTATGTGAGAATGTAAAAAAAAATATTTAACCGTGTGTACAAATGTATAGAGACGTTTCACTTTGCTAGATCGAAAATGCCTGGTTATAAGTGTCTTTACTTGTTATGTTCTAACAAAGATAGTAGAGGACAGACTTTATTCAGGTGCCCAAAAAATCGTCAAAACTAAGTATATCTAAATAAATATCATAGATTTCACCAAGTAATCTTGATTTTGTTGTTAATAAGTCCCAATAAATGTTTTACAGCAATGACGTGGCTTGAGGCTGCTGGAAGAGCAGATCTTCTAGAAAAGAACTATAATTACAAACTGTGCCAGGATCATTTTGAAAGAAAATTTATTTCTACGACTTCAACAAGCATCAAAAGGCTATACAATGATGATATTCCCTAAAAATTGCTATGAGTTTTCTGTGGACCAAAATGATCTGAAGAGCCTCCTCCAAAAATCATTATAATATCAGGTTAGAAAAAAATATGTATAAAATAAAATATTACTTCCACATCGCTAAGAGATGGGGAAGAATAGTATCAAAACGTGTAAAAATATTATTTCAGCGAAAAAAAAATCTGTTTGTCCGTCTGTTAGTTTACGCGATAAATTTCCAAAGAATTGGGCCATCGAGTTGAACTTTGGTACATAGGGAGTGGCCCATACGAGAACGGTTCGGAACGGGGGGTTAATAGGTAAAAAAATAGGGATTTATTGTAAATGATCATGTATTATGTCCTTTCAAGGGTCTTTGGTTATACAGATTTTAATAATAAGCCCTCTTTGATACTTCTGTCCAAAGTAAAAGCTTAGGGAAAAAAGAAATGGGGATGAAAATTAAAAAGTTGAAAAATCTTGTAATATATCGTTTTATAGGTTCCCGGATAAACAAATCCCAATCTAAGAAGTACTTGATATTTAATAGTAACTTTAATAATGTTGAGGGGTAGAAAGGGAGGGTTGAAATGTACCCTTTCCTAAAAGAATGCAAACTAGGCCGTTTTTCCGCTTTTATTATGGACGTTATTTATTAATTATAATATATTAATAATAAATAATTATTATTAATCAGTACAGTCAACTAGTTGATATATATATATATATATATATATATATATATATATATATATAAATAAATAAATATTTTATTTCTATATTGATTTCTGAGATATAGTTGGTTTTTTAGTAGAACAATCATTTCTTTTTCCATTATTAGGGAACAAATTTTTTTAAATATGTAATAATTTATATTATTTCAAGAAAAGATATTAATAGTAGGAAAAAGAAACAAATTGAACTTTTAAAGTTTCTGCTATTGTTTTTATTTTTTTTAACCTCTTAATAATTAAATCTTACTTAACGGGAAAAAACTTGATATCCCCCTTCATTTTCAAGAAAACGGCGTTTGGAGTTTAGATGAAACACCCTGTATATTTCAATAACCAGTTTGTTTTTGAAATGGATTTATGTTGGCTGCCACGCGATTTTGTTGACACGCTCTAGTTCACATACGGAGTAGAGGAGGATACAATTTACGAAAATGTGATTTAATGTTGAAAAATATAAAACCACTTATTTGTACGTTATAGTAACAAAATGTTTAAGTTTTGCGTTTTGTGTTAACAAAACATAACTTAACCGAGGTTGGCTTAGGAGTATAGAAAAAATTCCATTTCTTGTGTTGCACATCTCCGAAACGGATTTTTATTTGCCTACTAAGGTACATCGACATATTCCTATAATAAATTGTCAATAAGAAATATTTAAACAATTACATATTTATCAAAGTTATATTTGGTTTAGTATTGTAATAGGATTAATTGATATGTACAGATTAGTTATGAGAATTTAATTTAAATATATAAATTATTTATGCTTTCTAAAGTAAATAAATTCTTTAAATTAGAATTACACTCTTAATAATTATCCGGCATTCACGTTTAATATTTGCGTATATATGATATTAATATCAAGTTATTAACATTTTCTCCAGTATTTTATAGTTGTTACAAACTACCGCCAACATGACACTATGCTTAGAGTACATATTACTCAGGTATTGTACTAGTGTACTACATTTTTGCTTCTCTCGTAAGAGAGAAGTATCCTTATCGTGAAAAAATCACTTGCAAATATTTGGATTTCGGGATTACTAGATCCTGAAAAATATTGCTATGTCATTTCTGTAGGTCTGTCTGTACTCGGAATATCTTAACCTATTGATTTAAAATTTTGGTCAAAAATCAGTATCATGATGGTAAAATTTTGTTAAAAATTCAATCTGGCGGCCTCACAAAATCTTAAAATATTAATTATTAAGAAAGAGCTTAGGGAATGTATTTCAAATTTTGCACAAAAATTATGTGTGGTATAAGGATACACTGGTAAAATTTTGGAGTCGAGCCATTATGATGAGATAAAATGTTTAAAAATTCAATAGGTACCACACAAGTGTGAACGGGGATATAATTGAAATGCGAATCTACGGAAAACAAAAAGTTTTAATGAGGAAAAATAATAAATGGCATTTTATTTTTATAGGCCGTATAAATAAATAATAATAATAATAATATTAATAAATAAAAATATTAATAAAATAAATAAATAAATAAAAAGCTGATTGCGTTTAGGTTAGCCTTGGTTAACTTCTTTTTTTTAGATGATAGGGATATCCATATTAAAATAAAAATTGTCAAATGAAATACTCGACAAGCGATGTATAAGAGAAAAAAATGTGCTCTCCGATCTAAACGATTGTTGGTACAATAGTAAATTTCCCGGCAACGTTCACAATCTTATACCCACAGTTTTCACCTTTTCTTTCCTTTTAATGACTTTTAGAAGAAAACGATTGAATACACAATTAAAATATCAAAATTACACATATTATCCAATTTATAAGGTTATTTCACTCAAAAATCAAATCTTTAAAATTGTATCTCTCATTATTTGATATTTTTAATAAGGAATTTTTCTTGTTTTTGTGTTTTATGTTGACAACCATTACCATTCGAAAAAATAAATTCAATAATGTAAAAAAAGCGTAATTATATTAAAACAAGGACAAAAGAAAATGATACTTGGCCGCTTGGCCCGTAGATTCTTTTTAAAGATGATGCCCACAGATAAAAGTGTATGGGGGAAATAGATAGCCTAGTGCTGACCATGTAATTATAGAAAACTTTAAATAGATCAGGAATCTTATCAATCACAACACAGATTGTTCAATGTGCTTTCTTCTGTTGGTTGGTCGTTTATTTCCTCGGAATATAAACAAGTTTTGATGAATGTTCAGCATGAGCTTCCTAGGTCGGTTGTAAGATACTTGGTTTTGAATGCCGCGCCAATGTGTTATTAATAATTGTTTTCTATTTTCAATAATACAGTGGTGGGTGAAGGCCAAACTTTTTTCTTTCAAACGTTTTGGATGAACCGATTACCTTGAACTTGGGGACAGCTTTTTATGCTCTTCACGTAAAGCTATATACCGTAATGATTCTATTAGTGGTCATCTGATCGTGTTTTTTCGTAATTCTTTAAATAAAACGGATTTTCTTAAAAAAATCAAATCAAATGGTATGATAGGTATGACTTTTTTGTCATAATTTAATTTAAGGTAATATAGATATCGAATAGTGAACTGAAAATCCAGGTACGTATTTAAATTAAAAAAGTTGTTGTTGGTAGCCCGAATCCGAAACGTCGGATTGAAAAACTAACAGCACCAATTTGTAGAGGAGAAAAAGTGACAATAACGAATATTAATACTTCTGAGGTTTAGAATTAGAATCCCTGTTTTTATACGGCGTGTATAACAAATAAGTTATATCCTCTCTCATAAATATATGGTGCTAACTTGTTAGCAATCCACCTAGTGCCTCTACGCTCCTGGGCGCTACTGTCTGCTAACCGGGTACCGATCATTGATTTAACAAAATATCTATAACTTAAGAACTAAAATTAACTATTTATGGCATTTTATTTTTCACCAATCATCAAACACATAAAGAAGAAAAATTCCCTATTAAATTTGCAATATATATTATTCCGATATTTTTGTTGTATATTGAATCAATTTATTACAAAATTGTTAACTGAAGAGTAACTGAGAATGTAAACTTTGATGGCGTTTACCTCGGAAAACAAAACGTCGCCGAGGAATATGGCTTCAGATTCTTGATCAGCGCCCCAAAATCTACTAATATACCAAAAATCGTTAAGATTGTAAAAGGTACGTCTAGCAATGAAAAAATATGTGCATATATTCTTTTCATAATTTCAGCAATTCCGGCCCTGTGCCTCAATGCGGCAAACGCCTTATTCATGGGTCTCAGCTGCTAATTTCATTTCAGTGTCAGAAACGTCAAAGCAATTAACCTCAATTTAGCATCAAAATTATGGAAAATACAAATATTTGGAATAACAGCAATTAAAAACACTATTACATCTAAAATAAACAGTAACTTGTACTTTCGTACTATGAAAGCAATTTTAATTAACGGGTAATTAAAAACGTGTTTACATGCTGTGTAAAACTGTAAGAATTTAGATTAAATTTGGGAGTGTCCTTGTATTATTTGGTTTACTACAGCAGTATTTATGGAAAGTTAGTTTCGTAACGATGCCTGTCAAGAAAGTACAACAAATTGATGAAAATTTATTAGCCGAACGTTTAGGTGCATTTACACCTGAACCATTAGTAAAATCTCAAAAGCACCCAAGAAATAAAGATGAAATTGAGATTCCAAGAATTGTTGAAGATAAAGACACTATTGACTTAGCACAAACAAATTTTTTGAATGTTATAAATAATGAGGATATTAAAAATAGATGTGAGGCAACTATTCGTAAATATGGGGTCGGCACATGTGGGCCAAGAGCCTTTTATGGTGAGAGTACATACTTTTAAGTTATTTATTTAAATTCACCAACTGAAAACATCCTATACAGTATACCTGTTTCTGCTATTATAAGAGATAAAAAATAAAAATCTCTTATAATAGCAGAAACAGGTATACTGTATAATTACCTTTATTTAGAGTTGGGCTCTTGTAGATATTAGGTATTTTTAATCTCTTTTTTTTTATGGATTCACTCTAGAGCATACCTTGAAATAAACCCATCAGCAAAAAACATTTGAGGATAAATGAAAATTATATTAAAATTTTATGCAGAATAGACCAATAGAGTATATTATTATATAATATACTGTTTTTTACGATACAATTTTAAAGAACTGTTGTTAAAAATGTATTAACAAAATATGTTTATGCTATCCAACTCAAGAATTTTCTGACCAAAAATTAACGGAAATTTGACATCTCATGATTAATTAGCCATTTCTTTGAATTCAAGAAGCCATGTTGCCTAGCGTAATTCCATTTGGTCAGCGTAGAAATCATTATTCCTTATTAGGGTTGTTAATATTTTGTTCTTTGAATAAATAATCAGTTTATTTAGTAAGATTTAGTTGTATCGTATAGCAGAGGCAATAAGTGAAATGATACTGGGTGAGCAATAGGTTAGGCGCCCGAAGGCATCATCATTAAAGTCCTAACATAAAAAAACTGGCAATCCCTGGCAATGTGCCACTACATATAAATAAATAAACAAATCAATACCGGATTATTACCAGGCTAGGTGCCGAAAGCAGCTAACTTTAAAATATGTACATCAGAAGTTAAGGAATGTAAGGCTGATTATTAGAAACTGGTATTTTAAATTTTATAACTTTGTTGATAAGAACTATATATTCTTTTAACAATAAAGTATAATTGAGCGTGAGTTTAGTTTTATGGTTTTTTTTCAGGTACTACTGACGTACACCTTGAATTAGAAGATCATATTGCACAATTCTTAGGTATGGAAGAATCAATAGTCTATTCATATGGCTTTGTGGCAATATCAAGTTCAATTGCTGCATACTGTAAAAAAAGTGATATAGTTTTTACAGATACCAACTGCAATATTGCAATTCAACAAGGTCTGCAAATGGCTAAAAGTAAGGTATGGATTATACTAACCTTCAATTTCATCAAGCCCAGATGAAGATGTATCCAGAATTAGATTTTTATTTTTGATAAACCCACATATCTGTCAATCTTTAATTTTTGTATGAAATTTATTTACTTAAAATGAAATGTAAAATCTTTTTTAAGATTTTGCATCACTTAAATTTTACATTACATTACAAGAAATGTTTCCCTGATTTTGCAATATTCTGTAATGTTTTATTAATATCTCTTAAAATAATCTTATTTAAATATATCTCGTTCATATTCATTGCTTGCCTATGCCTTTAATTCTCAATTTTTTTCTATAGAAATTTAACATGTAATAAAATTACATAATAAAAAACATGGGCTTGATGTTCTAAACCTATATTGTTATTTTTTCAATTGGATATAAATAAATAAAAAAGCAGATTGTTACGTTCTTACAAATGTATACACTCCTTTATTTCAATCAAATACTCTGTCAGATTCACACAAATTTTTTTCAATAGCCATTTTGAATTGCATTTATACTACTTGATATTTTCATTAAAAAGAGAAAACAAATAATATTTATAGTTTTCTATTTGAAGTATGAAAGTTGTTGCACACTTGCTCATTCAGTTAAATCAAAAGAGGTATAAATATATTTAATTTCCAATATGTAGTAATCAATATCGTTAAATATGGGGTATGTCCCTTATATTGATTCGCACCAGGTAAAATAGCATTACATATGTAGTAACACAAAAATCATTAAAACAGGTGTATTAATAAATTTTTATTTCATATTGGTGAATTCTGAAACCTTCTAAATTAGAAAAACAATAAAATTATGACAAACATAAACCTAAAAGCAGGGTGATTAGAACCACTCTTCTTACTCCACTGGAATCAAATTATTTTCATCTATGTATTGAAAATATGGGCATGATTTATTTAAATAAGTAATTTTGATTAATATAAATTCTGATATAGACATTTTTTTTTCTTTTTAGGTGGTATATTTCAACCATCAACGTCCTGAAACGTTTGCCGAGGCAGTCCAAAAAATAAATGAGAAAGAAAAAGTTACGAAAAAGAGAGCTAGAAAGTTTTTGGTTGTAGAAGGGGTCTCATGGAAAACCGGAAAGATATTATCTTTACCAGAATTTCTAAAAATTGCAGAAGAATATAAAATTAGAGTGTTCTTAGAAGAGTCATATTCAATTGGTGTATTTGGGGACAAAGGGCAGGGCTTGATGGAACACTTTAACATCGACCCATGGAGACTAGACATGATTATTGCTACACTGGAGGCTGCTATAGGATCAATAGGCGGATTCTGTGCTGGTAAGTTGCAGAACATTTTTGAGGTTCACTTTTACGACCAATACAAGATTTTTAGTAAAAATAGGTCCAATATATTTTTCATTAAAATTTTAACAAAGTTTATGCATTAGTTACACATATTTTCAGCATATACTTCTATCATGCTACATCTAATCCAGATTATATAATGTTTCCATTACATAAAGCATATTGTTTTAAATTTATTTTTTAATACATACTACTTGTATTAATTTTTAATCTCGCAAAAATATAATCATTTTGTGATATACAGGTAAATTTAAATAAAAATATTTCAAGTAATCTTTAGAATACATATAGTGTACTTTTTAGGTTCACATGTAACAATAGAGCATCAACGACTTTCTGGAAGTGGTTATATATTTTCAGCATCCCTTCCAACCTTTTTGGTCCAGGCCTGCATTGAATCAATAAACTTACTCGACTCTAAACCTCACCACAAATTAAGAAAACTGGCACAAAACTTTCATGATATGCTTATTGCAGTTGGATATGATGTACAAAGTGACCCACTCTGCCCTTTCAAGGTTTTCAATGTAAAGGAGGAAGATGGGAATATCAGAAAAACTAAAGAAAAAGAAATCCATGAATACTGTAAGGGGCAGGGATTGCATTTTATTTTAAATAATGATAGTTTGTTAATAAATGTTAATATAACTATGTTAACTGACACTGCAAAGTATGAAAAAATTGAGAATATCTTGAAGGATGCCCTTAAAAAAGTAATGGGATCCTAGAACAAATTATGTTATATAAACTGGAATGTATAGGAATTATTTTTAAGTTTAAGGAATATGTTCAAAGTATTATAATTCTTAAAATTATTTGGTTGAGTGATTACATGCTTATTTTATTATTATTTTTTAATGTGAATACCTCATATACTTATATTTCAATTATATACCGTAGATACATTTTCAAAACTTTAGACTCCCACTTGTTTCTCATATGAAAACATTAAAATAATTCATAATTAAAATATTTATTAGATAGCAAGTGTTCACATTTGAAATTTGCATTTCTGAGATAAGTTATTGCTTACCAAGTACATGAAAGTATGTTAGTATAAATACATAAGTTAATATATCTATCCTTGCAGTTAATGGTTAAGAGCTTTGTATTGAAATAAATTTTGTTTATTATAAATAATAGTTTGTTCCAAAGTACTAATTTTCTGATTAATTTTCCTTCATACACCTATAAAACAAAAAAATATGGAATCTGTTCATGACCATTATACCAACTAACAAGTCGTTATTAAAAATAATCAATATTATGTTTAAAAAACCGAACTAAAAAAAAATGTTTTGCTTTTTTTACCAAGGGAACCAAAGTAAATATAATTTAGTTAAAATGAAGTGAAGAAAAAATGAACAAAGTGGCTTAATTTTGTATGCAGTTACATTAATTGGAAAAAAGGCATAAGCAATCTTGCTTTTGTGCAAACAAGTATAGGCTTTTTTTATAGCTAAGTGCTTTTCTATACTAGGAACTTAACTATTTGTCAAGTTTCAAAATATTTTTATGAACTTACCAAAAATAGCTACCTCCCACAATCATCATGGGGGTTGTATTCATATATTTTTGTTGTAAAAATAATGAAGCCATTTAGAATTTAGATTTACGTACTTGATAAATAATTTTGCAATTGACAATGACTGACTGCTTATTATCTTAGAATCGAAACCGTTTTTTCCTGAGGTAACTATAGTACAGGTGATTCTGTTTCATACACGAACTTGTGCTATTACAAGATTATGGACTAAATTTTAGGCATAAAGTTTGGAAGCGAAGCTAGAAATAGAAAATGAAATATTTATAAATCATAAATTTTAGTTATTTTTTTTAAATATATTATGTTGGGTCCAAAGAAGAATTTAAGACAATGACTAGTAACATAAATTGTAATATATATATATATATATATATATATATATATATATATATATATATATATATATATATATATATATATATATATATAATTTCTGCAGGTGTAAACCGGCCTACAAGAAGAATTGCTTTCGATTATGTCACAGGGTACACTCCTGCGATCATGATTTCTGGGCGTCTATCCTCATCAGGTAGGCTTGTACCCAGGGAGATCTAAAATAACACATTGCTGGATATGACAAAGTCAAAAAACGAAAAGTCAATCATACTGGAACAGTACTACATGCTAAGTGTAACACTTAGCGCCACCTATTGAAACTCCGGTGATTTCCGGCTGCAGACCCATAGCTATTTTGGCAAAGTATGTACTAGCATCATCATGCGGAGTTATTTAAAGTTCTTGGCCGGAAACGATATATTTAAAGTAGCAAAAATATATAATTTCTGCAGGTGCAAAATGGCCTACAAGAAGAATTGCTTTCAATTATGTCACAGAGTACCCTTCTGTGATCATGTTTTCTGGGCCACTACCCTCATCAGGCAGGCTTAAACCCAGCGAGATCTGAAATAACAGATTGCTCGATATTCAAATTAAAAAAATAGATATTGTGTAAAATTCAGCATAAGAAACATACAATAAGAAAGCACAAATATACACAAAAGGACAAGGTACACTGTCTCCAGTGACCTCTATAACCTAGCCCTGCCCTTAAAGTCACCACTTATAAACTAGATATATATGCAAAAAATAGTCATTAAAACAAATTAAAATCATTATCACAGGCAACAGAATTTCCTGCCTCAATCTTTTAAAGTAGCCTTTGTTACATTCGGTATATTTTTCAATGCATTAGTGACAAATGGAGCCAGAAATGAAAAACTGGATTGAAAAGCCATGGTTTTATGAGACGGAGTATTAAGAGTTTCGCGCACCCTTCTCAGTTCTCTTTGATGGATATTAGACCGAAGTGTACGTTTAGCAAAAAGATACTTGGGTGTTTGAGTATACAGTATTTGACGTACAAAACAGGCCAAGTGAACAAATCTGATGTCATTCAATTTATAAAAGTTCAGACCTCAAATATATGGAGAAATATGTCCAAAGCGTGGAACATGAACTATAAAACGTACACACTGATTCTGCATCTTTGAAGTCTCGAGCGACTTTCATTTTTTAAACGTGGGCCATAAACCACATCAGCATAATGAAAATGAGAAAAAACGAGGGAGCTAACAAGCATTTTTTTAGTGCCTCTATCCAGCAAGTTCTTAAAAGGATAAAGCCTCTTCAAACTTAGATAGACCTTGCGACAGACAACCGAAACATGACTCTCAAATTTCAATCTCGAATTAATCGTCAGCCTTAGATTCTTAATAGACTGGCTAAACTCGATCACCTATCCATCCACCAGAAGGTCAAGATCACTGACCTTTTCGAGGCGATAGCTTGAACCTATCAACATGTGCTGACTCGAATTACATAATAACTCAGCTTGGCCATAAGATATTCAAGATCCATTGAGTCAAACGCCTTCGACATATCCAGGCAGGTCATAGAGGTGACTCGCTGTCGGTCAATGGCACCCAAGCAATTATCAAGAACGTTGCACAAAGCAGTAACCATTCTGAACCCACGACGAAAGCCAGATTGACAATCTGGTATAATTTCACTCTCATTAAGAAAGATACTTAAGTACCCAAGCAACAACGATTCGGCAATCTTTAAAGGCACCCGTAACAAACTAGTAGGTCTTAAATTTTCCAGGCGCTCAATAGTACCAGAAGATGCCATAGGAATTGGTTTAACAAGCGCGAGTTTTCACTGGTCTGGAACAATCCCGGTTAAGAAGGATACATTGATGATATGTGTCAGCGGAGCCGCTACATAGTTTAGCAACAATTGAAGCATCTTAGCAGAAATACCGTCAGCACCAATGGTATGTGGCTTTTGCTTTAGAATAAGTGATTTGATCACATCGATAGAGTTAGGAGAAAAATCAAACTGAGAATCTGATAATGTCCCACACTTAAAACTGTTCATGTACGTCGGATCAGCAAGAGGACGTTTTACTGAATCAATAAAAAAGTTATTAATTTTATTAGGGTCACAAAGAATTTCTGAAGGTTGGCCAGCTCCGTGAATATCCTACTTACGCAAATAGGACCATAGTAATTTGGGACTGTTTCTACATGCCCTGAGAGTTTGAGAAAAATATGTTCTTTGCTCTGTTCTAAGAGCGGTGTTATAACATTTCCTCAAAGAACAGAAATATACCTTGTGACTGGCCATTCCAAATCTTTTATACCTAAGCCACGCTCTTTCCTTAAGGGTCTTTATCCTGGCCAGGGTATCAGTAAACCAGGGCTTTTTACGCTTCCTAGGGTTGTCCCTTATGCAAATAAGGAGGGCGTACTTATCGAAGAGGTCAAGTATATGTGTTTGAAAGTATACAAATTTGTTATTTATATCCCTCATTTTGTACATTTCAGACCAGTCAATCAAACCAATCTCATGATAGAATTCAGTTTCATTAAAATTTTTAAAATCACGGACAAACTTAGCTACATTTTTAGGTTTTTCAAAAGACATATCTATAGTGCATTGAACCATGTTATGGTCAGCGAGATAAAAGAAAGAAACGTCTGCGCTAACAACTTTAAAAGAAGCATTTGTCACAATCACATCAATAAGAGATTCAGACTCAGCAGTAATACGTGTAGGAAAACGAATATGCTGTATACAAAGGTGTGTAAATAAGAAGATTAATATTTACATCACCCAGAAGGACAAAGTTCTCAATACCTATGCTGGCCAAATAGGCTACGATATCGAATAAAGTTGATACATTAGTATAATTTTGATCAGAAGGCCTGTAGAACACTCCCAAGGCACAAGTTATACCATTTAACTTAACCTTTAAGACAAGATATTCAAGGTGATTGCCACCATCAACTGGCACATGCAGTACTGAGAACCCTATACCTCTGCGAATGTACAGGCAGACTCCACCACCCCTTGCAACACGATCCATATGAACAACAGAATAACCCGGGATATCTACCATAAAATTTGGGATATCCGAATTAAGCCAGGTCTCGCTAAGAGCCAATGCAGCAAGGGACACTGACGACTGCGTCACATGAGCCAATGCAGCAAGGGACACTGACGACTGCGTCACATGAGCCCTTAAGTCGCTAATCTTACTACACAAAGAACGAACATTAATATGACACAGACAAAACAACCCAGATGATCTGATACAGTTAGATTGCGCTTGACTGCAGTCGACGTGCACGGAGAAACTTTCTCTTATCGTTGGCCATCACTGAACCACCGGCAGTCAAAGAAACTCCGGAATCAACATTCACAATAGCCCCCACCATACTCGAATTAATCACTCTTATCAGTTTGGAGATCAGAAAATTATTTTTCATCTGGGCAAGGTTTGGGTGTAGGGTCCAGTCACATTTGATTGCTATGACAAAATCGAAAACGAAACGTAATAGGGAGCGCTAAGTGTTACACTTACACTTACGCATGTAGTACTGTTCCAGTATAATTGACGTTTCGATTTCGTCATATAGAGCAATCTGTTATTTCAGATCTCCCTGGGTACAAGCCTGCCTGATGAGGGTAGAGGCCCACAAATCATGATCACAGGAGGGTATCCTGTGATATAATCGAAAGCAATTCTTCTTGTAGACCGTTTTGCACCTGCAGAAATTATATATTTTTGCTATTCTGTATATGTATATACATACATATATATATATATATATATATATATATATATATATATATATATATATATATATATATATATATATATATATATATATATATATATATATATATATATATATATATATATATATATATATATATATATATATATATATATATATATATATATATATATATATATATATATATATATATATATATATATATATATATATATATATATATATATATATATATATATATATATATATATATATATATATATATATATATATATATATATATATATATATATATATATATATATATATATATATATATATATATATATATATATATATATATATATATATATATATATATATATATATATATATATATATATATATATATATATATATATATATATATATATATATATATATATATATATATATATATATATATATATATATATATATATATATATATATATATATATATAGATATATATATATATGTATATATATATATATATATATATGTATATATATATATATATATATATATATATATATATATATATATATATATATATATATATATATATATATATATATATATATGTATATATACATAATATATATATATATATATATATATATATATATATATATATATATATATATATATATATATATATATATATATATATATATATATATATATATATATATATATATATATATATATATATAAATATATATATATATATATATATATATATATATATATATATAAGGGGGTAAAAAATAATTATCTGAGGCTAACAAGAGTGCAAATATCCAAAAATGTCAAATTACACAACAAAAACATCACATAACGAACAGGATTAAAACAAATAATTTACATGTGTAATATATTACTTGTTTGGTATCACACTAAACCAGGTATTGATATTTACATATATATCACGCTGCATCGTGTCTTTTTTTTTTGGTGGTACTGGACAAATCCTTTGTTCTGCATTTTCGGTCGTAAAATTATTATACAGATTTTAGTGGTATGCAATTATAGATTTTAAAATAAATGAAAAATTAGAAGTTAATTTTGTTTCCGTTTTTTGGGAATAATATTACGGTAGATTGGGCTCAACTTATCTGAATGTTTTTTGTCGTTTATGGAGTACATGTTTTGTTTAACAGCTATCATTTCTTGAAATTCTCTTTTTCTTTTAAGTAGTTCGATTTTTAAGATTTTTGTGTTTTCGAAATTAAATCTTTTTTTTAGTTTTGTGAGGGCGCGCGGTTTGGGTTTTTTTTTCTATGTCTTCTTCCACGCTAACGTGAACGAACTTTCTAAATTTTTGTTCACGTGAAACCAGATGTGACGCCATTAGCGTTCAAGCTAACTAATATAAACTACTTACATATTTTTGTAAAGAAGCTTGGTGTCACAGTGCTAGGGTTCTCAAACCGCGTCGTATAGCATGTGGATTCGAATCCGAAACATTTGAATTAACTATTTTCTTAAGGTAGGGTTAGGTTTGCTGTAAATAAAGGGCGCGGTAGCTAGCCAATCGAATTCCGAATCTATATTAAAACAAGGATTGTTAATTTGTTTTTCTTATCTAACGTGAACCGACTTTCCGACAATTCGTTCACGTTAGCATGGAAGGAGCGGCCTTTATCATACTTGTGCTCCTTTAAGCGATTTTCAAGATTTTGACTTGTTTGCTCTATATAAACACCATTGCAGGGAACTTCACATAATACATTAGATTGTTTTTCTTTTGGTGTTTTTGTTTTTAATAGGATAAAGCACTTGTTTATTAGGTTGTATCCTTTGTGCACTACTCGTATATTGTATTTTAAGAAAGAATTTTTGATTTGTTTTGATAGCCGTTCTATGTATGTTAAAGAAATGAACTTTTTATTTTTATCAGCCATATTATTATTGTCATCTTGGGGTTAAGTATGGCTATTGTGAAATTTGTGGGACCTTTTTTTAAATAGAGTTTATTCAAAATGATGAATAGTTGTTTAATTATAAAGCATTTTTAGCCTTTTTTATGGCTTCATGGCGGTATTCGTTGCCAGAGAGCTTTATGGCTCAATCAGCTAAGTTTATAATTTCTTTGGCGAATGGTCGCTGCGAGTGATAATTAATGTATCGAGACGACCGGATTTTTTCATATAGCTGGATTTTAATTGTGTCTTCTACTTGAAATAAGGTCATGCCTAAAAAGTTTAAATAACTGTTTTTTGTGTTTGTGATTTGAATTTTTTTATGTGAGCTATTAAAACTGTTCAGAACATAGTCTATTTTGTTTGAAGGAATGATCGTTATGCAACCATCCACATATCTGTAAAAGAATTTGACTTTAAAATTTAATTTTGGAATTATTGTCTTCTCAAGATCTTCAAGGACGAGTTGAGCTCTTACATTGGATATGCTGGCACCCATCGCTTCGTTTCTATAATGTATATAACGGAACCGGAAAAAACCTAATATTATTTATTTTATGTATATTTATCAAGTAGGAAATAATTTTTTTATTCATGAATTTTGAAAATCGTTTCTACTTACTGGCACTGCCGATTAAACAGGAAATATATTTTAGTGCAGGAATTTTTCTAGAATTCCCCAAATCACTTAGACTATTATTTAAATGTATCTTCACACACAACTGCCACTGGCGTCCTTAAAATCGGCTTAAAAATGGAAATCCAAACAAAGCCATTGTCACTGTTAAATTAATACATGGTTCCCGAATGTTGCATATCTATTTAGAATTGTTGAAGTGAATGAATAATAACTACCTATATTATGTTTCGTTATAAAGATAAAATATAACAAATTTAAAAGTTTAGTATCTCAGATCTGAGTTGTTATGAATAGTATTTCTTTTCAAACCTTAATTTGTAACCGTTGCTTATATTGTGGATAGACATTAATTTTTGAGAACAGATCCAAAACTTCCGGTGGTATATTTTTCACATGCTTCACTTTTTGGTTATAACTGTTCACTTATAATTATATGGTGCGCAAAATTCTTAGAAAACGATGCAACAATAGAGTAAACATGAAAAAAAATTTCATAAAGTTGTTCTTGTTTTAATAATAAAGATAAATATACCTGACTGACTGACTAAACCAATGATATTTATTTTAATAAATTAAAAAAAAAAAACAAATAAATAAATTGTTTTTAATACAAATATACAAAACCATATAACTGCAACTTGAACTTACCTGAATATATCTTTAATAACTACAATAGCTTCTTGTACTACATAGTTGACTTTAGTTTGAATCAAATCCAACAATGTTGATACACAACGCTCGGCTGAGGGCTCTACCTTAATGGCACAACGACCGATCGCTCTTACTGCTTTTCTAACAAAATCCACATCAACCTGAAAGAAATTTAATATAATACTGGTTGAATACATTGAAACATCATTTATGTAAACAACCTTGATCTACATTTTTGAAATTAAGTTATTAAGATAATTTCTTCTTTTTGGAATGGAATGATGCAAAATTAATACAAGACAAACTAAAAGGATGTTTTGTAAGAGTTAAAATTAACTTTTCATATATTTGTACGTCTCTCTCTGGTTTTGGAGTAGTTTTTTTCAATGAAAGCACCATTGAAACTGATGAAACAATGAATGCTAATTTATTTAATAGATGGAAATTAAAAAGAATAAAAATATTGTGAAGAAAAAAGTAAAATTATTCCGTCAAAAAATATGATAGACAAGGGGTTTAAAACATAGGTGAATGATGCACTTATATCGGAACTAAGAGATTCGAAGAAATAAGTTAAACCATTACTTCAAAAGAAATGTTTCAACAGTTTAAAAAACATGTCGGAAATGTTTCCTTTTCTACAATAAAAAAAAAAAGATGAAAGTAAACTTATGAGGAATAGAACAATTTAACTACATTTTATTTTATTTGAAATAAAGAATACAATTTTTATACTGGTCCAATTTTTTTCTCGAAGATAATTCTAACAATGAATTCGAGAAATATATTGAAATGGTATAGGGTGTAAGTTTTCAATGAGGATAACAACGCAGTGCTCATGTTTTGGTGTATTAGCACAGTAAACTTTTTATAAGCGGTTTACTTTACTATGGAATGAATGTAAATATTAACAATGTAATGTTAAGTAACTGATCCCAGATATAAGAACGATGGAAAGCTTTACCTAGAACTTACATTGTAGACTTCTTTGTCAGGATACAAATTTAAAGCATCACATTTCAGAGTAATATATATACTTTTTTGCTTTTAGCTATGTTTTTCTTATCAAATAAACTTAATAAATCAGAATTTAGTAATTGAATTTAAATATTAACAAAAAACTTGGCATATAAATGGAATAATATATACTGAGATTTTGTTTAATCCTTATACTGATAAAAGTTTTAGACAATGGAGTGTTTAGCAATTTTTATTTGAACATTTCAAATTCAATCAGATTTATTTTTTCCCCAACTATGTTTAATAACATGAAAACTTAGTTTACCTCTGTTGCATATTCTTTTAATTCACTGAGGACTTGGGCAATGTTGGCTTGGGAAGCGAGTCGGATCATAATGTCTAATTTTTCTAGTTTAACGTAGATTGGGTCATTATATTTGACAAAGAATACCTGCAAAAACATAGATTTTAACAATCTTGAATTAAAAAAGATATAACTTGGGCTTATTTAATATGACATACCTTCATTTCATGCTTCAAAATGTCAGGTTTTTTCTGAACGATTAGGTTGATATTCCTTAGAGCAACATACTGAACCTTTAACAAGACGAATATTTTATTAAATTAAAATTTCATCAAATTGAAATTGAAAAAATTAAATCACTGTTCAACTTACCTCAGGTTCAGAACTTAATAAAGTGACTAAAGGGGGAGCAAGTTTTTTGCTTAAAGTGTTGCAAAATTCCACATCACCCTAAAAAATGTAAATAAAGAAATATTTGAAAATTGATATATCTTATCATTATACTGATTCATCAGATTAACATAATATAATAAGGTTATCAAAAATGAACTGAAAAAAAGAAAAACTTAGTCTGGTATTTAACTTCTAGTTATCATCTAATCATACACAAAAAATCGCACAAGAAAGGGAAGCTGCCAAAGGCTTCTTTCTTGCCTAGAGCCACACAATTTGCAACAAGCTCTTGGAGTTTTCAATGATCAAATAAACTATGAGTTATATACTTTAGGACCTTGACAAGCTAATCACAAATATTGTGTTGCTTGTACTTGTCTTTCACATAAGATTAGTCTGTTAAGGTTTCAACAAAAAACATCAGCTATTATCTCTAATTATGCGACCCATTATCTCGGTCGTGAGAATATTCAAAAATATGGTTCGGTCGCTACTATACAGTGGCAATACGTCACTATGGCGCATCCGATATAATCCAAGTACCACGGGGGGGTTTTGCCGTACTTAGCGTCAACGATATTTCCTCTTAAGAAGTTAAGTCGGGTAGAAATTCGGGTTTGGGAAGTCCGTTTACGAACTGGTCGATATACAACTAGTGTTGTAAATAATTTGTAATAATTTTTCGATCGCGTTAAGGGTAATACGCTTAAGTGAAAACATCTATAACGTAAAATATTTAGTGTTAAGAAATTTGGACAGAACTTCAAACAAACTAAAAATTAAAGGTCTGCTGGATATAAAGTAAAGCTAATCCAAGCTAGTGAACAAAAGACCTAAAACAGGTCATTTACGCGACGTTTTTCCAAAGAGACATTAAAAAATAACTTAATGTGAGTGTGAAGTTACAAATTTAATATATTGTTTCACGTGTTTGTTTTTTTATAAAGCCGATTCTAGAATGGACCCTAACTGGGCAAGGAAAGGAATAGGTGATGCACACGACGTTCCTGCAAAAATGAGGAAACACGGATCATCTCATCAAATTAATTCTTACACGTTTGCGCTCCAGCGTAAGGTAAATGTTTTATCACAATCGAGTTCTGCATATAGCGAAAGTAGTGTACAGGGTGTCTAAAAATGTTTAAGACAAATATTGCTTTTCTTCTATTGATGTTTTTATTAATTTTGTTTTTAGTCATTCTGGGTGGTTCATTTTCCCCTGGGCTGATATAAACTTTCTTATGTTAAATAGGACACCCTATATAATATTACAGATTATGATAATGAGTTTAAAGACGAGTTTAACCTTATATATCAGTATGGGTCTGTAGTATGTTTCGGATTTATTAGCATTTTTTTTTTCAGTTTTTTTTTATCTATTTTCAAATTTACAGAATTAAAGTAGTTTTACTCTTTTTTTAAATTTCACTTGAGCCAAAAAAAATTAGAGGTTTATTCTATTTACAGTCCAATACTCCAGTTTAAAACTGGAAAAAAGTGGTCATATTTCGCGTATCATATTTACAAAAATATATAAATGTAACCTCTTGCATATTATATTAAATTTAAATTGAGCATTAAACCACGATTTTAACGATATATAACAGATGGGTCAACGACTCACTGTTTCAGACTTATTGATGATCATCTTCAGCATGTAATTTATTTTTTCAGAACACAGCTCTCAAAATGTGTAATTAAAAAATAAATAAATATTTACGAACAGTAATTACAGATAATATTTTATTCAACCTTGACTATTATTTTAATAACAGTTTTATTAACTAGAATTAGTAAATTATTAAAACATTATGTTAATTTATTACAAAAATCCAGATTTTTAAACATTTAAAACAGTGCGTGAGACAATGTCGGATTGATCTAATAATCTATAGGGTATAATTCGATACAACACAATGCTTTGAGGTTATGATCATCTTCAGATAACCGGTTTCGAGGTAGGTTGACGTCATACCCATACCCGACATTTAACCCATACACATATTTATATTTGTATTCTCCTTTTAAATAAAGAACTCCAAAATTGAAATAATTCGATTTGGTTACTAGTTTTTTTTAATGAAAGTATTTGAATTTTGCATCGAGATAAAATTGGAACTCCTTTAAGCTGATATATACATTATACAAGTCTAAACAAAGTTGGAGACTCACGAAGCTCACCTTTAGTGACATTTGCAAATTTAATGTAGTTTTTGATATTTTTTAAACAAACCTTTGTTATACATATGAAAATTACCAATAAATGTATAAAGCCGCATCTATACGGCTTGGAAAACGAAAGTGAACGTTCATGAATATATATGTGAAAACTGTTTGCATTTTTACTAGTCTTGTTGAGACAAATGTTTACCATAATTATGAGTAATTTATGATTATTCCAAGGCTTTGAATGATCATTTTTGATATACCTTACGTAGGTCAAAAACAATGCACGTTTATAAAATACACATATCTATTGCATTATAAATAAATTGTCGATACCATGGCTTACCAGAGCATTTTAAAGCAGGAAACGAGTAACAAGTACTTAAACCTCTGACTAGTCATGCCCACAGGAACGCGACATGGCAAACTTATATAGATGAACTTTGTATACATGTTTCTGACAGACATAGTCAAACGTTTGTTATTACTTTTTTTAATGCGAACATTTAAGATTTGGCAATTGTTTTCTACCCACATGACATGACAACATAGAATGCACCCCTACTTTTGCCATGTCGTCCCAATGCGGTTTTAGGATCAAGTAAAGCTAATTTCTAATTTAAATATTGAAGTTAAATTTATTAAGTACTGCGAAAATACCATAGTCCTTAAGCTCTACATAATTTTAGTTTGAGAAAAAAACTGCAAATATCAAATTCAGCAAATAATTTGTATTTGTTCTAAAGACGCCGTTAAATAAAAATAAAGTGAAATATTTAGTTGTAAATAAATGAACATATTTATGAACAATACCTCAGTAAAATTGAATTAAGTAAAAAAGGATTCTCAATTCGGCTAGCATTTTTTTTTTCGATTGGTTTGGGCTCGTTATTGCAGATAGATTCTATTTGAAAATTCCAATATTGTTTTCAATCAAACAATTTGAAAACTGTCTTAAAATCTGGTCCCCGTACAACTTAAAAATAGCTCTATGATTCCATCCATGCGTAATGTCAAACTACCGCAGCTGAACATTTGCATACGTTTGCTATGTCACATGGATTAAGTTTATGTCTTCCAACAAGAGCTGTGTACATTCGTCATTCGTTTTTGAATATATTTATTATTCGTTTTCATCGTAATTCTGTAACAAAAGCTAAAAAGACCATTGGCTGGAAAAAGAAAACAAATAAAATCTCATAACGAATGAACAATCCCGCGTCCAGCTTCAGTAAAGATTTGGGACCTCGATACTACCACATCTTGTTCAGTTTGTAACGCTACGTTTTAAAACGATGTGTAACAAAACAGTAAAATTCATTTCTTATCTGTAAAATATACAAAATTAGTAATAGAAATTTTTAAACATGTGAAATTTGATTGCAACGAGTTACAACTCTAGATGGTTTAGACATTCTGGTTTTTTTCTACAATGATATTAAACTTTAAAATCAGCGTGTTATCAACTATCAATACTTAAAGAGTTATAACGTCTTTTAGTAATAAAATATCTGAAATTAGGAGTTATGCTTAGGTCTAAGGTATAGTTGCGATCAACAAATTCGGCCGTGCATTTAACATTAAATGACCTTTTGTACGAAAGACTTCTAAATGTTAATTAACGTTTATTACCTCTTTTAAAAGGTACGACAATGTCGCAGGGAAGACACATTTTTATTAAGGGAAAGAGGTTGTCCCAATTTGAATGATGGCAATTGTACATTTGAATGTACCTCTACCATCAGTCATTAAAGATCCTAATAGAACGATTTATTGATAATATAATAAAAAAATTAAAAAAAAAACAATAAAAATTAAAAAAAGATATTTTTTGTTGAAAATTTATATATGAAGTCGGTCGAAGATTCGATTTCTACATCGAAGATTTATAATAATTAATAACTGAAACAACCTGATATGATTGTGACGAAAATATGTTTTATTCACCAAATTTCAAAGCAATATATTAAAGCCCTTCAAATGTATCTTGGAATGTCTTAGGTAGAAAAATATTAGAGTATAGGAAGCACCAGCTTACAATGAATACAAACCGCCAGGCACGTAGCCAAGGGGAGGTTCTAAGGGTCTTCTGGACCGCTCCCCCCCCGTAACTTTAAAAACATTTTGGTATAGGCATGCCTCTTACTAAGTTTTCTGATGTGACCGTTTCGACACCCCCGGAATAAATTTCTGGCTACATGCCTGCTGAAACTGACATTAGGACATTTTTAAAACTGGAACATTACATTTATTATTTTCTTAAATTAATCTTAAAAATTCAGGTAGCACCAAATTGTCAAAAACGCCTAATAGAGATGCGAATTGAAGCAATGAAATAATACATAACTAAAGGCTGTAAAAGATTCTTTACGCCCTGTGATAACCATATTTAAATAATATTACACTTTTAACTCATATCCTTCTATAAAAAGCAATAATTTGATTCGGTAATAACAGCAGCAGGTAGCCAAATATAGCTACTCTATTGTCTCCAAAATTAAAATAAAAGAAAATCATAAACATGAAATTGTTTCACTTCATAGCTGTAAAAAGTGAGCACTGAGCAGTGTAATCGGTGTATTTGTGTATTTACGTGCACAAAATTAAGAACGCCTCACGCCACATTTTATATTTTATGATATCAAGAAACAGTAAACACACGAGATGGACAGAACTATCATTGAAAGAAGATAGACAATAAACATCAGTTTTATGGTTATTTCTGCATCAACTTATCTTGCATTAGCCATATCTATACATTATTAGATCTTTTAACCTAGTCATGGTTAAACTGAGTTTTGACCATCTTGGTGGTCAAAACTCGACAAATGCTTCACAAATATATTATTTTAAGTACTTAATTAGAACAATGTATATTAAGAAAGTATAAAACTTTCTAAGTAATACAAACATTAACTTTATAAACAAGGTAGTATTTATGTAATAAGTAATTAATTTTTAATTTTTCCCGAAAGGAAATAATGTTCTAGAAAAACAATCCTTCAACAAAAATATAATATAAGTTACTTTCAACTCTATAATGATACAAATCTACAAAACAACTTAAAACTGAAAAGTAGGTTTTAACCACTTTTGACTAGTTTGAAAAAAAGTGGTCTTTTTGCAGCCCTGAAAATAAGACACTATGCCAAGATATTTCCTAAACATGACATTTCTTTTAGCGAATTATAGAAATGCAAACCTTAGCTGGTCGAAAAGGCTAGTTATGCTACTGATTCCTGTATTGTACATAAAATTAAACACAACATGATGATGTATATCCAAATATAATAAAAAGTATGTTTACCCTGTCACTTTAAGGTTGTCATTAGTTATCCCAGCTTTGCAATTGGCCACCTTGTAAAATAATTCTGTCCCTGTATGGGATCATCAAAAATAGTGTTATTGTTGTGTAGCGAAACTAGGTGGGTGTAAAACAATTAGCCACGGTAACCAGAAAAATTTACTTTAAGCACATCGGCTCAGATCTTCAAGAGTGTAAAGAAACAATTCTCTACATAACATCTCAAACATTTTGAAATAATTTTGTGGCTTTAGGATTGTCCAAGTTAAAAAAAAATGGTTCTAAATTTTTAAAAAAACACTGGCAAATTGTATAAAATGAGATGCTTGATAAACTTTATCTCATCCGAGTCACATTTTTCCAATACGTTGGCTTAAGCGTTTTTTTATAGGTATACACTTTTAATTAGAAGGCAAGAAAGAATAAAAAAAAACTTTTTTAAGACATAAAAACGTAAAAGCCATTCATTACTCTTATTGTTAAAGCTTGTAACGATTTTCGGTGTCTACAAAGGAGGCTTTTATTTTAAAACTTTTTATTAGTATAGTATTCGCCACAGCGAAATCAGATAAAGATCAAATCAAATCCTCCACTACAAGATGGTGCAGTCACATTTAAAATTCGACGTTTCGTCTTCGAGGTCTCATCATCTTCATTTTTTAAATACGGACCTGGATTTTTTATTTCACATTTAACAAGCCACCCCCCCTATAAAGGTAAGTTAAACAATGTTATTTATTCTTGTCTTAGTGTGTTCAATTTATTGTTGCTCGTCATTTTTTAAATAGGGTTAAGTAGAATTTCTGACATTCCAATTAGATAGATTTATCGTAGTACGACCAAGTGTAATGTGTCTTCTTCTTTTTCTTTATTATAGGACTTTGAGAAAGTGGTGATTGACCACGAAACATTGGGATATTACCGTAGTGGTAATTATAATGTTAATTTAAATATTTGTTTCAGTTAAAAAAAATATAAATTGTACCAAAATCATTACCAAACTGACCTACCTGTAAAATCTCCATCATCTTAATCAGAACCTTTACAGCCGATAGTACAACTGCAGCATTAGCATGTGCTAGCCTTGGTGTTATTCTCTCACATATGCTTTGCGCCTCCCTTTCATCTCTCGGCGTGTAATTTGATAGAGAATCCAAAATAAAAACTTGTCCCCATTCTGTGCACTCATTCAAAGCAGTGAGAAGTTTATTGATGGTTGAGGTACTCAGCTCTGAAAAATGAATTAAAAATAATTAAAAACGTTAACATATAAAATGCTGTTTCATATATATTTTGATTGATTAAAAATCACCCTTTAATACAACCTTAAAATGCTTATAACGATTAATCGAAATTTTAATATGGATGCTGCTCCCTGTATTATTGTGCGCGACATCACGAAGCACGTCTTCTATAGAATCTTCAGTGAATTAGTGGATTTGAAAGCGTTGCTTACCTTACAAACACGATTTAAGTTGCTCTTTGTCATATCCAGAGCAACATTAATAACTATAGAAAGTAGTTGTATGTTGTTTTTGAACACACTTTATTTTATGCTAGATTTACAATAACATGCTTATCTACTAGATCTTAAGACATGTCACCTAACGCTAAATACATTGGGTTAAATATCTGACTTAAAAACTAAACTGGCAATGAGTTGCCTGTCTCAATTTAAGATATTTAACTACCTATGTTCAGGTTCGAATAGCTCATCTAAGTAGATTCATCGCCTTCTTGTAACTGCAACTAACATAAGAAAGTTCTTAAAAAAGACTTTTATTATTCTTTCTTCTAACGGGCCCGTCCTGAGAGGTCAGTCCGCTTGGTCTTGTTTTCACCAAGCAGTACAAAAGCTAGGAACTAGTTTTACATGCTGAATTCATTCATGATATAAATAAACTATCACGTTTCAGCATTCATTGTGAATGAATCCCTTTATATGAGGAAATGAAATATGAATAATATTGTTAAGAATGTTTACAACGTAACAGAAAGCGAACTGCAACGACACGCATAAGAGTATGTAACACAAAATGAAACATATTTAATGAAAATAGACATAGACACATTTAGAGTTGGCATTAATATACTACATGTCAAGACCTCTCATTTATGCCTACTTAGAATGCTCACGCATTCCACATAGTTTTTAACGGCAATTATCGAACGAATCGAGACAGTCTCAGCACGCTCCACAACTAGAGTTGGTAGCCAAATTTATTTGTATAGTATCGAGATCTTTCATTTGAACCATGTCAAAACGCTAACTCACTCCACATAGTTTTTACCCCTGTTTATCCCTGTCAGACAAAAGGTTGGCAGTCAATTATTTTATTCGTGTAGTACTCGTAAATAGCTATCGTTTCAATCATGTTGAAACGCTAACGAATTTAAACGTAAGTGTCTAGACTTCTACCAAATGTAAACTTGGCAGTCAATTTCGGCTGTATAATATTCATCGCGATCTTTGCTTGACCCTAAAGAAGTAACCGGAATCGACCTCTCTTTCCCTTCTGTGAAGCGCAGGCATGGCAGTCGAAGTGATTCGTGTTCAGTTGTGACTATATTTTTACCTAAATAGGTGAAAAAAGTTTTTAGTATCATTTCTTGTTTATTTTCCCTCTTTTTAATATTTTTTTACAGTTTTTATTTTCACTAATATAAAGTATAATTTAACAAATTTTTAAACTATTTTTTAAATTTTTATCTTATATTTTTAATTGGAAATAAAATTCATAAAGATTCATTTTATTTGGCAAAAAAAAGGCTCGTTATAGTTAAAGGCTGGTCCTGATTTTTTTTTAACATTTGGTTCCGCCATATTGAATTCATAGCAATATTTTACCAATTCATCCCCATATATCACACTTGATTCTTGAGCAGAATCTGAAGTGAACGTACTAACTACAGTCGAACTTTGTTAACTGGAAGCGGCATTTGACCAAAAATAAATTCGACTTATCGAAACTTCGAGTTATTGGAGTCGATTGTGCTTTTTACATTTTTAGAAAAGTAATCAGTTTTATTGAAAAACATACAGACAAGATTCAGTGTTCAGATCTCGTGGAGTAAAGATCCCTGAAGATGTCTCGTGCAATCGAAGGCGAAACGTCGGATAGTAATTCCAATTTGACACGATCTAATCCCAAGAACCATGATTTCTTAACATCAAAGCATTTGAATGGCATAAAGTATCAGCTATATCACTGACGAACAAATGAACGGTAAGGTATTATTAACCAAATTTCTTAATACATAGATACCAGAAGACAGCTTAGATAAGACAAATTTAATATGAGTAAAAAACACACTGGTGCAATTTTATATATGCTTAATTGCTTGTCAACTCCACAAAATATTTTCTTGGTGTTAATGATATTCATATTATACGTTTTTGCAGTAAACCATTCTTGTGCCCCAGACTGTGCCTGTGCCAAAATCAATATATTCGAATCACAAGTCATTGTCTTAAAAAGTGAAAAGAAGAAGGCGTAGCAACGATTCCTTTGTTATTTTGATCAAAAATAGGCTTTGACCATTAACATTAACCGACGACGATCTTGCAGATGCGATTGTAGCAGGCTGAAATTGTAATATCTAAGCTTTTCAATAAGAAGTTCTGAGAAGACACTATCAAAAGCCTTTGTTACTTTACAAAACAAGTCTCCTAAGTGAATGCCGCAATAAATGGCATTAGAGATTCTGGATCTGAATAACAACATATGTATGGCCATTGCTGTTGATATCCACAATGTAACTACTCTTGATAAATTCCTTGCATTGATAGTTGTTAGAGATTATTGTGGCTTGAGATAATATAAGTTTATGAAAATATATAATGTCACAGAATTTGAAAGGCTGTTTAATTGATTTTTAGTGTAACGTCAATGAATTTTAAATATTTATAGCCTACCACCATAAAACATACTCATAAAAGGTCTGCACATACCACAAATTTTAAATAGCCTTATTTTAGGACAGCAAGGGATAATTTTGAATTGAAATATATATATATATATATATATATATATATATATATATATATATGCTGTATGTTTTTCAATAAAACTGATTACTTTTCTAAAAATGTAAAAAGCACAATCGACTCCAATAACTCGAAGTTTCGATAAGTCGAATTTATTTTTGGTCAAATGCCGCTTCCAGTTATCAAAGTTCGACTGTAGTTAGTACGTTCATTTCAGATTCTGCTCAAGAATCAAGTGTGATATATGGGGATGAATTGGTAAAATATTGCTATGAATTCAATATGGCGGAACCAAATGTTAAAAAAAAATCAGGACCAGCCTTTAACTATAACGAGCCTTTTTTTTGCCAAATAAAATGAATCTTTATGAATTTTATTTCCAATTAAAAATATAAGATAAAAATTTAAAAAATAATTTAAAAATTTGTTAAATTATACTTTATATTAGTGAAAATAAAAACTGTAAAAAAATATTAAAAAGAGGGAAAATAAACAAGACATGATACTAAAAACTTTTTTCACCTATTTAGGTAAAAATATAGTCACAACTGAACACGAATCACTTCGACTGCCATGCCTGCGCTTCGCAGAAGGGAAAGAGAGGTCGATTCCGGTTACTTTTTTAGGGTCAAAGCATATATATATATATATCATATATATATATATATATATATATATATATATATATATATATATATATATATATATATATATATATATATATATAATATATATTATATATATATATATATATATATATATATATATATATATATATATATATATATATATATATATATATATATATATATATATATATATATATATATATATATATATATATATATATATATATATATATATATATATATATATATATATATATATATATATATATATATATATATATATATATATATATATATATATATCATATTTATATATATATATACATCATATATATATATATATATATATATATATATATATATATATATATATATATATATATATATATATATATATATATATATATATATATATATAGATTTTAAGAAAAAAACTTCATATGAACATATGTCCGAAACCTCATAACTTTTGAGATACAGAGTATTAAACTTTTCAGAAAAAAAATCTTTTATAATATTCTAGATATCTTCGTGAAATTTTATACACATTATCTGGTGTACCTTTTTTTTTATTTCTACCAGTGGCGTCGCCGTCGGTACGGGATTTGCATTGCCTATTTTTGAAGAAAAAAATGGTACACCACTGACATTTTTTCGTTTGGATATTTTAGATAGCCTAGACATTTTTACATAAAAATTACCTCTTGCGTTTTACTCGTCAGATGTACCGTTTAAAAGTAGCAAAATGTCGGAATTTTTGGACATTTGTTAAGCAAAATCGGCTATGTATGAATGATCATTTTGCAAATAACTTCTAAACCGCAGAAAGACTGAAAAGTTAGGGAGGAGAATAGGAAATTTGAATGTAAAATTCCTTGTTGAAAATAAAGGGCAGTTTGTTATAAACTTTGGGTCAAAAGTGAACAATTAGGGAGATATTGCGGTAAAAAGATGGCGGAAAAATAATGTTTTTATTTTTTTATCTTAAAAACGAAAACCGCTAGAATAATGAAATTTTATGGCAGTATTACTACAATGAAAACACACTATCTGCATATTTTTTCACTTTTTTAAAATGAGACGAGGGGTTGAAATAGACTACCCCTATTATTCTTGTTAACTAAATTTAAAGAAATCACATTTTAAAAACAATTGATTAACAAACATGTTTCAAACTAACCTATCCTCGGTATACTAATGCATAAACTATGAATAAATTCGTTAAAAAAATAACGTATTAAAAAAATTATTTAAACATTGCAGCTCAAATAAAAACACAACGTCCTATGCAGAAGCGAGTACATTTTTTTATAGCACGTGTTGAAAATGCCAGCCTAGTGATATAATACATGCATTTATTCTACTCATCATTGAGCCTCTAATACGCTGAAATATGCCAGGTTTACGCGATTTCTCAGGTCTTCTGTACAGGGGTAGTGTCCCAGATAAACCTACACCAGATGCGAAACTTAGATAAGTAGCGCGTCAATTTTCTTTGGCCTCAGTGTGAGAGACATGTATGGCCTGAACCAAAAATTTTGTTGGACATTAAAAATTATTAATAAATTAAAAATAGCATTACCCACACCAATTCAAATTTTTTGAAAAAAAAATGTTAGGAATATTTAGGTATTATAATATGTGAATTACTGGTTTTCTAAGGTCCTTATTTTTGCTTTTACTGCGATATAAATTTGATTTAATCTTATTTCATTAAAATGAAAAAGTAATTTATTGGTGTTTAAAAAAATGCCAAATGCTCATATTCCTGCACAATTCAGAAAATGGTGTTTAAATTAGGAAAAAAACACATTTTTAACTTACAGAAAAATATTTATTTATACACACGATCATAAAAAATATCTTAACATTAATTATGTAACTAGTTGATTACATGAATGAATTACATTGTAAAATGCCATCATTTTATGATTTTTTTAACGTAAAACCAATATTATCGGCATTAACAAACAAGGTTCTTGGGTAATATCTAAAACAAAGATAAAATAAATAATCTAATGAGAAAAAACGATGCATTGGTGTAACATGCTATAATGGAGAAAATCAAATCATAGAAAAGCGGCATAAACTGCTTTTACGTTCCCGTAAAAAAATATTCTAAACATTTTCGAATAAATGTTCTCAGTTCTTAGAAAATACGTTTTTCAATTATCTGTATTGTACAAGTAACAAGAATCTAGTCCGTGCCAGTTCGTGCCGGGATAGCCGGTAGATAAACCAACGCCAACGGTCGGACAGTCTTGTTAATACAGGTCGGTACGTAAGTTCGATTTGTTAAGCGGATTTATTTAATTATTGAGTGTTATGGAGTTCCTATCAGCGCATATATTGTTAAAAAATGCTATATTTTTTTTGTGTATACCGTGGCTGCTCCTTCAACTCAAACGTATTATATAAACTGTTTTATTACTTGTTCTATTTTTTAAATTATTTTATTTTCTATCTAATATTTGCTTTACCTTAATACGAAATTTTTAGACTAGATTATAGTAGGTAGCAGTGGCGGCTCGCCAGGGGACGCGGGTGAAGCGCCGCTTCACCTACATTTCCCAATCAATTTACTTAAAAATAAAGATATTTTTAAAATATTAAGCATTTTATAATCTATATTTTTATTATAAAAATGCAGTATGTCTTATATAAATTCACTTTTATTTTTATTTTATTTACTTAATTATACCATTATTTTCTATCAAAACTAGTGCGTTATATACTCAAAAAAAATAATAACTTAAAAACTGTAGCGCGCTGAACACCTTTTCATAAGAGCGACCCGTTGAGCAGCAGTAACAAATTCCGTATCAGACTCCCCCCGCACGCCGGCTTTCGTGCTTAGATTTGTTTACGGCAGTTGCTATGGCAACGCAATGGTGAATATCTGTAAGCCAAATAGAGATGGGAGCGGCATATACTGCTGCTGGAGGCTGCAGGCGCTTTTTGGCTTGTTATAGAATTAATGTAAATTAGTGCGCTCGGATCATCGGAGGCGGAAGCAGTTTTGCATCGATCGAATCGAATCGAAATTAACTTTAAGATATAGGTACATAACTGTTTTTTAAGAACAAGAATCTTATAAATTCATATTATTTCGCCTAAGTATTAAAAAACGCTACAAAGCTATGGTTAATTAACATCATAAAAAGGTTAAAAAATAGCCATTTTGGGCGTGGCACAGGTTCTTATATCCACGAGCCGCCACTGATAGGTAGTTGCATTACAGTATTTTAAGATTACTTTTTATTGTTGATAAAAACCAATTATTTTCATGTCTTTAAAAGACCATTACTTTAAAGCATATTTAAAATTTTTAAGAGTTCAAGGTTGTAACGTTTACATTTCCTTAACGTCTAAGATTTGATTTTCTCTGCCCCTGAGCTACGGCAGTTGGCTTATTTTAATCTTGCCGGGATTAATACGATTATCGGTACCGCTATTTTAACAATGCTGTCTTTAACAATAACATATAGCGGCTATCATAAAAGCGCTTTACACAGCTTGTAGATACCGCAAAACATTTACTTTCAAACTAATCGTCGCATAACTTGTAATTACAATAACTTTTTTCTAAAAGATCTTCCCTTCCAGCTGCTTTAAGCCAACTGTTAAATCTAAAATTATTTTATTTTTATACTATAAAAAAACTATAAATTAGGCTACTTATAAAGTACCTACTTGTTAAAACATGTTGCGTGAACCTATTAAACTATTATTATTACTATCAGGCGTAACAAATTATAAATGTTAATGATAAAACCAACATACCTTAAGGGATCTTGAGGTAATTTAAACAGTGATTTATTGCTCTCACTTCTATTTAAAACATGTAAATAAAGGCACTTATAACCAGGCATTTTTACAATCACAAAAATAAAACTGTATAAAAAAAGGTTTGAAAAATTAAATAACATAAGCTCTCGCACTATCGATATCGCCGCTCGAGCAAGCACTTTTCTGTGCGGATTTAAAATATCAACTGGACCTCTTACTATGTCTTAGATGGCTGGACATGGGTAGGAGACGGAGTTTCACATAAATTCGCTATGCATGCGTTAGATAGGCACTTTCGCATCTGGTGTAGGTTTATCTGGGGTAGTGTAAATTAATTCTTTACGATATCCAAAATACAAATCTGGGGATCGGGGTGGCCAATGATGAGGACCACCTCTTCCTATCCAGCGGTTTTTATACATAAGACGAGAAAAACGCAAGAGGTAATTTTTATGTGAAAATGTCTACGCTATCCAAAAAATCCAAGTGGTGTGCCATTTTTTTTCTTCAAAAATATGCAATGCAAACCCCGTACGGACGCCATTGGTAGAAATAAAACAAAAATGTGAACAACAGAAAATGTGACTTAATGCGTAGCAAATATGTACTACATTTCACGAAGAAATCTAGAATGGTATAGCAAGATTTTTTTCTGAAAAGTTTAACACCCTGTATCTCAAAAGTTAAAAGGTCTAGGACATATGTTTATCTGAAGTTTTTTTCTTAAAATGAACTCAATCACCACAATATATATATATATATATATATATATATATATATATATATATATATATATATATATATATATATATATATATATATATATATATATATATATATATATATATATATATATATATATATATATATATATATATATATATATATATATATATATATATATATATATATATATATATATATATATATATATATATATATATATATATATATATATATATATATATATATATATATATATATATATATATATATATATATATATATATATATATATATATATATATATATATATATATATATATATATATATATATATATATATATATATATATATATATATATATATACAGGCTTATCCAAATTAAGTGTCCACCATTAGTAACTTTGTTATTAGTAAAGATACAAAATTGTTTAAATAAGCAAACTATTAGCTTTACGATGGAATCACTAAAAAAACAATTGAGCATCGCGTTTTCGAGTTTAGACAAGAAATACAATGTTTTTAAATGGAAACCCCTGTATATTATATTTTTTTCTGTTAAAGCTTGAAATTTTAAACAAAAAAGGTTATAAGGAAATTTTTCTTAAAACCAAAAATAACATTGATATTACAGTTTCTAAAAATGAACTGCAAAAATAATAAGAAGGCTCGCTATGAAAGCCACGCCATGTTTCGAATTAAGATATGTGATGGATTAGAGGATATCAGTTCTAAGTATCGAGGAGGCTTTGGAAAACAATGATAACGCTTTCTGTCAAAATTTGTTTACTTTTCGTCGTTGTTCCCTATGTTGTGTCAGTAATTAATCAGTTTTGTTGTGTCAGTTACTAATCTCAAAAAAAGAATGGTTTTTACCCATGAAGAAAAGTGTGATATGTTGGAATCTTACTTAGTGTGCAGAAAATCATCTTTGAGGGCAAAAGAATACTATGCTGAATTATATCCACTTCGTATTCAACCGCATGAGAGATATTTTCTGAGATTATACCGAAAATTTAGAGCCAATGATACTGTTTTTGCTAAAACCAGGGCAAAAAAGGATTTTATAATAAGCGAGGCCACGGAAATTGCAGTTATTGCATATTTTGAAGCCTACCCTGAGAATTCATTACCAGATATTGTCAAAGACTCGAATTTTAGTTATGGCAGTGTGCATAGGATTTTAAAAAAATACAAATTTATTCCTTATAAGTACCGACCAGTTCAAGCGTTTTTGCCAGGAGATCCAGAGAGAAGAATTGTTTTTTGCGAATGGTACCTTAACTTTTGTCGCCAAAATGTAAATAACTTCCGTTATATTTTATGGACCGATGAATCCAATTTTTCAAATTCCGGAATGTACAATAGAAAAAAATCATCATTACTGGTCAAGGGAAAATCTTTTGTTAGTACATCCAAGAGCTCCACAAGTCCCTTTCAGTTTTAACGTTTGGTGCGGTTTAATTGGGTCAAGAATTGTTGGTCCTTTTTTTTATGAAGGCAGTCTAACCGGTGAAAGGTATGTGGCATTTATGAGTGAAATTCTGAATAATTTCTTAGATGAACTGGATCTCATAAGTTGACAGAATCTGCATTTTCAACAAGATGGCGCACCTGCGCACAACTACAGAGGTACTTATCAACTTCTAAGTACTTTTTTTAATGCTCAGTGGATAGGGACAAATGGCCCCATTCAGTGGCCCCCGCGTTCACCAGACATGACCCCTCCTGATTTCTTTTTATGGGGATATTTAAAGGATCAAATTTACAAGCAAAGGTACGAAGACGTTAACGATTTAAAGGCTGCAGTTAGGGAAAAGATACACCAGATAGATGGTAGAACCATACTAAAGGCAGTTCGAGCAGTTCAGAAACGAGCACAAAAATGTATCGAAGAACGGGGCGGTGTATTTGAGCACCTTCTAAGAAAAAATTAGTTGTTTTGTTTTCTTATAATCGATGTTTGTAAAATTAAGATACTTTGCTGTTCTAGCTTTTGCTGTTAATTTTTAGAAACTGTAATATCAATGTTATTTTTGGTTTTAAGAAAAATTTCCTTATAACCTTTTTTGTTTAAAATTTCAAGCTTTAACAGAAAAAAATATAATATACAGGGGTTTCCATTTAAAAACATTGTATTTCTTGTCTAAACTCGAAAACGCGATGCTCAATTGTTTTTTTAGTGATTCCATCTTAAAGAGCGTTGAAAATGCTAATAGTTTGCTTATTTAAACAATTTCGTATCTTTACTAATAACAAAGTTACTAATGGTGGACACTTAATTTGGATAAGACAGTATATATATATATATATATATATATATATATATATATATAATAACTGAAATCCCTGTGTGCTTTGTATTGTAACTTCATAATTTCATCATCTATTATAACTAGATAAGATAAGCCATGTATTTGTCTTGTGCTGAAAACACATTTTGTATCAGCACACGTAAACCAACAAACATAGAAAAAGACTTCAAGACTCACTCTGAGTAAATTATAATTATTAACATGACACGTATGTCGGCCATCGCAGCATCAGACCTATAAACAACAGAGAGAACCTTAGTTAGTAACCATAGTCACAAATCCTAAAACAATAACTTACAAATAGAATAAAACACTCTAAAGAACAACAAAAAAACAACTACTTATACATCTTTGATCAACAGTAAAATGAGATTAAGTCTCACGTGAATAAACAAAATGAAATATTAAAAAAGTATTAAAAAATATGCATGTCTCTAGCTGGGATTGAACTAACAACTCCTAGAACACAAGGACAAAGTGTTTGGACGTGACGTCATCGGTCGTAGGTGAAGGCATGCGCAAACGCGGCATACACTATTACTGTTTTTAAGCATGATGTTTACTTTAGAATTGATTATTGGAAACACATAAAACAGTAATTAAGAGTTAATTAAATTTTAAATACACCAATAAAGGTGTAGAGAGATATTGAGATGAAAAACAGCCATATATAAGAATGTAGATGCATATAAATAAGTAATTTATACAAGTATTTATGTTATATTCAAGTGGAAACAGTATAAAATAAAGTTTTAAAACAAGTTCTAAATTTACAGTTAGAAAGCGTTTATTGTCTAGGTAGCCTACCGATTAAGATTTAAATATTTTTAGTTTACTCATTACCAAGCTTATTGGTTATAGTAAAAGTATATAGGACCTCAGAGGCATGGTAAAAATCTCAGTAAAAATACACTGAAAAAAATATATTTTTAAGCATCCTCAGACAGCAAAAATTAAATAACCCAATAAATTAAAATATCACTTTAAATAAACGTTAAGTTTTCTCTAAGCCATCTGATCATTTTGCTTGGCACAGTAATTTTTTATAAGTGTATTTCAAATACTTTGTAGCTTTGTGTATTTATTTATAAAACTACGATTTTATTCCTTCTTGGTAGAGGTTTTAAAATTTTAAAGGTGCTCCGTGGGAAATATTATTTTTTTTTTAATAAAAGGGTAAAATGGTGCCATAACCTATTAATAAGTCTCTGTTAGAGTTATTGGCGATTTTATGAAAAATCATACATTTGTCAATCAATTATCATGTGTTACTTACCAACTAGTGGTTGACCAGTGGGACTACTTTCATTAATTTCCGACAAAGCCGCCACAGCATTTGCAACAACCATTGGATTAGAATCACTTAGTAATTCTTTGAGCTGTTCTAAGAAACCCTGATCTTCCACTAATCCTACAAATTTTAACAATATGATTCAAACATAATATCTAATCCAAATTAACTAGGTATTTGAATATATCTAGTAAGTTACTTAAATCCACACATACAAAATTCCAATGTACATGAAGAATAAAAATAAATTACCTGAAGAAATATCATAGAGTTTCGCTACGCATACAGCTGCAGTTTTTCTAACATAAGGATCCTCATCCTTCAAACATTTTCTCAGAGGGTCACAAAGGTACTCTGTGATCTTGTCTACTCGAATACAGCCCATAGTCCTCACTGCCAGAGCTCTAATAAGAGGATTTGGATCTTCACAATCCTAACCACCAAGTGTATTAATTTCATTTTTATGTATATTTGTAAGTATAAAAAAAATGAAACAACCTTTGAAACAATATAAAACTTAACCAAACATGTATATTTTGCTTAATTTTTTACTTTGAGCATTATGTCTAAAAATTCCTTTAATATATGTTGATTTTACATTCCTTTATATAAATACCCAGCTATATCCTTTGGTTGGTCGTTTGAAAAGTAAGCAGAATTGAATTTACACTTTTACTACTAAATCACTTCTGCTAAGTAGAACATTTCCTTTTTTGTGGTTCCAATCCAACAAAGAAGAAAACTCAACATTCATCGATAAATTGCACAAAATGTACTCCTTATCCACACAGAAAAACTTAAAGGCCCATATAAATGAAGGTTTATAAACATAACTAACTTTTTAAAGGCATTTACATGTGAATGGGTCAGCAGTCAAATAATTATGATACATTATCACTCTTATAATAATAACAATAATAATAATACCAATAATAAACCCTTTACGCGGGGAATATTGCAGCAGTGTCCAATCACCTAAAAGACTAAAAACACAAATAAGAATAATCTCTCAGAAGAGAAACCTGTACTGCTTACCAAAACCTGGATGAGTGCATGGACACCCTGAGATAGCAACTAATGGCTATGTTTAAACAGCTTAGAAGATATCTCAAATGCTCAAATTAAGAGACAAAATCAACTTTTAACCACAATCAAAAGCATGCTCGATATTAACGAACATAAGGGTACCAGAAAAAGAAACCTTAAGGAATACTTGGTTTGTCATTTGGGTCGAGCCAAAGAAGAAAGAGAGAGAATATCCCTGACCTGCAATTTTTAAACATCAGTGTGAACGAAGTTACAACTAGAAAGCACCAGAACCTGATAAAATCCAAAACTACTGGTACTAGAAATTTAATTTGCTGCATGAAGCTCTCGCTCAAAAATGTAAGGAGGCCCTCTTACGCTCGGAGGATATCAGGGCATTCTTAATGCATGACTTGACCTATATACTGCCAAAGAGTGCAAGAACTGATGATCCATTGCAATATTGACTTATTACATGTCCGCCAACTTTGTGTAAAATTCTTAGAGCTTGCATTACCAACAGGATTTACCAGCATGTCAGCACCAATAACATAGTGGCAAAACAGAAAGGATGTAAGCGAGGTCTCCAGTGATGTAAAGAAAACCCGATTATTCATTCCCTAATACTGACACAAGTCCAGAAAAACAATCAAAACATTTGTACTGTTTGTGAACCTCCACAAGACATTTGAAACTTTTGTCTTATGGAAGTACTGCGAATACACAAAATACATCATAACGTTGTTAGTTTTCTACATAACATCAGGCAACAGTGGAGTACAAAGCTCCATATGAAAAACACCAATACACTGGAAAGTACTGATGAGATGCCTATAAAAAGGGGGATTTTTCAAGGTGACTCCCTTATGGTGAAACTTACAAATATCTCGGATTCCAACAGGTAAGCTTATTAGAGGAAACACAGGTAAAATCCAGAATAAGAGATCAGTACTTTAAAGGATTCCAAGCGCAACTGAAACCCAAGCTAAATGTAAGAGACCTTATTACTGGAATAAACACATACGCGGTACCTGTACTTACTTACTTGGAATCGTAAAGTGAACTTAAACTGATTTGCAACAGATCGAAAGGGCCACACGAACCATGATAACCAAATACGGGGTGCATCATCCCTCTGCATCTAAGCTGAGGACAACCCTGCCTATTCTACAACATACTGTATCTTCTAGTCAACTAGTAAATGTTCAGGAAAGCCCGTGTACCTGACTGATGTTACCGTGCCCAACATTTGCAACATGACAGAGAAGTAGACTAAGTATGCAGGCTATAGAAGTCCAAAGAATGTGGCAACTGGATAGGATCAAAGATGTCTAAAGTGCCTAATACCCAAGACCTTGGAAGAACGTATGGTGAAAATAGGACTCCATAAAAATAGCTATATGGACCTCCAGAAAGCAGTCATTTTGGATAACTGCCTTTAGGAAATTTTTACAGGTAGGACTTTGATTTCTGTTTTTCTTAACCCACCCACTCCTTTTGATACTTGTATATGGGATGGGTGATGTACACCAAAAATTAATGATTAATTCATGATAAAAATAATTTACCTATTTCCGTTAATGCATTTATGTATTAGTTGAACTTTGTTATACTGAGCCTCATAAAAATATTGGTTATTTGCTTCAACTTAAACAATCTGAATAAGTTGGGAAAATAACTTTCAATCTTTGAAATAATATCAACTTGTCAGCTATACTCTATAAGCCTTTTGAGAAATTTAATTTTAATATTAATTCCTCTAACTAAAATTATATTAATGAAAAAAAAGTCAATATCAAACTGATATTAACATATATTTTTGAATAATATTTTATAGATCAACTTTAAACAAAACCTTTAATTTTGTTTTAAGTCTGCTCAACATTTCTTAAATAAAAATCCAAATATTTACCTTGACAAAAGTATTAACGGCCATTATGGCCATGTCAGGCTGAGATTTGGCATAGTTCATTAAATAAAGATATACCAGTTTTTTGAGTTCCAAATTATCAGTTTGCATGCAGTTGACGACATCTGGAAATAGGGCTGAAACATCTTTTCCAACTGTCATTGAGGCGATGACCTACAACAAAAATACTATGTAATATTTGTACCATGATAAAATACAACATATAAAATGATATCTCTAACATTATAGACATTATAAATATCTTACAGGAACACGAGTAGCATCACAGGATTTTAATATCAAGTTAAATTTCACAAAATTCGAGCCAAACATATTAAATTTTTCCATATAATTAATTTCATTGGCTGATCTCATAATACGAGTGATAGGATTATTCCTGCCATAATTAGTTGGGTAAAAGTGTATTGCAAAAATATTAGTGTTCGTACCTCATTTCTGACTTATACTGAATGTGATCAACTGTAGTAATCAGTCTATTCTATCAGTAATAATCTGGTGTAAAAAAAATAAATCTGCCATACACCTTCTAGTCTGTAAAGTTTGAAGAGATATCTTAGAGAGAATCATGTTGTAATTGTACTCATTTCTAACATAACCACAACGATAGGCGACTATTCTTAAAAATTTCTTTTGAACACGCTCTATAGATTCCCTATAAACAGCATAATTGGGTGACCAAACCACTGAATGATATTCTAGGAGGGATCCAACAAAGCAACAATAAAGTCTTTTAAATGTAATTATGGAAAATTATGATGATATACATTGTAGAAAACCCAATAATTTATACCCCTTATTAACTCTATTACGTATATGTAATCGAAAGGTCAGTTTGTGATAGAAGGTAACTCCAAGATCTCTCACATTATCGTTACGAGAAGGTAATTCTACATCATGCAGAACATATTGATAATTTACAGGATTAGATAAGCAGGGTAAGGTAATTTTAAAGCACTTTGTCACATTCAAATTCATTTGATTAATTTCACACCAATGAATCTCTCGTAATCTCTGATAACGAAAAATTTTTCTTTATTTTTAAATATATAGGTAACCATCTCGAGAATAATAGTTTGCTGGTGTCAACGTACATTGACATTTTTTTAAAAAATATGCAGGAATTCCATCAGGACCAACTGACAGCTTCGAATGCTGTTTACTAATTTCATTGAATATCTCTGACATCTTAAAATTATAGCTGTGAAAGTGAATTGTCAAAATTAAAAACGGGCGTTTCAGCTAAATCATTTGGTGAAATTTGTAGGAAAAAAGGTGGCAAACAAGTTAGTCATCCCTGGTACAATATTACTAGTACTACTATTATATTCAACATTTACTGGTAAATTATGCTCTTTATGTACATCTTTGACATAACTCCAAATTTTTTTCGGGTCATGGGAGATCCCTGCTACAATATCTCTAAGTTCATAACAAAGCTTTTGCAACACTGTACAGCAATCTCTTAATGTGCAAAATTGAGGGTAGAAATTCTTGTTACTTGTCTCTCTATACTGTTTGTGAAGAGCTTTTTTGCAAATTATTAAATTTCTTAAGTCTGAGCTGAACCATTTGGTGAATGTAGATGTTTTAAATTGTTTCAGCAGAACAAACCTCCCTACTACCTCATACAAAATATTATAGAAAAAGGCTATAGCCTCATCTATGTTCTCGAAATTCAACCAACTAACAGAAGCACAATACATATTTATTTGAAAATAATCAGTTTCTAAAATCACAGAAAAATTCTTCATATTCCACAGTCTCAACAGTACAATCAAAAGCGATAGCACTATGAGGTATTCTATCTTTAAAAATCGCATCAGTAGGCTTATATGATGTAATACCACTAAGACTGCAAAATTCAAGATCTAAAGCCACTCCTCTATTATTTAAAACATTATTTACTTGATATAAATTAAAATAACTAAAACAATTGGCCAAAATCAACAACAGGTGAGGTCGGTGGACCATGGACTATTAAACCATACTTGTCATTAGTCCAATTACATTCAGGTACATTATAATCACCTAATATAATGACTTTACTATTTGTATAAGAATTCAATATATTCTCAACAACATTACAATGATCAACAAATAAATCCAGGTCTGAGTTAGGCGGTAAATAAACACAACCAATAATAATCACTTCTGCGTCGAGTATAAATGACACAAAAACCTGTTTAACTATAGTATTTATTAAATGTATTTTCTTAGCTGATAAGTTTTTCTTTGTAGCGATTAGTACACCACCTTCTCGCAGTTTTTCATTATTTATTTCACAGCGGTCCACTCTAAAGACATCAAAATCCAACAGCCCAGTTCAGAATCATAAAAGTCCTTATTTAGCCATATTTCTCTAAAAACAATATCATACACACTTGTATTCACTGCTTGTTGAAGTTTTTACAATTTAGTCCTGATACCATCAACATTTTGGTAGTACACTATTGGATATTTGTTACCAATTTTTCTCTGTCTACTTCTTCTGGTTAGTATGAAGATTTGTCGGCCCACGACGCATGTAGGTAGGAACGGTTTCTTCGAGCTGGTTGGTGTTATCGACTGGACGTTTGTTGATAACCCTCATCTAAATGTCAGTTATAAAATGAATATCTTTCTAGATAGATTTGTTATGGCATTTGAATACTCTTTTACCAGTTCAGATCAAATTAAAAACCAAAAATTTTTGGCTAATGACAATTTTATCCTTAATGCTAAAAAACCAACGAAAACCGTGTGGGCTATTATAAACAAACAATAATACATCTCCTAACTATTTCTGTTAATCCTGCCAACACAGTGCTGGTAGGCTTCCGGACACTAATATAGACCCGCTTAATTTTGTTCAGATATCAAATAGGGATGGCCTTGAATTCCAACCGCTGACATCCATTGAGGTGCTTGACATTGTATCTACTTTGAAAAATACTACTGCCAAGTCTATGGTTTGACCACTCCAGTACTTCAATTAGTGAAGGAACATATGATTATTCCCTTTATCAAAATATTAAACTTATGTATTACAGAATGGGTTTTTCCCGACATGCTCAAGTTGGCTTCTGTGGTTTTGATATTCAAAAAGGGATGTCTAATTACAGACCTATTTCTGTCTTACCTGTTATCTCAAAATTTTTGATAAACAAAAACCAGTTTGGGTTTCGTAAAAACATGAGTACAACCAATACCTACTAAACAACGAGGCCTACGTGCTTACGCGTGACGTCATCAAATTTAGGCCTATGTTATTTCAATACCTATACAAGAAGGTACGGGTTATTTACACGGACATATTTAAATAAGCATTTTTCTTTAATTTCAGCAAATAAACCTCAATTTATAGGGTTTATTTTATGAGTTTTTAAATCTGTCAAATTTATTCGGTTTCGCTAAAGAATTAAAATGCCAAAGGCAACTCATAAGCGATTACTCGTTTTTTTTTGTTACACGACGAGGAATGCATTTATGCACGAACTATTATGCACAAGGCACTGTGGCGAGTATAACGTAATATTTTAACTTGTCAAAATCGGGTATGGTTCCAAGCTTGGGTAAGTGGGCAAGTGGGTAAGTATAAATAAGTATATGTGCTGTGGTGAGTCTATATGATCAAGAATATAATAGTAGAATATTGATAGCTTTCTTTTGAAGTACTTAGCAAAGTTAACTGTTCTGAGAAAAATTTTAGATTTTGAGTGAGTTCGTCAGAACCTTTTAGGTTTAAAAGAATATCAGTGACAAATTTAATTTTTTTTTATATTGTCATTGTCAGACTCAACTTTATCTGAATTGGGAGTTTCTGTGGAAGTTTCACTAATACTGGGAAGTTGACTTGACTCAGTATGGTGTAAATCACGAATTTCATTAGGATCAGGAATGTCGCTATAAAGATTTATGGGTACTGACATCATCATATTGTCAATTGTGTCAATTAAACTTTCTATTTCATCCTAACTGCTAGATAAAAATGGTGATTTTAAATTTATTATTGAAACACAAACAGATTGACCATATAAAAATGTTTCTAATTTTAAATCGCTATTTATAACAATTGCCCAAGTTATTAAGTGACCAGGAGTATATTCAAGTTTAAATAAAGTTGTTTTATCTCTATCCTTTACCGAGAACCACCCTTTCCTTAAACTAAAATGTAGAAATACTTTTAAAAACTCTTCAATGATGTGTTCATCAAGATTCTTATTTTTTTCATGTTTACTTTTGCGACCAAGAAAGTTTTTTGACAAATAATTGGGGCATTTTGGGAACACCGTTGGTCCGGTTTTGTAATTACCCCGGCGCATAACACTTAAACGGCACGTTTACGTGAATTTAAACGTACAAAAACTAATAAATATAATTATATTTTCACCAAAAATGGAGACAAAACTACTCTATTTACTATAATTCACGAACAACGACATCATGTTTCACACTGTTTTGTTTTCGGTTAGCAAGTGCCGGTTGTCGGCCAGTACGTCTAATGGCCAGTTATCATGATACGACATAAGCAAAACTGCATTGGTTTATGTTTTAATGCCTTTCTTACAGAGACGATTCCAGGCCTAGATGTCGTGACGTCAAGCCTATTTTAATTTCAGCTGGTAGGCTTCGTTGTTTAGTAGGTATTGGTACAACTGATGCAATCCTTAAAAATATATTTTTTGCTCCATTGCTGCTACTTTGAAGAATAGAAGTATCAGTTATTCTGAATTCTTAAAAAATGTACCTGTTCAATACGACTCATTTTTCTTTTTGCCAACAGACATTTATGAACTGAAAAAAATCATTTTGGATATTAAGAGAAATGGAGTTACAGGGTGGGACAATATATCAATAAGAATATTCCTTGAACTTTCGGATACCATATTGTATGTGCTGTCAGACTGTATTAATAATTCATTTTGCAAGGGGGTGTTTCCAGATTGTCTGAAGATGGCGACAGTCATTCCAATATTTAAGGGGGGAGAAGAGGACCTAGCATCGAATTACAGACCAATATCGCTGCTGCCAATATTGTCTAAAATAATAGAAAAACTGGTAAAAGTCCAAATAGTTGCATTCGTAACTAAGTATGGTGTTCTAAAATCGGAACAGTTTGGATTTCAACAAGGAAAAAGTACAAGTTATGCCATATTTTCATTCTTGGAAAATCTTTATGTAAGACTGAATGAGAAGGAAGTTGTCACAGCGGTCTTCTGTGATTTGTCAAAGGCGTTTGACTGCGTGAACCATAGAATACTGCTGCGAAAACTTGAAATGTATGGTTTTAGGGGGACACCGTTGAAATGGTTTAAGTCATATTTGGAAAACAGAATACAGTGTGTTTCTTTTGGGGGACGTGTACCAGGGCATCAGGAATTGGAGTTTGGGGTACCACAAGGATCAGTCTTTGGACCTATTTTGTTTTTGTTATATATAAATGACATTGCGGGTATTAATATATCTGGCAGATTCACCCTATTTGCGGATGATGCGACCATGCTTTGGCATAACAGGGACAGTAAGGTCCAAAGTGAGAATATTAAAAATGATATAAAGATAATTAAATGTTGGTGTGATTCAAATCAATTATCCTTGAACCTTACGAAGACTAATATAGTCTCTTTTGGGTGTAACTTGGATGATGCTATACTGGACAATATAAAAAAAAATAAATTCCTAGGTCTATACATTGATAACCAGTTAAAGTTCGAATTTCATATAAATTCCATTAAGTCCAAAGTTGCTTCAAGTTGTCATGCCATTAGAGTAATTTCAAACAATTTAAATGATTACAGTACTGTAAGGAGGGTATACTTCTCCCTAATTGAATCGCACTTGCGCTATGGCATTTGTTTCTGGGGGTGCAACTTTTTGAAAGTGTTTTTGTTCTCCAGAAAAGGGCTGTGCGATATATGTGTAGAGCAAGGGTCCGCGATTCATGTAAACCTTTATTTGTCAAGCATGGTATATTGACGTTAGCTTCTTTGTTTATTTTAGAGACTGGGTGCTTAATTTATAAAAAATATAAACACCAAAGTCAGTTAAGAGATAGGCATAACTATAACTTTAGAGACCCTGATTTGCTTTTACTACCTATCCCCTCTAACTCTCGTATAAAAAGCTCAATCATTTATAATGGTAAGAAATTGTTTAACCACTTACCCCAACACCTTAGATTGATACCATCATTGGTGAAGTTTAGAAAGGAGGTTAAAAAGCTTCTTTGTGTGAGAGCCTATTATCGAATTGATGATTTCTTTACAGACAGATTTTAGACACTTTTGTATAGTAGAACTGTAATGATTTTATATTTTAAGTTTTTTAAATGCGTGACATCTTGTTAGGTATATGTTGTTTTAATCTTTATACGTTGTTTTAATAATATGTTAAAAACATTATAAAAGGTCAATTAAAAACAAAATATATGTATATATATATATATATATAGAGCAACATTAAAAAACTAAGCTACACACACTAAGCAAAAATCATACAACTAGGCAATAAAAAGATATACAAATAAAAAGAAAAGAGAAGAAAAACGCAATTGCTACCCTTCAGGCTGACGGCAGAAGAAACAATCTACTGCAGGTAGGGCTGTACTTTACATTGCAAAACTGGTAAATTCATTAACAGTATAGGGCTCAACCAGACAAAGATACTCTCTGACATTGGTCTGAAATTTCCTTCCATCATCTTTCATTGATTTGATATTATAGGGGAGATAATTAAAGAATTTAATTGCACTGTATACTGTACCCTTTTCATAGAAAGAAGTTCTATGTATTGGATAATTATAATCCATAGATTGTGTTGTATGGCTGTGCTCTTTTAAAAACTGATTAAATCTTGAGGGATTTTTTATTAAAAATTTGAGACACTCGTAAATATACATGCTTGGCACAGTCAGCAATTGGTTCTTTCTACATACTCCTCGGCATGACTCTCTATAGCCCATACTAAATAAAATTCGAATCATTTGCTTTTGGCAGATAAAAATAGTAAGCATTTCTGTTGATCCTCCCCAAAATTCAATACCATATTTGGCCAAAGAATACAAACTGGCATAATAAACTCATCATGAGCCCATCAGTAAACACATTTCTTGACAAAATCCGGAAAGCATACAAGACACAGGACATTATTTTGGATAAATATTCAATGTGATTAGACTAATTCAGATTACAATTGACATATATTCCCAAGAACTTAGTTGTAGATCTAAGTTCCACCTCCTGCTCATCCAGGGTTAAATGTGTTGGCATGTCTTTTGTGCCAATGCTGAAAAGCAAACATTCTGTTTTGTTGTTATTTAAAATTAGATTGTTTTCATTAAAATAGTTTTTAGCCCGGTTTACGAGACTACCTCTATCCACCATACACTCACAAGATCTGCCAGAAATCTTTATGCTTGTATCATTAGCAAAGTTCAATATCTTTTCAGTGGTGTCATCGAGAATTACGTTTTTGATGTCATTAATAAATATAATGAATAGAAGTAAACCAAGAATGCTTCCTTGAGGCACCCCGAGATTGACCTCCAGTGTCCCAGACCGCACTGTGCCCACCGAATCTGTTAACTCAACAGACTGTTCTCTTTTGGAAAGATATGAAGCCAACCAGCCTAGTGCAGTACCTCTTAAGCCATATCTGTATAGCTTTTCCAACAAAATCGTATGGTCGATGCAGTCAAAGGCACGAGAGAGCTCCAAAAAGATCCCACATACAAAATTTTCCCTCTAAATAAGTTCAAGGATGCTATTTGTAAATTGGAAAAGGGCAGTATCAGTTGAATGATTCTTAATATAAGCATGCTGTTGTACTGAGAACAAGTTATACTTAACAAAGAAGTTTTTGAGTCGTAAGTTCATCGCACCTTCAAAAATTTTAGAAAAACATGTCAAAAGACTGATTTGCCTGTAGTTACTAACATCCTTTTTATCGCCTTTTTTATAAATAGGTTTAACAATGGCATGTTTTGGGCTATCAGGAAATGTGCCTGTTGTGAAAGATAAATTGATGAGACAAGACAAAGGATCCACAATGCTTAACAACTGAGATGGGTATCTCATCAATTCCTGATTCCGATTTTCTAGGAACACTGATGATGCCATTTTCCATTTTATGGAAGAGCTATATCTGAGCCTCAATGAGGGAGAGGTTGCTTCGGTAGTGTTCTGCAATTTGACAAAGACCTTTGACTGTGTCTGTCACAGGATACTGCTGAGTAAGCTGGAACTCTATGGCTTTAGGGGCGCAATTTTGAAATGGATAACATCGTATCTAACTGAATGCCATCAGAGCGTCCGTTTTCAAGGTGAACTTTCATCCAAACTAGACATAACCGCCGGTATACCTCAGGGGTCTGTTCTTGGCCCACTTCTATTTTTAATATATGTTAATGATCTGCCTTCTTTCATATGCAATGGACAGTGCACCTCATTTGCCGATGACACAACAATTTTATGGCATCATAAAAATCCTGACATTCTGAATGATATGATGAATACTGATCTTCATAACATACAGGAATGGTGCAATGCGAATCGCCTGTCTTTTAATGTGTCGAAAACCAACATTTTAAACTTTAAATGTCACATTGATAAAATCTCTCTTGTTAATAATCCTTTATTTAGCACTTGGCTAATATACAAAAGAACAATAATAATAATTGTCAATTTAAAAAAAATGGTCACAATGTAAAAAAAAACATATCTTGGAATATCAACACACGACAGATTATATAAAAAAAAAACAACACATGTGTACCCAATAGAAACTAAAGAAGTCAATATGGATATAAATTCACAATACATATAAATTTAAAAAACAGGAATACAGCAATTTTAACATAAATAAAAATTTAAAAAGTTATGAGGTCAGTACATTAAAATTCCAAACACAGATAAAAAGAAACAAGAATTTTAACATAAAATTATCCATTTTCATTATTAATCTAAAACATTAGTTTTAAAGTCAAAGTCAAAGTCAAAATCACTTTAATCAAAAAATTACATAGTACAATAAATGGAATACATAATTGAATGATGTGGCGTCAATAATAAAATAGTTGTTTAAAAAAAAAAAAGAAAACAGACTAACTATACAAAATACAAATTAATTAATACATAGGTAAATCAAATGCATATTACAACATTTTTTAATAAATACATATACATACATATAGACACATACCTATCCTAAAAATTCATTTATTGAATATGGTTCCACTTCCACAATCAGTTTAAATATACAATTTTTAAATGATCTAAAGTTTGTTTCCAACTTAATGTGGTTTGGTAACCTATTAAAAAATTTTATGCACGCATATGCAGTGCCCCTTTCAGTCGCACTGAGTCTGTGAATTGGGAAATTGAGACCTATATTCCTAGTATTGAATTGATGTTGTGTTTCAAGATCAGAAAATTTATACCTGTTTTTGTGAAAGAAGATCAAGCATTCATATATATATAGTCCTGGAACTGTTAGTATATTAAGCGCCTTAAATCTTCCCCTACAAGTCTCCCTACACTTAAGACCCAGAACAATACGTATTGCTCTTTTCTGTACAATAAAAGTATGCTCTGCATCGGAGCTCCCTCCCCAAAATATGACTCCAAATCTAAGCAAAGAATGAACATTTGCAAAATATACAGTTCTTAGGGTATTTGCATCAAGGTATTTAGACATTACTCTTAGGGAGTAGCAGGCACAATTTAGTTTCTTGCAAATATTTGAAACCTGTTCGACCCAATCCAAGTTTTGATCTATAACTATGCCTAAGAATTTTGTACTCTCGGCTAGAGTCACCCTGTCATCACCGAGTTCCGCGTCCTGTTCTGAAACATACAAAGTTTGTTTTTTGGGCATTGAGGTGTAATCTGTTCTTTATAAACCATTTTTGTGCAATTGTAAGACGATCGGTAGCAATATTAAGAAGCTCAGACATAGTTGAACCGATAGTTAAGATGTTTGTGTCATCAGCAAAGTTTACCAAGTAGGAGTCTTGACAAACAATTTCCAAAGCCAAGTCGTTTACATAAAAAATGAATAGTAGGGGGCCCATGACACTACCTTGTGGAATACCTAGCTGGAGATAACCTTCTTCTGAAAAGTGTTGTCCGCCATTTCTCCCAACTACCACCTTCTGCCTTCGATTCATCAAGTATGATCGGATCCAACTCAATGCTGGTCCCCGCACACCATATCGCTCTAGTTTCTCAAGTAAAATCTGGTGGTTCAGGCTATCAAATGCCTTGGATAGATCAAGAAATGCACCCATGGATACAGAACCCTCTTCAAAGCCACTAATGATCTTGTCTACAAAGTCGTAAACAGCCGTCTCCACAGATTTCCCCTTCAGGTAGCCATGTTGTGAATCACTTAGTAGTTTTTCAGTGTAAAAATATCGTAATAGTCTACCACACATAGCCACCTCAAAGATTTTTGAAAATGTGGGTATCAGACTGATAGGTCGATAATTTTCAAGAGCTGTGAAGTCACCCTTTTTATGTAGGGGTTTAACTAAAGCCAACTTAAGGTTGTCCGGAAAAATACCATATTTAAATGAGTTATTAATTATATGGCAGAGGGGGATTGCAAACTCTTCGGCACACTTTTTGACAATGTTAGAGGAAAGCTCATCATAACCTAACATAATAACATATTGTTTTTAAGTTTAGTGATTATGTTCAGAACCTCATGGATAGTGACTGGGGTCAAAAAGAAAGACTCACTATTTACCGGAATATCACATGAGAAGGGACCTGCAGGGGGCAAATCTCTCACCAGGCTCGGAGCTGCTTGGATGATAAAGTTGTTGAAGTTATTGGCAATGGTCTTTGGGTCACCAGGAATCTGGCATTCCCCAGGGCCCTTGTTGCTACCTGATATTTCTCTCACTATCTGCCAAACACATTTAGATTTATTATCACTGTTATTTATGCGATTTTCAATTTGAGTTTTTCTTGCTTGAGTAATAAGATGATTATAATGACGCTTTTTTTCTCTATATGCCTCGTGAAAACCCTCTCCCCCCTATCAAGCACCAACAACACATCCAATTCCCTCTTACATGACTCGATTTCATGCCGATGTGGAACTCTTTTTGATGATGTATTTACTGATTTCAATGGAAAACAGTGATTAAAAATTGGAGACAGGATACCCATAAAAATATTCCACTGGGTGTCGACCAAAAATTCTGGCACCTGAAAAACATCCTCCCAGTTTTCTTCTGCTACCATTTGCTTAAAGTATTCTTTATTATGAGCATTAAAAATACGTCTTTTGATCTTAATATTATAAATGTTGCCAAATTCAAGTTTAAAAGAGAGTTTTTGGGCAGTATGATCAGATATATGGGTATGTAGTACCTCTGACCTGAAATTGTCACAGTTAGTGTAAATGTTGTCAATGCAACTTCTAGTGGTTCTGCATATTCGCGTAGCATTTAAAATGGATGGACAAACATTAAACGATTGTAACATAGAGAGAAAATCACAAACATTTTTATTATTACTATTCTTAATATCTAAATTAAAATCCCCAGCAATAAAAATCAAACAATTTTCATTAAAAATCTTATTCAATATTGTCTCCAATTTACCTATTAGATCTGTTGCTGGAGCAGTGGGAGACCTATATACACTTAAAATTATTATATTATTACTACCTAGTTGTACTTCTATGGCTGCACATTCAAATATCTCATCTTCAGAAAATCCAACAATGTCATGTCTGACCTTCCAGTGCTCTCTGTCCTTAATGAAAACTGCCACACCCCCATGGGCTCCCTCCTCTCTGCAATGAGATGATGCGAGCTTGTAGCCCTGCAGACTGTAGTTGGGAAGTTGATTTGGACCCTTCCAATGTTCGCTTACACAGATGGCAAGACAGTTCTCATGTTCATTTACTAATTCCTGGAGTGCATCATGGGAATTTCCAATGGACTGTAGGTTTTGGTGTATAATGTGGTAATATAATAGATTAATTAATTAAGATTTGATGGTCAAATAATTAAAAACATATCAGAAAACAATTTCTTGGGAATGTTTGTCGATAATAAGTTAAAATTTAACGTACATATTATTAACTTGTGCCAGAAACTTAGTTCTGGACGTTATGCTGTTCGAATAACTAGAACTGAGCTAAACGAAACAGTAGCAAGGAATGTTTATTTTTCAGTTAACGAATCACATTTGAGATATGGAATTTGTTTTTGGGGCCCGTGCAGCGGTAACTTGTTTCCATCAATTTTCGTCCTGCAGAAACGTGCAATAAGATATCTATACAGGCTAAAGCCATGTGATTCATGTAGACCCATTTTTAAGTCAAAAAAAATTCTGACTTTAGCAGGTCTGTTTATTTTGGAATCCGTATGTCTGATGCACCGAAAGCATTTAGAAAGAATTCATACTTTGTCTTAATAATAATTTTTATTTGCACATATAACAAAGGTCTTAGCATCGTCAAAAATTGTACATTAAATAAAATATAAAGTCGATGCATCCAGATAAAATCAAACAGCTTGCATTACAAAAGAGTAGTAAAAATATTACACTTAAAATACATTACTAATAGACAAAGACTAATTGATACAGCACAATCACACCACTCTTACAATAAGTTTAAAACGAAGGTTATATAGGCCTTGTCAGGTACTAGTAACATCATAAGGACTTATATCAATTAATAGATTTCTTGCAGCCAGTTTGAACTTACTAATTGGCATACTTTTTATTGTGTCAGATAAATGATTAAATAAAGAAATAGATATATTGAGAAAGCTTTTGTGTTAATGTTAACCTATGTTGTGGTAGGATAAAATTGTCTCGGGATCTGGTGTCATAGCCATGGAGATCGAAGTGTCTAACCAGAATATGTTGATGGTCTTTAACATAGAGAAGGCATTGGTAGATAAATTAGATAAATAAACCTGGAGTCGATGGGCACCCGCAGTTCTTTCTCTATTAGTCTACCTATACCTTCGACAGCCCTAACTAAAAACTCTGTTTTTTATAATTCAAAAAAAATGTTTAATAACCTCCCAGTCAGCATTCGAAGAATTAGAAGTTACAGATTATTTAGAACTGAGGTAAAAAATTTAATGATCTCTGAATCATTTCACAATGTTGAAGAATTTCTAGCAAAAATTTTAATTAAGAGTGTCTATATGGGTATTGTGTTTATATATATTTTAGGATGTGTAAATATGTAAAGCAGATTTTTATTTTTATTTTTAATCGAACTTCAGTCATTTATTATATTTTAGTCTTGTGTATTGTGTAAATTCTGTTATTTACTATGACGATAAGATCATTTTTCGGTGTTCTGTTTTGTTTTCAAGATTTTTTATATTCTGTGACGTTTTATAGCATTAATGTTTTCTTTTAATAATTTTAGTTTGCTTATTTTAATTGTTTACTTTTAAGAGCTTTTTTTTTCTTTGGACAATAAAACATATTTTGACTTTGACTTTGTACTTTTTTATTTTGCATTTTAAATATAAGACTAAATATGTCTTCCGGTGTTGATGGCTCAAGGAAAAAAGAATGTAAGTTTTGGGGTATTGCTGCTGTGAAACCCCTACCAATACCAATGCTTGTTTGCTGAGATACAAGTAAAGGCGCAATATGTACAAAGAAGTTATTGAAGTCATTGGCAGCAGTATGCAGATCATTAGTGACAAAGTCCATGTTTTTTGAAGTACCTGTGATTTCTTTAATGGCCTGCCACATTGCTTTTGATTTATTTTGTGATTTGTTAATCTTATTTCGATAAAATGTTTTTTTTGTGTTCTGAAGAGTTTGATTATATAACATATTGACATAGTTAAATATTGGCTTATAGTCTGGGTTCTTATGTACCATTGCCTGATATAAAGTTAATTGATGTTTTAAGTTTATAATTTCAGGTTTGTTAAACAAAAATTTTTTGCCTGAGTTCTTTTAGACTAGAATTTTTGGAAAACAGATATTAAAGTAGAACATAAATGTATCATAAAATTGCTGAAACCCTGTATTTACATCAGATGCAACAAATACCTATTGCCAATCTTCTTGGGTCAGATGAGAACAAAAGGGCATGATATTTTATTGACCAAAATCCCTGTGGAAAATTTTAGGGATAGGAATATTTATTTTTAGGTCACAAGTCAATATCTAACCATAATGGTCAGATATATGCGTATGCAGCTCTGCCAGTATCCCTGAAAATTTGTAATAATATTATCTAAGCATGATTGAGTCGTTGGTAACTCTAGTAAAATCATTAATAGTAGCCACTGCGTTAAAATTTAAAAGTAAATTTAAAAAATCTAATTGTGTCTTGTGTGTTTTGTGAGATCAATATTCATATCACCAGTAATAAAATACATCACATTCCTATGATAAACATAGAATAATAAGATAGACATTTGCTCCAAAAAAATATATATATCACTATTGGAATGATAGATAGCAATAACTATACATCTCACATTTTCCAGTCTGCATTCGACACCTGTGCATTCAAAAACATAATCTTCAGCTATCTCATCTATTTCCTTGATTGGTAAGCTAGGTATTCTATGTAAAGCATATACAGCTGATCCACCATGGACACCTGATTGGCGACAATATGCGCAACACTTAAGTAGTCCGATTTCTTGCTCCTCCTACCAGTGTTCTGACAAGCATAAGAAAGGGCAAATATTTTCCTCGGTACAAGCCTCTAGCAAATTCAAATAGCTCTTCAAAGATCTCACATTCTGATAAAAGACGATGTTGGTAATTTCTGTATTATTTGCCAGCTCTACCTCCGAGGCCATGCTCGAGGCTTCCTTTGATAAAAATTCCTTCTATCATTACTGCGTGATTGATATGTTTTAGGAAATTGGAATGGCTTCACAGTCAGATTGTGGAATCGCACTTGCGTTACGGCATTTGTTTCTGGGGTTCTTGCGCTAGATATTTATTTAATTCTATCTTTATTCTTCAGAAGCGAGCACTCGAGCTTTATGTGGTGTAAAAAAAGGGAATCCTGCAGACCTTTATTTTGTAGTCATAAGATCCCTACACTGCCCAGTATCTTTATTTTGGAAACAGTGTGCTTATTGAATCAAAAATTCGGGGATCAGATCAGTATCACGACTGGACCATATTTAATGCGTAGAACACATAAAATTCCTCTGCCAATACCCAATGCAGCACTTACCAAAAGATCATTACTTTATAATAGCAGGAAGATTTTTAACCACCTTCCCATCCAATTGAGACAAATAGATAACTGCAAATCTTTTAGAGCATTTTAAAGAAAAAATGTAAAAAAAAAAACAAAAAATATACATATATATTTATAATTGAATTTTGTCGTTCTTGTATTCTATTGTTTTGTGTATATCACCGACCACATGACTTATATGTAGGTTAAGTTTCTTTTTGTTTAGTATTAGGATTTTAGCTTTGTCAATGAATTTTGTTTATGACAACAAAGCCATGTTTGAGTTTGAGTCACATTCTTCTTCATCGATTTTTTACTGAAACTTCATTCTTTTGAAGTCTTCCTCAAGGTTACTCATTTTTTTAGTCAGTTCGGAGACATTTTGATAAATCCCATTTGTACACTCAGGGCAAAAATGAAAAAGTAATCTTGTTTTCATTATGAGAACCCGAACTTCCGATGATGAAGTACCCGCACATTCTACACATATTACATTTGCACAAATATCACATGGAAAGCCAAATAATTGGGTTTTGTCTTCCTTCATGAAACATGCTCTTTTGCACTTATAACAGCAAGACATATTGAGAAGTTGGATGTTCACAGATTTTGCAAAATTTGTTGCTTTACTATAGCGAAATTTTAATTTTATAAGACACTGCTTTTGTTGTTATTAATAACATAACTTCAAGACTTTTTCTACGATTTCCTCACGAAATATATACTTCAAATCATAGAATGGTTCCTAAGTTATCCAAATTGATCTGAAAATCACAAAAAACTCTTTCAATATTCACGATGATTACTGAACAACCGCTTTGAAAAAAATAAACAAACTGCGCATTCTAACCTATGAACCTATAACTGAGGGTATCATCATCATTTACATAGATAAGCTTTTAATTAATGTAAGGACGTAGCCAATGCACGCATCGGACAAGTGGCCCTTCAGAAAGGTACACTACAGAATGCCAAACATTCCAAATGCTACGCATTCGCAAATAACGTCAAATAAATAAATAATGAAGTCAGTAACTCTAAGAAAAAATATGTCAGATCAGCAAACAAAAATTACCATAGAGAAAGATTTTCAATTGAAATAAAATAATACATGAATAATGATAAGACTACACAACTACATAAACAAAAACTAACATCAATATGAGTCAAAAAACATTACAAAACCAATCCGGTTAACTGTCTTTTCAGCTGCAAAGTGCTTAGTATGAAAATATCATATTCAGAGAAGTGACAATTGTAATTGTGAACCAGTCAGTCAACAAATGCGCTAAACCCATAATTTTTACGGTGGTACCTTTCAACAAACAGCTGTGTCTTGTTCTTTTAATAGGCACTAAAAAGGGGACTGATCCAAGCAGCACTTCACAGTCAATCCCCCCATTCACCAATTTATGCAAAAAGACCAGAAGTGCCTTCTTTCTTCTAAATTTTTTTCAAAGATCTTTTGATACTGGCCTCTTTCCATCAATATGGAAGAAATCTAATCTCCAGCCAATTTTTAAGTCCGGGGACAAGGAGGATGTTCAGAACTACCGAGGGATTTCATTGCTATCTGCAATTCCAAAACTTTTTGAGGCCATTGTTGCAGATGAAGTATTCTGCACATACAAAAATTACATCATACCCGAACAACATGGCTTTTTCAAGGGCCGCTCAGCAGCTACCAACTTGGCAGTATATCAGAACTTTCTGGGTGTAACTTTTGATACAGATTTGAACTTTAACCAGCATATTGACAGCATTGTTACCAAATCTTTTAGGTTACTGGGCTTTATTAAGAGAAACACCAAACATATCAGTGATACGAAGGCACTTGTATGTTTATATAATTGCCTTGTCCGTAGTATATTCGAATATTGCTGTATAATCTGGTCTCCTCAGTATGCTTGTCACAGAATTAGACTTGAAAAAGTACAAAATAAATTTCTGAAATGTTTTTTGTATAAGTTTCGTTTTCCCTACCATAACTTACCATATGAAACAAGGCTATTGCTTTGTGGCTTAAAAAGTCTAGAGACCAGACGTAAAGAAGCCCTGTTATTATTTCTACACAAACTTGTAAATGGTGTTATAAACTGTGATATTTTACTAGGTCTGGTACAGTTTCAAGTTCCCAGCAGGCGGACAAGGCAATTTCAATTATTTCATGTGCACACACACAGAACCAATTACGGTCAAAGTGCCTTCATTGATCGTATGGTTAATAACTTTAATACATTTTATTCCGAGTGTGATTTATTTTGTGTGAGTCAGTTGTCCTTAAAGCAAAATTTGTCATTAAGACACTAACTAAATTGACCATTGTGTTTTATTTTGTTTTCTTTTTTCCTTCTATATTGTGTTTATCTACTCACTGCCTAATTTTAACTCTATTAGCTGTTTTTCTCTCTGTCATTTTTGTAGTGTTAATGTGCGTCTACTTTAGTTCATAGTTATGACAATGTATACCATTTAGAATCATTATTGTATTCTGTAGTGTATTTGGTAAATAAATAAATAAATAAATAAATAAATAAATAAATAAATTCAAGGGTTTGAAGGCCGCAAAGAAGAGCTCTAGTATTAGATGACAGACCTTGATATGGGAAATGCAATTTATGTAAGAGGTATTTTGAAAACCTATTTTGCACCTTTTCAATTCTGTCGATGTGACACTGATATGATGGACTCCATATTGTACAACAATATTCGAGAACTCTACGAACCAATGAGTTATAGAGACACCCAATTGCTTTGGTATCAGTTACGTGTTTCGTATGTCTCTTTATAAAACCCAGAAGTCTAAAACCCTTAAGTACAATGTTATCAATATGTAGATTAAAAGTAAGATTTTCATCAAAAATAACACCTAGGTCTGTGAAAGAACTAACAACTTCAAGGTTTACAATATCTATGAAGTAGGTGGAGGGTATGGTATTAATACATTTGTGAAAACGGAGCACTTTACATTTCGAGATGTTAAAAGTCAAAGTCAAAGTCAAAGTCAAAAAAAGCTTTAATATCATAAAAATCAAACATTTTCATTGACAAAGCTTAACTAAACACTTAAGAGAGAGATAATTAGTTCTGCACCATTTTACGAGCCTTTCCATATCAGACTGTAGAGGATTGGAGTCTGAGGAGACTGGTGAGAAGAATTTTAAGTCGTCTGCATATAAAAGACATTTGGAAAATTCGAAACAGAATATTATATCATTTATAAAGAGCAGAAAGAGAACTGGACCTACATGCGAACCCTGCGGGACACCCGATGTCACAAGAATCTCCCTGGAGACCGAACCACATATGTTGACTTGCTGGCGACGATTAAATAAATACGATTTGATCAACTCAAGATATTTTCCACAAAAACCAATTTGCTGTAATTTCCATAAAAGAAGCTGATGGCAAACACTGTCAAAAGCCTTAGATATGTCAGTGTAAATAACATCAATCTGCTTGCCAGCCTCAACCGATGTCACTAAGTAGTTTTGAAATACTGCAAGATTGGTAGTTGTTGAACGACCAGGATAAAAACCATGTTGCATACTCGTAATATAGTGTTTTAAAGACTCAAATATATGATCGGTGATAATTGCCTCAAAGAGCTTTGGTATATGTGAAAGTAAAGAAATACCTCTGTAGTTCTTCACATCACTTTTATCACCAGATTTGAAAATGGGCAGAAGGGTAGAAAACTTCCAAAATTCAGGAAAGGAACCCAGATTAATGGATCTCTGAAAAATTATATATAATAGAATAGAATAATAGGAATTCCATCAGGGCCAGCCTTCTTGGAAGTATCAAGGTCCTTTAATTTATTAAAGATTTCTGCCTCTGTAAAACAATATGTTGATAGTATCTTTCCTGAATAACTTATTGGATCAATTTTACTAACGTCTAAATTATGGTGGTAAGTATAGCAAGACTGAAAGTGAGTAGCAAAAGCATTTGCGATGTTATTTGATCCAGTGATTTCTTGCCTTGCAAAATTCATAACACTGGGCAGATTGGAGTCCCTTCTTAAGTTTCGTACAAATGACCAAAAGTATTTAATGTTTTCCGGGATAAGTAGCTCAGTCTGTGTGACATATGTAAGATAACACATATCAATTCGAAGTTTAACCTCACGTCTTATGTTAGAATAGGCCAAATAGTCAGCAAGTTTGTCGGTCCTTTTATATCTTTTGTATAAGCAATTCTTTTGCCCAATAAGCTTTTTTAAGGGAAGGTCAAACCATTTGGGATATTTACAGTCAGCCACGATCTCCTTGGGGATACAATTTTTGTTACCCTGAAATAAAACCCCATAGAACTGTTCAACCATTCTGTTAATATCAGGCTTAGACAATAAGAATGACCAGTCGGACTGCTTACAAAAAATATCCAAATTGACGAAATTTACTTTATGAAAATGGTAAACACTTACTTGATTTTGATTTTTTATCGGCGAAACATATTTCATTTTATACTTCACTTCAATTGCTGGATGGTAGGGGTCAATCTGTACAAGAGGAAAATTTGAAGATGAAACGAAAACACTAACGAAGTCATCAGCAAATAGCAGATCTAAAATTCTGCCCATGTGATTGCAAAGAGAATTCATTTGTTGCAGGAACAATAAAGGGCCAAGAACTGAATCCTGGGGCACTCCAAATGAGATACCATGCCTAGCTGAATTTACATTCAGAAAATGGACAGAGTGACTACATTCTGAAAGGTATGATTTGTACCATTCTAAAATTGTGCCCCTGAAACCATAGACTTCAAGTTTGTCCAACAGTATTCTATGACAGACACAGTCGACTGCCCTAGTTAAATCACAGAACATGGCTGAAGCAACCTCTCCATCATCGAGACTCAGGTACAGGTCTTCAAATATGTGAAATATGGCATCATTAGTATTCTTTGAACCCTGGAACCCAAACTGCGATAATGAGAGTAATTTATGTTTTTCCAAAAAAAACTGAGCATATACTTTTTTATGATTTTTTCTATGATCTTGGACAAGATGGGTAATAATGAAATTGGCCTGTAATCCGAAGGCAAACTGCTGTCACCAACCTTAAATAAGAGAACAGTAGCCATCTTCAGAAGGCTTGGAAAATCACCACTGGAAATAGAGAAATTAATGGCTTCCGTAAGGGACTCTAAGGCTATATGTGGCAAATTCTGAAATATTTTTACAGATATTTTATCCCATCCAGTACCATTCTTGTTCTGTATGTCAGAAAACACCCTCTTTAACTCCCCAGTCCCCACAGGTTCAAAATAGAAGGTATCTGGAACCTTAATATGGTTAAGAAAAGATAAAAGATTGATTGTAGGATGAACAATGTTATTAGAAAGACTTTGAGCGATGGAACAATAGTAGATATTAAAATCATCAGCATTTAAGTTTGACTTGTAAGGTGTTTTAGAATTTTTTGGTTGTTTTCCACCCAAATGATTGACTATATTCCAAATTTCCTTCTGCTTATTTCTTGCTTGTCCAATTCTATTACTATAGTACAAATGTTTGGCCAGTTTAACTAACTTTCTATGTATATTTCTGTATTAGTTATAATGTGATAAAAAATTATTATTATTAATAAAATATTTCCTCATCTCATATTTCTTGATGAAATCTTAAGTCCCTTAGTAATCCAAGGTTTTAGAGATTTTGGTTTAATGTTTAACATCGGAAAAGCATTATTAAAAATATTTATAAGCTCATTTTGAACGAAAATATTGTAACGTTATGAGTGTGAAGTAGAGAAGTAATGGTGCTGGATAATAAAATTGAATAACCAACAGCGATCCCTGTCAGACGAACATTGCTGGAACCAAATGTAATGCCTTTAACTTATCGTACGTAGGGCGTTTAATTATTAATTTCTTGTTATTCCTACCACAAAATCTAAAATTACAGTTCACTTTATAAAATCAAATTTTTGCTACATATATCTTTCTAGGTATTTAATCTAAATTTTGTATATATTCCAACTTCATATTCGTAGTAGAAAAAAAGTCAGATTTTGCTCAAAAACTTGAAAAACCTACAGTGGGAGAGCAACATGCACATGCACTGAACTTTGTTTTGGTTTAATGTCTTTCTTTGATAAACTTTAGCTTCTTTAATACAAAGAGTAATAAGCCATATAAAAATAGGTTGCATCCCAGTTCCTAATGAATCAAATAATGCAGTACAATTTTTATTAGCCCAACTGAATGCATGTACTTCAGGCATTCGAATTCTTGCTAGAATCAAATACTTTCCGAATTTGCAATTGTATAGTCCCTTCATTCATTTATAGTGAGTAGCAATATATTGGGATGGATGGTTATACTTGTCACTGTGTAAAGTAATGAATATAAAGAAAATATTATTGAAATTGAAAACTGCAAACTTAAAAGAAACAAGGTTAGATTCTATTACACATTATTTCATTAAAGGTAAACGTTTACCAAATTTTTACTAATAAAAATAAATGAAAAGCATTACCTTTTTGACAGCCTCCTTTTTTTTCTCTTTCTTGTCGTTATTTAATTCAGATTTCAATTCAAAAATTTCCCCTTTTTTTGTGGTAGTAAAATACTTGGAATCAGTCATTTTGGTTTATCTACAAAAAACAAATATTAACAATGTACACGACATTTATTATTATGAAGTTATTATAAGTACAAAAATACCTGTATTTTGATTACTAAATAAATAATGTAGATTGTAGAAATCCTAATCAAAACACGAAAGAGGCGTTTTGACAGCTCACTAATTTTTTGACACACATGACATTAGCAGAGTACATCAAAGATGTACTCTGACATTAGTAATAAAGCTACATTTACATTCACTTCAAAATCTTAGTTGAAATTGACATTTCGTAAAAGTGCATTTACATTAAAATTGATATTCATGAACAGCTGATCAGATTTTGTAATTTAATTTTATTATTTTCCCAAAATATTAATATAAAATACACTAAACTGGAACAAGAATATGGTTGGTCACTTTTTTACCCTCTTTGTTTGTGGTTTTAGGCATTTATGTCTACTCTAGTCTTGGCTATACCTTCAGAATTAACCCAAAAATATTCAATTAAAGGTTTTTTTTTTCATTAAAGCGGTAAAAACATTTATATTTTTAAATAGTTAGATGCGTAAAAGTATTAAGAATTTTGTTAACTAAAATAAAAATTATAATCTGAAAATTTGACATTTATTGAATTTCTGCTTGCCATCGGCAAGCTCCTTGCTTCAATCTGAAGTCAACTTTGAAGTGCACTTCGAATTTTGCCTAATGTAAATGACACCGTACTATTGCCATTTGACAAGCATGCCAATTTCATAACAAATTCGAGTTGAAATTGAATGTAAATGTAGCTTAAGGGACAAATTAGCGATGGGCACTATCGAATGAAATGGACTATCGAATAATTCGTAAAAATGTATTATCAAGTATCGAATAATTTTATTCGTATAAATTTATACGTTTGCTTTTAATTTTAATTTATACCTACAGGACAAGCCCATATACAGTTATATTAAAGTTTCAGAGCCTTCTACTTACATATCATCGAAAAATCCCAGTTTTGTTTGTTAATATCTCAACAACCAGGCCAATGATAATAACAATTTAACAATTTTTATAATAACAATGACATTAACGACAAAATTTGTTTACATTTTGATTGATTTAACAAAAGCGGACGCAATAAGCTAATGTAAAGAATTTGACGTGGGTTTTCCTTGCTGGTCAAATACTATTCTACTTTCTTATAGGCTGAGTAATGCTATAACAAGTTGTACAAAACATTTATTAAATCATTACATTAAAAAATCAGTTATTATCTATTCCGTTCATTACCGTATTTCTTCCACATCAAGACACAAATAAATATAAGGAAATATTTCCAACACATCTGAACCAAGGAAAACGGACAGCTATGTATTTAGATCTGGGCATAAATTATCGAAAAATACTAGGAAAGTATCATTAAATCGCGCTGGAACCTGAGCGGAAAGCGAAGCGGATACCTAAATTATAATATTATTAAACATTTCAGTTCAGTCCAGCCGATAGAAATACCCTTACGGAATTATTCTCGCGACTGAATTATATTCGTTTTCGGTAAAATATCATTCGATTTTGCATGTCACTAAAATGTTTCCGATGAAAGTTATTTCCATTTATTCGATTGTTGGTTACTCATTTATTCGTAATATTTGAATAAATAATATTGCACTATCGAATAATTCTATAGTTTTTATCCGATAGTGCCCATTGCTGCCCATTGACTGATTGACCGACCGGCAGAGGTTTCGACAAACTGAAGCCTGTTAAGAAGATAATTCTGCATTAAGTTTATAGCAGGTACTGAAAATCCTATAAATTTTAAAATGGATAAGAGCAGCTCATGACTTATTTTATCAAATGCTTCATGCTTCAAATGTAATCCAATAGAACAAGAACAGTACATTTACTTGCATCTGTAGCCTTAATGATATCGTCAGTGATATTTAACAGAGCTGTAGTACAACTAAAACCTGGACGAAAGCCGGATTGACAAAATGGAAGCAGATTATACATTTTTAGGTGTCCAGAAATTTGCCTATGCATTATATTTTCTAGTACTTTTGATAGTGTTGTAAGTATACTAATAGGACGTAAGTCGCTAAACTCTGATACATTACCACTTTTAGGAATAGGAATTACTCGTGAAAGCCTCCAAGGATTGGGAAAAGTAGACTCTAATAGACAAGAGTTGATTATATCAGTTAGATAACATCTCTAGATTAGTGAAATCGGGGCCTGTGGACATGGATTTTATATTATAAAGATACTGTTTTACATCTTCGACAGTGACAGTCGTAAAATGAAATAAATCCTGGAAATCGCATTTTTTTTACCGGTAGCTTTGAACTAAAAGCTGGTCAGAAGCCACTTGATTCCCTGAAAACTGCAAAAAATACGAATTTAAATCATTAGGTATGTTTAAACTATCGGGTATAGATACAGAAGTTTTATTATAAATATTAAGATCGTTCAGTTTTTTTCCATAATAATTTAGGATTTTGATTATAAGTATGAACAAAGTACTCCAAGCTTTGTTTTTTCTCATTAGCTATAACAATATTGGTCTGATTTCTAAGTTGTTTAAAATATTCCCAATGACTACGCGTCCTTTTAAATCTTTTATAGGCTTTATTTTTTAGCTTTATCATAGCCTGTACATTGTCTGTTAGCCATAAAGGTTTAAGTTTTTTAAAAACATTCTTTTTATATGGGACCAAAACATCAAAAATATTTAATACAATTTCATTGAAGAGGAATACTTTTCCGTTAATATCTTGAATGTTTATTATGTCCTGAAGAGGAGCCTGGAGAAGAAAATTTCTAAGTAGTTCTTTATCAATTCTTTTAAAATTTCTTGTATTAGTAATTTTCTCTTTTACTTGTGATACAGGGTAGCATAAAGAACAACAGACCAAAAAGTGATACTCTACATCCACGGATGTGGGGTGAGTTTCATCTGACAGAATTATCAAGCAAACTATTAGTAGAATTAAAGACTCTTGTTGGGTTATTAATTATTTGTTTTAAATTAAAAGAATGAATGCTATCTATAAGTGTAGAGGAAGATGTGGATTCCAGATCTAAAAGATTTGTATTTAAATCGCCGCCGCAAATTATTTCATCGGAAGACATGGAAAACTGAGACAAGGTATCCTCAAAGGTATTTATAAAGTCAGCAAAATTTTTATTGGGCGGTCTGTACAGTGAACCTAACATAATTATACGTTTATTCAAATTTAATTCAACCCATATTTGCTCTAAGCCTTCATGAAAAGGTGAGTCCATCACATTAAATTTAAATAAATCTCTGATAAAGATACCAACACCTCCACCCCTAGAGCCCCTGTCCATTCTTACAAAATTGTAACCATCAACGGAAATTATATTAGATGATATGTTATCAGACAGCCATGTTTCCGATATTCCCAAGACATCATATTGTTCTCGATTCAGCAAATTTTTGACCTGCGCAAAGTGATTGGACAGAGATCGCACATTTAGGAAAGCCACTCTAAAATTTTTCATTGAATCTAAAAGTAAACGAGCTAAACTCTCGTAGAAAGACCGACTTCCCCTTATGCACTACAACAAAAAACCAAATTCACAATTCAGTTATTAACTTAAGAAATATAAGACGAAAAACAAAAACTAATAATCTAGGTTAATTTTATCTAATTTAGAAAAAATAAATCAAATAAGTAAAAAAGAGAAAAAAAAAATTTTAAGCTTAAATCTAAAATTACGCAGACCATTTGCACCACTCATCCAGTATCATGCTAATTTGAAAAATTCGTGACATCCTCTTCAGACTTCAATAGAACCTTTTTTCCACCATTCTTGACAAAAATTTTACCTTCCATGGACCAGACCTTCTCCTTTCCCAATCTTTCCTTTGCAAAATTTAAAAGTTCGAACCTGCTATCCACCTCTACACAGCCACTTATATATATATATATATAAACGCCTAATATAGGATGCTGATTGTGAAGTTTCTGTACTTACTTTTTGTGAATTTGTATAGTTTTTTTTTTATTTATACCCTTTTTGCAGTGGCGGCTATTCGGAGGAAGTAGGGGAAGTGCCTCTTCCCCAAAAAAAAACCTGGCAAATTATTTTTTAACACACTTTATTAATTAATAGCATATACTAATTTTCAATATTAAATCTAATTAATTTCATTTAAAATTATCAATAATTGCAATGTTAAATTTAATGCATTCGTAGTATTGCCGCTGGCCGCTCGTCAGAAACCTAGAGGTAAACACAAAACTAAATGATATACTTGCGCGTATTAAGCAAACCCGTATGTGCGCCCACAAGCAGCAAGCTCGTTTGCGTCGATCTACCAACGGAAGAGCCACGTGCGAGCTCGGTAAAAATCTTCCGAATCGAAAACAATGCCTGAAAATAATGCGTTGCTATGGCAACGAGCACCTAAATTAGATCGCGGCGATCGCGCTTTATTCAATATTTTATCGGCGGTCTTTTATTTTATTCTTTGGAGGAGTGGCGCTTGTATGTGGTTGAAAATGAATTCGTTTGGGCCCGTTAGTGACATTGTTTGTAGTTTGTTAGAAACTCCATTTTCCCGTTGGAAAGAAGATGACAAACAGGACCTTTTAATTACTGGTCGACAAACAAGTGTGCTGACAATTAGTGCTAGAAAGACATTAAACATTCTGGTAAATCCTACAATATTCATTTAAAAAATTCTTGGTTTTCTGAATTTAAGTGGCTGTGTAGAGGTGGATATTGGCAAAAAATGTTTTGCATGCGGTGTCCACTTTAGAGCTTGTCTGTCCTACTTTTCTCTAACTAACACTTCCCCTATTTTTTTAGCCACGAGCAGCCCCTGTCTTTTTGACATTTTTATTTTAATTTATAAGAAGAATAAAATGCTAAGCTTTAAACAAAACCAATGTACACCATATCATACTTTATCCAATGATAATAAATAGAAAAAACTATACAAGTTCACAAAAAGTAAGTATAGTAACTAATCAGCATCCTGTGGTAATACCAGCTAATTAGAAGTTCTTAATTAATTTTCTAAGCGGTCATTCGGAAAAAAACAAGAAATAAATTAAAAGGAATTTATTTTCCCTCTCTTATAGGTCGGAATTGTGACTAAATAACACTTTCCGTGATACACTTGTTGTCTTAATAAGTTCCGTTTCGTTCTTTTGGGTGGCTTCAGAACTCTAAATAGTAAATAGGTTTATTGAAAAGTGACTTATAAAATTGATGAATATTGAATTTAAAAATATAAAGAGGGCTTAATTCCTTTTCTCATACATTGGCGATTGCAGAAGCACGGCATGTTTGTGATTTATTTCCATCAGATGTTTAGCTGTTTTTGAACTTACTTTCGAGTTCGTTATATATTTGGTATCAAAAAACTAAATTCGAAACTTTAAAAAGGTTTATATTAGTGTTTAAAGCTTATAATATTGGTTTATTTGCCTCAAAAACTTATTAGGGAGTATTTTTCTGCTTAATTCATACATTTTTAAAATATAATAGTTGTAATTTTAATTTAACATTAAGAAACGTGAAAAAGAAATATCCTTTGCGTTGCAATGGAATTTTTCAAACACGACTATATAAAAAATTATAAATTTCGTTAAAAAAAAGTCCCCGAACTGGGATTAGAACACACATCCTTTACAATGCAACTGGAACACCTTATCACTGAGCCACCAAGCTTCACACCGAGACAGTGTTGCCAACTGTACCATAATTATAGCAATTGTACTAAAATTGTCTCTACTTTTAATATGTACTTACAAACTTGATATAGTACGCATATTGTACTATAATATGAAATTTTATAAAGTTTACTTAATATATATTCCTAAACTCTGGCGGAGCGCAAAACAAAATAATAATACCGTTGTAAAAAAACATTTTTTTTGCGGCATTAACAGCAGTCCGCGGACCACCGTCCATGTTGGCAACACTGCACCGCGACCTCGTTTTAGTGTTAGGCAATGTGGCAGTTTCTCGAAAACTGGTGAAACAGTGATAGTGATTTCGAAAAAATTATTATGCATGTTATAGTCTACTGACAAACATTAAAATTAGCAATAGTTATCCCACAATAAACAAAACTTCAAATACTTGTTTGCATTTTAATACCAATTATACCATTAAATTTTATATTTATTCCAATAATAAGTCGAAAGAAAGGTTGCTGTGACAAAAAATATATTCAAAGTAGATAGTTTTAAAAAGTATTATTTTAAGTATACATTTATTTTACCCTAATAATAAATAAAAATGAATACCAGTATATATTTCCCATAGTACAAAAACAGTAAAAGCACTACATTCTACAGAACAAATAACAAAAACATTATTTCACTTAAGCGGCGACCCGGGGATTAATATCAACTCACTCGTTAAAATAACTATCCCACTCCAAGCCTCTGCAGCCTGCAGAGCGTGGCACCCTGACAGCGCCTCCATTCCACTGGTTAACGTTTCTATCGCCGATATCACTCCGACCGTTTCACCGTTTATAATTCGATTATTAATGAAGGCACTAACTTGCCTTCTATCCCAAACAGCAAAATAACTGCTTTAACGTTAGGTCCTTCTATATCTATAAACATGGTTAGGTCAATCGCCGGTAACATCGGTTTTTTTACGTTCAACGTGATTGAATCACCGTTATCGATATATCGCCCTACTCTACCTTGTTTAAATTTCGGGCGCTGAGCGGCGCAATGAATGCGCCGTGAAGAAGATCAGGGTGATTCTAGACGCTACTTAATAATAAAAAAAGATTTTGTTTTGTTGGTCAGTTGATTGGAGTTTTAGTACGAGAATTGCCGAGTGATAATACGTAATTTAAATTGATATAAGTATTTTTACTCTAAACTATGTGCTCTAAAATAACGTGTGAGTGAACAGTGAAGTACGTGACTTTGCTATCGAGAATTTTGCGTTCTGTTGAAAGTGGTTAATCGCTCACTGCAAACAAACCGAAGTAAAATAAGAGCATAGCGAATCAAAAATGCAATCAGTGTTAGTACGATGGAATAATTGACATCTGACAGTCGCGACAACTTCACGTCAGTGTTTATATTTATGGCTATCATAATAGTGGTTGAGTAATGTGTATAGTCATTATTTGTTTATAAAAATGGCAAAAGACTGTGTGAAAATCTAAAAATGGGCGCAAAAGACTCAAAAAGGTCTTGCTTAAGCTATGAGGATGCGGTCAAGCGAAGTAAGTGGGAGTGCGATGCTTTTTAAACTATGTTTTTTTTACATTCTCTATCACATGATTGGTATTCCAGAACATAAATACGATTATGATAATGTGTGTGTATGTAATGAAATTTAAATGTCCTAAGGCGACGGAAAGAATTACATTCCATACTGTTTTCCGTTTTGTTTTATTTGTCCCCTTTTTAAAGATCAAAATCCTGTTTTAATTTTTCATCCTGGTTACCATTTTATTAACTTAATTGATATAACATTAGGTTGATAATGCTGTTATTACTTAAGTGCCGATTTCCATTGACTGTGCTGGATGTGCGTATTATCGGTTAGAATAAACATTTCATGAATTCCTTTATAACCACCTTTTTTATATTTAATATTTTGGATTTTTTTTAGTTTTCTTTATCAATTGTATAAAGTGCATACTTAATTGTTATTTTTCAGTGTTTGGTAATTTAAGTTGTTTTGTTTATTATTACTTATATACTTTTTTTGAATATTAATTAAATCAACAAGTTGCAAAATATGTACCTAGGTGTAAAATGCCTATAACTACATTTTGATCATTCTTCTTATACTTTAATAGCAGTAGTAGTATAGTTTAGACTCAAGTTGAGGGTAGGCCAAAGCCTAGCTGATAGGCCATGTTTGGCCCTTGTGGTCTACCTTAAGAGCTCACTCCAACCAAGCACTGCCTCTAATATGGTTTAAGTTTATATTTTGAGTTAGGTATGAAATGATTTTGCCAGCAACGTTTCGGTAGCTGGCAATTCAGTACTCTTAACAAACTATTTTTTTTCGATAAATTTATATTTTAAATAAAACTTAAAGACTGACGTGAGAGTTGTGGGCTACAGAAACTATGCGGGCAAAAATATTCATTGCAAATATTAAAGTTTCTGACAAGTTGAATAAACAGGTAAAATATCAACACACAAAGCGATGTGTTTTTACACATTTTACTGCCCAGTCCCTTTAAACATCCCAGGCCAAGATTAGTATGTAGGACTTTATATACCCCTTTGGGAAACTATTAGTCCTAAAAATGTAAACAAAATTATAGGTGGAAAGGGGGTTGAAATTCATCCCTTAAATAATAATGTAAGTATTTTTTATTGATGAAGTGAACACCTTACTACCGAAATACAGAGACAGGAGTAAATATCAGTCAAGCCAGCTCCTTGTAGCTAGCAACAAAATTTTACAGTGGGCCAGATAAACCTTTGATATAATATAAATATACAAGAAAATAGTGATAGGATGATTCCAAGGGCAAAACTATCTTATTTATGTTAAATCTAATTGCAACAAAACTTTGCAAACTCTTTTGATAGGGGGTGGCAAACGTTAATGACGCAATAAAAAAATCATTTATTTCTAAAAATGCAATATCTCTTTTATCATTACCTCAAATTTAATGAAATTTTGTAGACAGGTGGAGTAATATACATATTATACATGGTCTTTTCATAGATGGGGTTGCAAAAGACAGAGGCGGGGTAAAAAATGAATTTATGTTTAAAAATACAATGTCTTCCTTACATTAATTTGAAATTAAACGAAATTCTGCAGGCAGGTGGAGTAATATACCCTTATTTTTAAAAATGAAATGTCATTCTTACCTTAACTTGAAATTAAACGAAATTCTGCAAGTAGATGGAGTAATATACCCTTAATATACTGTCTTTTCCTAGGTGGGGTGGCAAACGACAAGGGCGGAGTAAAATATTAATTTATTTTTAAAAATGCAATGTTTTTCTTACATTAACTTGAAATTAAACGAAATTCTGCAGGCAAATGCGGTAATATACCCTTAATATGTGACCTTTTCTAGGTGGGGTGGCAAACGACAGGGGCGCAGTAAAAAATTATTATATTTTAAAAAATGCAATGTCTTTCTTACCTGTTTGCAAAATTTCGTTTAAATTCAAGTTAAGTTAAGAAAGACATTGAGTTTTTAAAAAAATACTAGTTTTTTATTCCGCCCCTGTCGTTTGCCACCCCACCTAGGAAAAGGCCATATATTAAGAGTATATTACTGCATTTGCCTGCAGAATTTCGTTTAATTTCAAGTTAATTTAAGAAAAATATTACATTTTTAAAAATATATTAATTTTTTACTCCGCCCCTGTCGTTTGCCACCCCACCTAAAAAGGACCATATATTAAGGGTATATTACTCCATCTACCTGCAGAATTTCGTTTAATTTCAAGATAGGGTAAGAAAGACATTGCATTTTTTATAATATATTAATTTTTTACTCCGCCCCTGTCGTTTGCCACCCCACCTGAAAAAAGACCATGTATTAAGTGTATAATACTTCATGTGTCTGCAAAATTTCGTTAAATTCAGAGTAATGATAAAACAAATATTGCGTTTTAAAAAATAAATACATTTTTTACTCCGCCCCTGTTGTTTGCCACCTCATCTAGGAAAAGGCCATATATTAAGGGTATATTACTGCATTTGCCAGCAGAATTTTGTTTAATTTCAAGTTAAGGTAAGAAAGACATTGCATTTTTAAAAATAAATTTTTTTTTACTCCGCCCCTGTCATTTGCCACCTCACTTAAGAAAAGACCATATATGAAGGGTATATTATTCAATCTGCCTGCAAAATTTTGTTTATATTCAAGTTAAGTTAAAAAAAATATTACATTTTTAAAAATATATTAATTTTTTACTCCGCTCCTGTCGTTTGCCACCCCACCTAAAAAAAGACCATATATTAAGGGTATATTACTCCATCTACCTGCAGAATTTCGTTTCATTTCAAGGTAAGTTAAGAAAGACATTGAGTTTTTAAAAAAATATTAGTTTTTTATTCCGCCCCTCTCGTTTGCCACCCCACCCAGGAGAAGGCCATATATTAAGAGCATATTACTGCATTTGCCTGCAGAATATCGTTGAATTTCAAGTTAATGTAAGAAAAATATTGCACTTTTAAAAATGAATTAATTTTTCACTCCGCCCCTGTTGTTTGCCAACCCACCTAGGAAAAGACCATATATTAAGGGTATATTATTCCATCTGCCTGCAAAATTTCGTTTAAATTCAAGTTAAGTTAAGAAAAACAATAATAATTTTTTACTCCGCCCCTGTCGTTTGCCACCCAACCTATTAAAAGACTATATATTAACTGTATATTAAGCCATCTGCCTGCAGAATTTTGTTTAATTTCAAGTTAAGTTAAGAAAGACATTGCATTTTTAAAAGTATATTATTTTTTTACTCCGCCCCTGTCGTTTGCCACCCCAACCAGGAAAAGACTATATATTAATGGTATATTACTCCATTTGTTTGCAAAATTTCGTTTAAATTCAAGTTTAGTTAAGAAAGACATTGAGTTTTTAAAAATATAATAATTTTTTATTCCGCCCCTGTCGTTTGCCACCCTATCTACGAAAAGGCCATATATTAAGGGTATATTACTGCATTTGCCTGCAGAATTTCGTTTAATTTCAAGTTAATGTAAGGAAAACATTGCATTTTTAAAAATAAATTAATTTTTTACTCCGCCTCTGTTGTTTGCCACCCCACCTAGAAAAAGACCGTATATTAAGGGTATATTACTCCATCTACTTGCAGAATTTCGTTTAATTTCAAGTTAAGGTGAGAATGACATTGCATTTTTAAAAATAAATTATTATTTTACTCTGTCCCTGTCATTTGCCACCCCACCTAAAAAAAGACCATATTTTAAGGGTATATTACTCCACCTGCCTGCAGAATTTCGTTTAATTTCAAATTAATGTAAGAAAGACATTGCATTTTTAAACATAAATTCATTTTTTACCCTGCCCCTGTCGTTTGCCACCCCACCTACGAAAAGACCATGCATAACGTTTATATTACTCCACCTGTCTACAAAATTTCGTTAAATTCGAGGTAATGATAAAAGAGATATTGCATTTTTAGAAATAAATGATTTTTTTATTGTCATTAATGTTTGCCACTCCCTATCGAAAGAGTTTGCAAAGTTTTGTTGCAATTAGATTTAACATAAAGAAGATATTTTTGCCCTTGGAAACATCCTGGAACTATTTTTCTTGTATATTTATATTATGTCAAAAGGTTTATCAGGTCTGCTGTAAAATTTTGTTGCTGGCTCCTTGTTGCTAGCTACAAGGAGCTGGCTTGACGGATATCAGGAGTCACATGTTTAGGTGGCAAAAGCTTTGAATGAAATTTTAAGGGGATATGTGTTTGAAATTCATCTTTAAATTTATTTTACTATAATAGAGCAAATGTCGCACTACCAAAACTTAGGTAGCAAAGACTTAAAATTTGAATACAATTCTATAGGATAGGGGTTTAAAATTCATCCGTTAAATAATAAGGAAAATATTTTAACATAATAAATTGAATGCCTCACTACCAAAATATAGGAGTAACATGTTTAGGTATCAAAGTTCTTAAATTTGAATAACAGACTGTGAGGATATGGTGTTGAAATTCATCTCTTAAAGAATAAAAAAAATTATAATAAAGTGCCTCACTATGAAAATATTAGAGTAACCTGTTTAAGTAGTAAACATTTAGCATGCAAACTTTGAACAACATTCTATGGATCATGGGGTTGAAATTCATCCCATAAATTTTTAACAATTTTTTTTACTATGATAAAGTGAATGCCTCTCTACCAAAATTTAAGAGTAACATGTTTATGTAGCAAATTGGAATAAAATTCTAGGGGGTGTGGGGTTGAAGTTTATCGCTTAAATAATAAAAAAAGAAATATTTTACTATGATAAAGTGAATTCCTCACCAACATAATATAGGGGTAACCTGCTTAGGTAGCAAACAATTAGCCCTCAAAATTTAAACATTCTGTGGATTAAAATTATTTCCTTAAGTCATTAAAAATGTATTTTAGTGATAGACTCACTACGAGAATTTAGGAGAAACGTGTTTAGGCAGCAGTTAGTTAGTTCCTAAATGTCACAATGTAGCAGTCAAAGTAGTCTAAATAGAAAATATATACAAATGATTGAGCAAATGATTGAATAAATAAATAAATAAAATAAAAAAACAAAAAATATTTTTCCTGATATTTCATCCCAGCTAAATGTTTTGTTTTTGAAGGCTGATAAAATACATTTCAACTCATAAATGTCAGTAGGATAAAGAAAAACATTTCAGGTACCAACATTCTCGAACAATAATAATTATTTAGTTCTTTCAAGGAGGTAGATGCATTGATTTGACGTTACTTATTATTATTTTTAGAACAAATTACATTTAGCAAAATATGATAGAAATAAAATGTTATCTAACAAAAACTTTCTAAGCATGTTTTTTTCTGATAGTCTTACTATCCTGGTTAACCACTAGTTTTTGGACGTCTTTGGGTTTTGGGTTTTTGCAGTTACTTGCTTGCAGGTTCTTGGGACTGTGGGTTTTTATAGATCTGTGAAGGCTCCTGGTGGAGTAGGAATTTACTTAAAAAATGAATTAACTTTTCAGGACATAACTCGATTATCTGAAGAGACTTATTGTGAAGTAACTGAAGTTCTTCTCCAAGATTTAAACATACAGTTAGTTATAGTATATAGGTCACCTAGTAGAGATTTTAAAAACAAATTAGATATGTTAATGTCTATTTTTGAAGTAATTAATTTGGCCAACACTATAATATTTACAGGTTAATTGTTTGATAGGACTGATCAGTGAGTATTTTCTCTCAACAATCTTATGAATTCCTATGGTGTGAGTCTAACAGTGGATTTGGTCACTAGAGGTAATGCTTGTCTTCACAATGTCTACACTATTCTATTGTTCGACCAATTCAGTGTTTAGCCCTAAGCCCTGTGTGGGATGTCAGATCACTCAGGAGTTGTTTTTGATTGCTATCTGATATTGCCCTACAAGTTGAGGGCCAGTAGAATTACCTATCGACCGATAACTGACAAAGATGTTTTTAATCAAAATAACAATATGGAATTACTTGATTGGGACTCTAAGGTGGCCCGCTGGAGGACTGGTGATCAAAAGTTTCAAATTTTCCGAACTTAGTTACAAGTTCAGTCAAGTCCACCTTTTCTCTTTAATCTAAAAAGGAGTGGCACTCACAACTATTCTCTCAATTGGTTTAATAACGGACTTAGGAATATGAGAGAGACTTACAATATTAAACCTTATTAACAAAGGAGACCCCATTTTGGTTCCTCAAAAAATTGTGAGTGATTATAGAAAACATTATAAATCAATATCAGTGTCAAGATTGACAAGGTCTCTCAGCCTTAGCATAGCATAATTGTAGGAAGACTCCAGGAAAGGTGCTGATAAACCAACACTCCCAAGAACTCAACTGATTCCTTTTGTTTAATAATTGTGGATCCATTTCTAATAAGCAAACTCCTGTCCTGAGAGACTCTCATAGGGGTGAGAAACATGAAATTAATTTTTGAATTATTAAGACATAGCTCATTGTTCACACACCAAGCTGAAACTGCAGGTACACTACTATTAGCCTTGGCCCAAAGCATCTCTTAGTTGTCAGCTTGAACTACAGTAGAAGTATCATCCGCAAAAAGTGTGATATAACTATCATTTACCAATAGAGGAAGGTCATTAATAAAGAGTAGAAAAAGTACCGCTCCCAGCACACTATCCTGGGGAACTTCCATAGTAACATTTGCCCACTCAGAAAAAGTTATCCCATTTAAACCTTTCAACTTAACAGCCTGGGACCTACCCGACAAATAAGATTTTATCCACTTTCATGCTGGCTATCTCTAATTTTATAATACATCAACTTGTCAAGCAGCACTCCATGACTTAGTCAGAGTCAAAAACAGCTTTATTGTAATAAGAATGATCTCATATACAAAGCAAGTAAACTTAAACTAAAAAAAAAACTTTATAACCATTCTCAGCACCATCATACAATTACTCTGACAGCCGGTTATCAATTTAATGGTATGAAAAAGAAAAAAAAATATAAATGAAGTGTAAGTAACAAAATAAGATAAGCACACATGAAAATATGAATAACTATAATATATAAAAAAAAATAAAATATACTTAAATAGAGGTCTTACTTAAAAAGTATAAAATTGTTGCTTCCATTTCAGTACAAAGGTGGAAAACGACTCTAGCAACAGAAATGAACGCAATAATGTAAAATACATTAAAACAAAAGACAAATTGGAGTGAACAATATAATATAAGAATAATCACATTCATTATAAAAAGTATTTACATATTAGTCAAAAGACTCATCAAAAAACTCAGTACCTGAATAGTAGACTTTCCCAATCAATAGGCCCCTTACTTCTCGCTTAAAAGGGTTTAAAGAAGAAATGCCCCTTATGTTTGAAGGCAATTGGTTAAACAATTTTTTGCTGTTATAAATAATAGATTTCTGGGTCAAAGCTGAAGAGGGGATAGGCAGGGAGGTGAGTCGAGAACTACGAGTTGCATAAACTCAGGCAGACTGTTTCTAATATAAATATACATGCCAAAGTTAGGATCTTCTGTGTCACAAAGTAAGGTCTACATGACTCCCGGGAGCTTAGTTGGCACATATCTAATTGCACGTTTTTGTAGTACAATGACCATGTTGAACAGCTGATTAGAGCAAGATCCCAAAAGCATATGCCATAACGTAAGTGAGACTCAATCAAAGCAAAGTAGACATTTCTTGCTATGGACATGCTCAGCTCCCAAGCCACAACTCTCAAAGCAAAACATCCCCTGGATAGTTTTACATTCATATTTAAGATATGTGTTTCAAACTTTAACTTTTCATCTATATACAAACCCAGAAATGTATTAACATGTAAATTTCCCAAAATCTGAAAAAAAAAAGATAGCAGGATAATCAACACTATCAAGAAAAAGTTGTAATTCATCAATCTTATTCGGGAGGGACTGAACATTAAGCAACAACAATAAAAAGCTAGTACCTCCGCATAGACTCAAAAAGCTTTAGGACTCGGTTCACTTTTTTCCGTGACATCCTCACTACACTCCAGAAGCACTCCTGATTCAACAGGGTTAACAACACATTGTTTCATATATGGGAAAATATCAATCTGCCAAGCAATAAATCTACATACCAACCTCTTACCATCATAGGATGGATCACTGTTCCAAGACCTTTCTTGAACCTGCATTAAATTGTCCATAGGAACAAATATTGAGCTGTTTACGGCGTCGTGAATGCACTCTTGAAGTTTGATATTATGGTTATGAATAATGTCATTGAGCACTTTCCTCCTAGCAGTAAAATGCTTTGGTAAGGTCATAGAAAATACCCACTGTTCTTAGTTTGTTGTTAAAATTTTCTAGAATTTTTTATTTTTTATAATATAGCTTCACTCTCAGAGAACCATGGTTCAGAGATGTATATTAGTTCTGGATAGTTCTGCAAGTGTAAGAACAGTTCAAGTTCAGCACACTTTAAATGAATACTTTGGACATTAAGGTTAATGACTCTTTCCATATCCTCCTGGATGAACTGCTCTTCACCCTTGTCAGTATTAACTGTTGCCTTCTGGTATTTAGCCACATTAGAGTTGTTTTCAACTGTTAGTTGTGAAAGGAATTTTTCCTTGGATAGGGAAAATTCTGCTGACTGGGTTTTTCGATATTAGTAAGATCCAAGGAACGAGCAGTAATATTTTCTGATGATGATTGCATACCAATCGTGCAGAATGACCAAAAGATATACTCCAATAATTCAGATCCTGATCCATAGTCCAAAATCCCATTCCATGTTGCTGTGTTATTGGCAGAAAACATGCATGTGGAGAAGCTATACACGATGCAATATGTGAATTTTGATGGGTAACAAATGTATTCAGTATTGGTCGATTATAACGAAAGGACCTATAATGAATAAATTTGTCTGCTTTGTTTTTTCAATAAACCCTTTAATTCTATTGATCTGAATTGTTCTGTCAAAAATTGATTCATGTATAGTGATGAACAACAGAACACAGGCACTTCTTGAAAAATTTCTACAGAGAGACAAACATTCCTCAGTAAGGTGCTGGAATTCAATTTTGCCTCTCTGCTGACAATTTATATCAAATTTGTTCTTAGTTTTTCGCTTTAAAATACTAATGGAACCCTTTACGATTTTATCACCTATGATTAGTATTGGAGGTCGTGTGTTCTCTTTTAATTTTTTGTGCACTAGAAGTCAACTCGTCGCTATTAGAATTTAAAACTGGCAATTTTTTCAAGCTCAATTCATTTCTAAGTTTACTGATTTCTGTCTGATACCAGTTCTTGTCGATTTCCAAAGTTTTTATGTTACCTATCATTTCTTTCATTGTTTCTTTAATTTGATCAAGTTCATTCTTTAGTATAACTGCCTGTTGTTGTTCATCAGTAAGTCTCTTGTTTAATGTATCTCCTTCTTCGTCAATACTTGAAATTTTTTTGTTCAACAGAATTATTGTTGCAGAGTTTTGTTTTATCCTTTCTTCATATTGTTGTTCTGCCTCCTCAACATCCTCCTGAAAGCTTAGAGATTGTTTTTTTTGTTTCAATAGGCTTTAAGATCTTTGCTTAAATTCTCAATTTTCAGCAATATTGTACCTTTCTTTCCTACCCATCTGTTTTTTAAAATTTAAAATGCTAATTTCCAACTAGGTAGGGACCATAAATGATAATTTTTTTATACACTTTAGCTATATCATCCATCTGATGATCCAAATCATCTTAATAATTTTACATGGTATTTATTGGTATTTCTAAAATCCACCCGTTTTATTTTACCCAACTTGTGTACCATGTTTGTCATATGCAACAGCATAAAACTTCTATAAATCCATTTTCTGATATTTATTTATGAAACTATTTTCTGGATGTTCATCAGCTTAAGGACAGATCTATATCTGATGAATTTCAGATGAATCCTTGGTAAAAGGCTTTCGATAGTGTTTGATTATTTATTTACTTGGTCATACATACACTACAGAGATAAATCTCTAAATGGTATAAGATATAAAATACAAAACTTAAAAATACTATATATATATATAGAGGAATGAAGCACGAACCTTTAAACAATTAAATAGTGCCGAATCTAAGGAATCTTTTGAGGGTCTGAAGGCTAATGCTAAATATATCACAGTCAGAGAAAAATTTATTATAATTTAAGCAAAGGAGATCAATAAATGAGTTTTGACCATAGTTAGTCCTGTGCCTCCTTACAAGGAAAAGGGAAGTGTGACCAGTACGTCGGGCTGGAACCAAGAAGTTCACCTGACTCAATAGGTGCTCACAGTGGATCATACCATTAAGCAACTTGAACACAAATAGGAGTAGGGCATGTTTGCGTCTCTGGACTAAACTTTGCATACCACACAGTAGTAGTCTTGTTTCATAGGAGACATTTTGATAAGGAAAATGGAATTTAAATAATATGTATTTTACAAATTTACGTTGTACTCTTTCGATCCTATCTATGTGGCATGCATAATGGGGCTGCCAAATTACTGAATAATATTCCAGTAAGCTTCTAACAAAGCAGTTGTATAGGGTTACGATCACGTTAGTATCGCTGAAATGCCGAGAATGTCTTTTAATGGATCCCAGCATTCTAAAAGCTTTACATACAATTGGGTCTATGTGTTGGTTAAAAGATAGACTGCTGTCGAATATGACGCCCAAATCGTTCACACAAGAGGAAATTCCAAGGGTTGTGTCACCAATTTTGTAAGTATTTGGAATGGGGTTAGGTGATCTTGTAAAGCGAATGGACGTACACTTGGCAACATTAAGGGAAAGACAGTTTAACTCGCACCACTTGACTAAGCTGTCCAAATCCGATTGTAGGGCGGAATTATGGATCGTATTAGAGCTATAGAATTTCAAGTCGTCAGCAAACAAAAGGCAGTTACTATTCCTAAAACAGGAAGAGGCATCATTTATAAAGAGAAGGAATAATATTGGTCCAATGTTGGACCCTTGTGGCACTCCTGAGGTGACTAAAATATCACGAGAAACTGAGTCTTGCACCACAACCCGATGATTACGATGGCTAAGATAAGAGGCGATCCATTTTAAGTAATTGCCCGAGATACCAATATCAGAAAAGCTTCTTCGTTAATAGTTTGTGATGTACACTATCAAATGCTTTTGATAAATCTGTATAGATGCAGTCCACTTGATGACGCGCTTCGACAGAGGAGACCAGATAATCCTGGTATATGGCAAGATTGGTCGCTGTAGAGCGACCCTGATAAAAGCCATGTTGAATGGAAATGGAAGTGGAAATGTAATTTTTGTAGGTGTAAAATATTTCGTCAGTCAAAATAGCCTCGAAGAGTTTTGGAATGGCAGAGATCATTGAAATTCCTCTATAGTTTGTGATTTCAGATTTATCACCCTTTTAGTGAATAGGCACAAGGTTGGAGAACTTCCAGATTGAGGGAAATACTCCCATGTCAAAAGATCTTTGGAAAATTGCGCTCAGGGGAGCCGATAGTGTGTCGCAACAACCCAACAAAAGAGAGGCTGGTAACCCATCAGGACCCGCGCTCTTGTTTGAATCCAATTTTTTGATTCGGGAAGCTACTTCGCACTCGGAAAACGTGTGGGATAATAAAGCTGACGAGAAGGGAACTGACTAGAGAAAATCACGATCATGGCTGTCGGGCACGGAGTAACATGTCTGAAAATGATCCACAAAAGCCTTCGCGATATCTGAAGGATCATTGTGCTTTAAACCGTTGTAGGTCATTAGACTCGGCAGACCAGAAGATACCCTCAAACCCCTAATGAACGACCAAAAGTACCCTATATTCACAGGCATCAGCTGCTCGGAACTAGTAACGAACATGAGATAACACCAATCGGTTCGAAATTGAACCTCACGGTGTTTGTTAGAGTAAACAAAATAGTCAGAATGAAGCAGAGTACTCTTATATTTTTTGTACAGTTTGGTTCTTTCGCGAATAAGTCCTTGGAGTGTTCTATCAAACCTAATGGGGTACTTGTTCGACTTGACCCTCTTTTTGGGTACAAACCTCGCCAGTCCATCCGTAACAATATTTTAGAACTGTCGTACGATTTCGTCAATATCATCACATTTCTCCACAAAGGACCAGTCAATTTCTGCAAAAAATCCGTTAAGCCCGTGAAAGTTGGCCTTATGAAACTGAAAGACTTGTCGAGTCGCCCCATTTTGAAGCAATGGAGATCCCCTGTCTAAAAAAGAGATATTTAGAGGAGGATGAAGAGTGTCGATATTTGATAATGGAAAATCGCATTTAATAAATGATATCGCCTGAAAATTATCAACAAATATGAGGTCAAGAATACGTAGGCGGGAATTGAAAATATAATTGACTTGATTAAGTTCAAGAAAACACATTGTGTCAATCACAGTTTCCGCTGTTGCTGGTTGTATTCTTGATGGGATTATGGTTCCAGAATCCAAGGACCATTCAATAAGTGGAAGGTTAAAATCACCACATATAATAAATGTATGCCTTTTAAAACGATCCCTTAATGATTCACACAAATCACAAAAAGGCACATAACAATCCAATTGGGACCCTGGAGGAATATATACACAATCGCAATTAAGCAACCTCCCCCACGCTCACAATTTAGCAAGTCATAATTTCAGTCCATTCTAAAAACAGCATATCTAGGATCAAAAACCTCGTCACTATGAAAAGAGACATTAAGCCATGTCTCGGTAAGCATAATTACATCGAAGTTGCCAGAAGAGGTATTAGTCAGCATCAGTTGCGATTTTGATCGAAGACCACGGACATTCGGATAATATAAAGATACTAGTTCCTTATGAGAGGCTGTAGGTGATATGTCGATGGGGTTGTGAAATTTGAATTTTGAGAATTATTATCTGTATCCAGGTTGTTACGCAATAAACTATTGGAATTAGTAATTTCTAAAGCTAAATCTATATTATTGATAGTAGAGACTTCTTTTGTTGAATTGGAGAATCGGCGCTTATTCTTCATGATGCTGCACACAAGATGTAAAACTTCATCCCTGTAAGTGTAGGCGAGTGAGCCATTCCTAGTGGTGATCCTCACTGGAATGAAGAAACTGTGTCGGAAATCGCGAGTTAAGTTTAGTAGGTCAAAAATCAATTTCCTGGATTATTCTATTGAGTATAGGACGATCACTGTGTAGAGGTGAGCCGCAAATAAACGGGTTAGTGTTGCTGGATTCTTCAAGAAGTGAGCGAAGAAGTTTGTCATCATTCATGGCTCATAAAACCGGAGGACATTGTTATATCTTGCAAATATATCAAAGAGTTTTTGTTTGCGGCTTGAGGTCGCGAAAAATCGGGGTCACATCGGACGTCCTCCAAGGATCTCATATTGGTCCTGTGCTCTGCCTGTTGTTTGTCAACGACGTGGTTTCCTGTTTTCGCAACTCATTCTGTGTACAGTACGCTGATGACATAAAGTTTTATAACCTTATTGACGCAGACTCAGTTTGCCTGCAGGAGGATATAAACAATTTTCAAGTATGGTGTGATATAACCATTTGAGGCTGAATACTGACAAGTGCAAGGTAAAAAGATTCTCCCGTGGTAATATACTAATTGAAACGGGATATACCATCAACACTCACCAACTTGAAGTAGTATCAAGTATTAATGATCTGGACGAGATCTTTGATGAGAACCTTTCTTTCAATCTCTATATGGATCAAATGGTTCTGAAGGCCTTACGACTTCTGGGTTTTATCAAATGTAATACAAGACATATTACTGACATCAGAGCTATCTTGTGCTACTATAAGAATCTGGTAAGGAGTCTGCTGGAATACAGTAGTATCATTTGGGCTCCATTTTATTGTTGCCATATCAGTAGAATTGAAAGTGTGCAAAATAGATTTGTTAAATACCTCCTTTTTAAACATCATTTCCCTTACCAAGATGTATTGTACCATATAAGAGATAATGTGGTTTCAAATCCCTGGAGTGTAGAAGAAAAGAAGCCATGTTGATATTTCTTTTTAAATTACTGCATGGATTAGTGGCTTGTGACAAACTCGGACAAATTTTGATACTTCTACCGGCCAGACACACTAGACATCAGCGACTTTTTTTTGAGACCCTACACTGGACAAATTATGGGTTCACTACATTCATGGATAGAATATTAAGAAACTACAACCGTCACTTTAGTGATGTTGACCTTTTTCGAACTAGTTTGAATGCTCTCAAGACAGATCTATTTGGACAAAGAGTGTAATAACTGGGTGGCATCATTGAATGTCATTAGTCATTGATTAAAGTCTTGTACATTAAACTTAGATTTTTTAAATATTATCATTATTATTGTTTATTGTGTTATTACGTTTCTTCTATCTTGTTTGACTATTTTACTCCATATGTATATGTTTATCATAGCTGTTATTTTTTTTGACATTGTATATGTACCATTTGGAATTTGTTTTTCTGTAGTGTACTTAATAAATAAATAAATCAATCGCCAGGTTTTTCTTTCTATATCTGCTTCAGAGCTCATTGTCAAAGCACTTTCGTTAAAAGCTTCATAGTTTTCTTCTCAGAGTTTTGCCACAATGTTTTTCTTTTATTTTTCACAGCTGAGAATGTTTTTTCTCTTGACTTGTTACTCCTCGAGTTACTTCTACAAAATCTCTTTAACCTATTGGTGCTAATTCAACCTGAAGACTTATCAATCAACCAAAGATATGATTTTATTTTTTTATTTATCCTTTTTGCTGACAACAGTTTCTACAAAAAAAAAACACAACATCAACGTTAAATAAGAAAATGAAAATAATAATAAAAAAAAACAGTTAATATTACATTACATTGATAAAAATGATACGCAGACACTTACAATGATTTGATATTACAATTTTGAATCTTACAACCAATAGAATAGAGCATACATTTCAGTTAAACAATTAAAATGATTTTTGTAAAAGATAGTCTTTGAGAGCCCCCGCAAACCCTTTTTTTAATAACAAGAAATTTATCTTCAGTGTTAATTTTTAAACAGGCAGAGTCTTTAGGTAGATCTAAGTCTGTAAATGTCCGGTTGAAGAGAATATTGTTTTCAATTTCAGTGAGTTCAATAATCTGGTCAAAGACATTGTTATTTGATAATAAATTACAATTCATATAGTATTTTTCTTCTGGAACCTAGGGTTCGAGTATCTTGAAGAATATGAGATAATATCTTTCACCTGCCTTTACTTTAAAAAATACTTAAATGACAACTGCCTTGCTAAGAACATTACTTAAAATATCAACACTCTTAACAACAAGTACTTCCAAACTCTTATTTGAATGTATTTTGTCAGTTCTTGACAGCAGTTTGATAAGGGTTTTTATTATCGTAATTATAGGTTAGAAAACACTGAAATATGTGGCGAAATACATGGTGGAATACATGTAATACATTCAATTACATGGAATACACAGTGAGTTTGTACATCAAAATACTAACTAATCCATAAAAATTTAGTGATAAAAGATATTAATTTACATAATTAAATCACCAATAAACAATTCTATTTGTTCATTTGCAAAATTTGACAAAAAGGTTTCAAGATCTTCTATAAAATTCAGGGTCACTCCTATATATGGAAACATATATGCATAAGTAGTTTTGTAAGTCTATTCTAAACACTGAGCCTGTTAAATTCCTTGGGTTGCATGTGGATTTAACTCTCAGTTGGGAGGCACATGTTTCTCATTTACAGAACAAACCGCAAACTTAGCTCTGCATGTGCACTGATTCGTAGGCTGAGGTGCATGGTGTCATTTGAAATTTTTTAAATTTTCATATGTGCAGTCACTCCTGAGGTATGGAATAATTTTCTGGGGAGCATCGTGCTTTTCGATAAATGTTTTTAGACTCCAAAAATGAGTGATTAGGTGTATGATGGGGGAATCCTTGCAGTCCCTTCTCTATATTTCATAGCTCTGATCACCTTTGTGAAAAAAGAACCAGATTTTTTTCAACAAACTACAATATGTATTCTGAAACCATGGCTTCCTGGTCATAGCTCAGCTTCCTTTGAGAAAGGCCTATATTATAAGTGCATTGGAGCATTCCAGCTTCTGCCCTCTCAAATCAGGAATATTCAGGGAATGACGAGATTCAAAAAGGCTGTAACCAACTATGCTAAATGCAAATGTTTTTATTCGTTTAAGTTTAATTATTAATTGTGTAGTTGTAAGTAAGTTTGATTTTAATCTTTGAATTTAGTAGTATAAATAAGACTTATTAATCATTGTACAAGTTAGTCTTAGTTTTAAGTTGAATATCTTGTAGTTGTATGTTTGATTTCAGTATGTTGTTTTATTCTTATAAATAATATAAATTTTAAGGAGTTACTAGCATTAAATAAGTTCATCTTATGACGTTGCTTTTCATTGTAAAATGTTATCTTGTTGGCAATAAATAAATAAATAAATATTACCCTTTAAAATGTTCAATTTTGAAGAACTGTTCCTGTGGAAGTATGTTTATTACCCGAGACTTTTTAAAGTTGGCCCGAGAGTGCTCCTTCTGCCAGTTTAAGGGTTACATATTGTAGACTTATGTTTTGGAAAGCATTTAATGTTTCCAGATTTCAGGAAGTTCACCTTTTCTAATGAGATATTTACAACATAAATAAATGGATTTAGACAAAAAGCAATCTAAAGTTGTAACACAGTTCCAGATTTTTTATCGATTCACGGGTATTGGGATTTTGTTTAAAGATTTGATTTTCAGTGTCTCTGTAGTTATAGGGAGATACATAAATGTAGACTCTATCGAGTCGAGGACTACATTTGTTTGATTTGAGTTGAGATATAGTTGCCAAGAGTTTGTTAAACTCATTTGCAGCATTAAGTTATTCTGGGATAGCCTTTTCAATGTCTTGTTTGACAATGCCTCATTTCCTTAAATTACTCCAATTCCAATATATTTTCGTTTATGTGAACTAAACTTCGTAAAAACAAACTTTTTTATCTTGCTCAAGTTGTCCATTATATAATTTCTAAGCTGACAGATGTATTGCCTGAGAACTGGATTCTTAGTTCTTTTAAGTCGATTCCACGCATCTGTCTTTCGCCTACTCAATATAATAATTAATACAATTATAAATTCATTTTTTTAAACAACCCTTGGGAAATCGTTTTATAAATAAATCTAGTTTGGCCGGTTTTAGTCAAAGTGGTAAAGTATCTAATGCAAAAACGCATAAAATCTTCAACAGCAAAAATAGCCTTAATAAATTAATTTGTTTTCTGTAAAGCATTAGTTTAGTCTTAACTCATTCATGATATAATTAGTTCTATTCATTTACTAAAATGTTACATTTCTTTTTTGATATCATATTTAGGATCAAACCAGTTAAATTAAACACATAAAAAATGCAAATTCTCTTCTACTTCACATTTAGTGGAAATATTAGGTTGCATATCATCGGCATATAGAACGTCGAAAGACAGATTTTTTTCGGACACGCGCTTTTACACAGGTTAGTCGCCTGATTCGTAAATGAATTAAATTCAATTAAAAAAAAACAACAGTTAGTAGCAGAAATTCGGAATTACTTAATTTAATATAAGGCATCGATGTCATAGATAAAAGTCAAAAATTATAATCAGCCCAAAATTTAATTATCACATTTTAATAGTGTAAAAAGTTATAAAAATTTGTTGCCCCTGTATATATAATCTTGTTTCTTCGATTTGAATAGTATTTTTTTCAGTTTAGACCTGACTTCATGTGAGTTAATTTCCTATAAACCAAATAATGTGTTTGTTTTCACAGTTTTGAAGTGGAGTAAACAATAAAATTTGTATTATTATGTACCTAGACAATGTCAACGGTGCTCATCAAATAATAAAAGGCTACTAATGTGACGCCAAGTTAAATAATTGCTTTAAACTTAAATTGAGCATTAAGCAATTTAATACTATAAAATTACAAATATTATTAACACAGTTCTTAAACGTAGGGTATTGATGCCTTTTTAACTGACTTCAAAAAAGAAGGAGGTTATCAATTCGATCATATGTATTTTTTATGTATGTAAATCGATTTTTCCGCAATGGTTTCACCAGTTTGGACAAAAATTTCAGGAAATATTCAGGGTAGTGCCGGAGTGGTCGCATAGCAACCATATTGAAAAATAAATTAAAAATCGCTGAATGAAGCCATTTTGAATCTTTTTTACCTAAGAGTTTCTGTGATCAATTTGAAACAGTAATAGATTACCTTGAAATTTGGTGTATGAAGTAACTAAACAAAACAATAATTTCGCCCCACTTTGAGGTGCATACCATATTTTTTTGTCAGGTTATTTCGGTTATTATTAATCTTAATGAATGCTGAAAATATTTGTGGCAGAAATATATAGAGGTGGAAGAGGGACTAAGAGTAAGAAGAGGAATATTAGAAAAATATCATGTTTCATATAGTTTTCGGCGAATTTAATAGCACAAAGTTCCATTTTACTAATCATTTTAATTATTGTACAATGTGATTTCCTATAAATATGTTTAAAAACGTTTCACATAGAGTGCCGTAAATATACGCAAAAACAATCGATGATTTGAAGTGTGATTTTATGGCTTTAATGATGGTTTATAGCTTTAGCGACGGTTTTATCGACGAACCTGGGTTCTAACCTAATTCTAGCGGGATAGATCCACCTAAGAGTATAGGTTTTATTTAAAAAAATCCTTATTTTAATATAGACTACCGCGAGCTTTATTTACATCAAATCTAGGCGATCCTAACCTAACAATCCGTATTTTTATTAATTATAAGTTTTGTTAAAAAAATACCCATGCAGTCGATCCAAAGCCGAGAATCCTACTACTGAGTTATGAAGCTCACAGTGAGCATTCAACAAAACTTGTTTATCAAGTCTAAGTTGACAATAAAATATATCATTTATCTGCGGCGGCAGGCAAAGTTGTACTTCTATCTGTAGACGCTAATATACTTAGAAGGAAAGTTTACTTATTGAAACATACTATAATACCATTGGGTTAAACTTAAAATAAATACAAAAATAGATATTTGATTCTACATCTACAGAGTGAGGATTTGAAAGTGTTATAATGCGGTAGCAAAAATACCCTTCTGACTAAAAGTTAAAGCAAAATGTCGATCATCAAAACTCAAAAAAGGTGATGTGCTGACAGTGACTGGTATTGACAGTTGAGTTGGCAAAAATCATTCTTCCACTTATTTTTAATGTGCCTGCCAGGACAAACTTTCCATTACGAGCCTAGTTGGCAACTCGGTCATCCCATGATATTAGGCATTTAGTAGAAAATTTAAAATGAACGAATCTTTCCTTCAAAAATCGAAATTACGATCTTTGACGGGAAAGATCGATACTACCAAAAATTAGAATTACAAACATCGGTTCAAAAGATGGAGAATCGCGGTCATAAATATCGGTCTAGGAAAACATTTTGTATAAATGCAACAAGATGAAATACAAATTTTTATAAAAAAAATAAGTATTTTAATGAAATTCCGTGAAAGCTGTTGCGGTATAATAACATATTTTTACCCATGATACATTCAGATGCGGCGGCTGTAAGAATATCTTAAATAATTTTCAAAATTAATGTGTATGTCACTTATTTTTTGTCAATCTGGAAACTTTTTAATGCACCATTTAAATCTATGTGAAAGGTTTCACTTGTTTTTTTTTGGGGTACATTGATCTGTTTCTGATAAAAAAAAATAAAAACTGTCCTAAAGCATGCCTATTTTAATGGCAAAAATGGAAAATTCCCACCCAAGTATTAAATTTAACAAAATGTTGAACTGAATAGTGTTTATTTTATTAAATATTATAAAAAAAAATCAAAATGTCCATAAAAATGGTCCAGGAAGTCGCGAGTATCCCTTCACCCGTCCAACTGCAAAGTCTAAGAATTTCCCACTCTGTTTGCTTCTTTATCCTTAAAGTGTCCTAATTATGGAATGTGTTACCAACAAAGGCCTTCTCACAGGTTTAAAAAAACGGCAAATATTCTTTACCCGGAACTTCCCCCGTTATGAATCTTTCCTTTTATTAGGAATCGTAAAGTGTGTTTCTATCTATGCCACCCTTCATTTTTGGGCATAATTTAAAATGAATTCAATAAGAAGTTTTTACGCTGACACACCGCCATGTTGTTACGTCATGTTGAATTTGTACCAGTTTATGCCTATATCACAACTAATTTTTCTGCAAAATTTTAAGTCAGTTATATAAGATTTGTTATTTTGATTTTTAAAAACTTTATTTGGCCGCCATTTTATTTCGCCATCTTGAATTTGTACCACAACTTTACTAGTTTACCTCTATATCACACTTAATGCTTGCACAAAATTTAAAATTAATCTAATAAGTAATTTTTTTAGGTTAATTTCTGAAATAGTTTATTAGGCCGCCATTTTCTTTGGTTATCTTGAGTTTATACCAAAATGTTGTCACTCATATGTAATACTTGATTTTTGTATAAAATTTGAGGTAAATTGGGTAATTAGTTTTTTTAGTAATATTTTTTTTAACGTTTCACTAGGCCTTCATTTTGTTCCGGCATATTGGATGTTTACCAAAAGATCAGGTCATTCCCATATGACCCTTAATTTTTGACTAAAATTTGAAGTCAATATGGTTAGTAGTTTTTAAGCTATGCCGCGAACTGATAAACAGACCAACTTGAGACCGGAGGAATTGATAAAATATATTTTTTGGAATCCAAGGACGCTAAAACGTGAATATATATAAAACCTGATAAGGTGATTTTTTTGACTTGTAATCGTCATCGTCACATTTCATTTGGCCGCTTTCTTGGATACATACCAACATTTTACCAGTTAATTACTATATGATACTTGATTTTTGTGCAAAATATTTTTAAAATATTTTTTTCTCTATATTGGATTTTTACCAAAATATTACCAGTTCACTCCCCCATGATCTTTAATTTTTGACCAAAATTTGAAGTCAATTGGATAAGTAGTTTTTATCTATATAATTTTATTTTGTAAAGTAAATCACCCTTCATCTAACTATTATATATATATATATATATATATATATATATATATATAAATCATTTCTCAAGGAATCAAGAAGCGAAATGTTGATTTAATGTGAAAAATTGTGTTTTCATTGTTAACCTATCACAAGAGAATAAGGTTCCCACAATTAAGAAAAACACGTTTTTATGTTTTAAACACGTTTAAAACTCTTGTTTTTATTCAAAATATTTAAAACAAGACAACCCTGCTTCAAATGGTCAAACATGACCACTTATTGACCTTTAAATGAACAACCCTAATGAAATGGTAGGTATACCTCCTGACAAGCTATTAAGTTACAGTCACCGCGTATTTATAATATGAATTTGATAAAACAATTTTAAGTTATCTACATTTTACATATTTACAGATAATTGTATTATTTTTCTTAAATATAAGCCTCGTTGAAAGCTTGTTTAAATGTCTATTTATGTATATTTTAACTCATACGGCAGTAGACTATAATTTTACTAATAATCGAAAAAAAGCTAATTTTTATTTTTAAAAATGTTTAATAAAAATCGGTATATCCCTTAGTATATATTGGCCTAGTTCAAAATTATATACTTCAAATAGATTCCTAGATGGATTCCACATGCTTAAAATTTCTTGAAGGTATAATCCAAATAATGTCCTTCCAAAGGCAACACAAGTTACCTGCAAACCTTACCTTTTAGAGATATTTTATTGCAACATTTTAATGAGGAACGTGACAGTAATTAGAGATAACATAATATTTTTTTATAAGAAAGATTACATGTTACATTTGCTCGCCATTTATAATAAAATATACATTTTAGACTGATCGTTGTACAATAGGGGTTTTAAATGATACAATTCCAAAAGCAACAAAAATCAGTAGAGGTCAAGATTTGAGAAATGTAGAAGTCAAAGTAAGAAAATAGAACCATTATCAAGAAATTTAGTGGTAAATACCACAAACACTATGGAGTTGCAAAGTTGCAGCTGGAGCTGCTCCTAACTTCATTATATTTTTCCAGTATCATCAGCAGTAGTTGAAGAATATGTTTTTCTAAAATACACAATATTTAGTCTGTGCGAATGAGATTGTTTACTCGCAATATTGTTGCAAAAAATCTAATCAGCAGGCTTATGTCGCTATCTTAAGTATGGTTTCAATAAAAAAAATTAATAAATATGGAAATAAACCATCATCGTCAAGGTCGTTGGTAGAGCACCACACTGCTGAAGTCTTCATAAAATGGATGCTTTTAAAGTAGCATGGTTTTAAAGTATGGTTATATGTAGGTTATTAAAAAAATACAGTGTATCGAAAAACGGTGAAAAAATTAAAATAAAAAGTTATTTTAATTTTTATATGTAAAATATTTTTTCCACTAGGCAAGGTAGGCCTAATGGTATGAAGGGCTCCCTTGAAAACGAAAAAGAAAATAAAAAAAAACGGGTGAAACACGTTAAATTTCTTTTATCTTTTTGTATATAAAAACTTTTTTTTCAACTATACAGGTTAGCCCTAGGGGCAACTACCTGAAAAGGAAAAAATCAAAAGCGCTTAGCTTTTTTAAGAAACAGTGAAACATGTGAAATTTCTTTTATCTACAGCCGCGCACAAAATTACTATTTTCTCAATTGAAATGAAATCTCAAAATCAATTAATGTCGCAGTATCCTTATTTTGCGGTCTAAACTACATGGAAATGAAAATTCTCACTTTTTCCGTCGAGCGTGGTATGAATAGCCGCCATGGCAACCGAAAACAAATGACAGTCGTTCCCTCAGTGACCAGGATACGTACTGGCATAGGCATTCTCCTCTGCGATAGGACGCTGGTCTAAAGTTTAAAGCGTCGAAGCGCAGTAGAAGATGCCATATATAAACGCTCAAACGATCAAAATATTGACATTTTCTACTGCGATAGGACGCATATTTAAAAATTAAACGATCGAAGTACAGTAGAAGATGTCTTGCAAAAATCGGCGTAATACTATATCGTAAATTACTACAATAGGACGCAGAAAAGTTAAGACTCCAAATATGAAAAAATTAATGCTATATAGAAATGCCTATACTTGATTTACAAAATTTTCTATTATTGCTTGGGATTGCTAGATCATTTTTTATTTCCTTCAATTCTGTAAGCTTTTCATTCTCGTTCAAATCCATCATATTCATTTTATATTGTATACGTGGAGTTGATTCATTGTATTTTGTAGTTATGTCCATATTGTAAAAGTTTACATCTGTTTCATTTCCAATTTTGCCTTTATCATCATTGCTTAATAATGGCGAAGTATCAATGACTAATGAAAACCATTCTTCGACTGCTCACAAACGCTTTTAAAATCGCCCTCTTACCCCAAAGGGGCAATCAATTAAGTGCTATATCTGTGTATACTGTATAAATTAAATGTCTATCATTTGTCGAACAAACTCTAAATGTTGGTATGTCAATTTGATAAACATCTAGGTCCTTTGCCTTTTGGGAGAATTCCAAATAAAGTAATTTTGGTTGACTTCTTGAATTAGCAAATTCGAGTAGTTGAAGAATAATATTTTTAAATATCTTTATAGACGCTTCTACATATTTGTTCGTATTATTACCTCCCGTAATAGTATCTTTCCTTAAATGTAAACACCATTTTAATATTTTCTAGAAGTAATATGGCTTAAATGGGAAGGATATTTTTTTACACCGTTCATCAGACATTTTGTTGTATTCATGTTTAGCTTCTTCAATGCAAAATGAATAAATTATCGTTTGAAGCATTTTCATTACAGGTTTTCTATGCTCTTTCGAAATACCATTGTTAGATGCCCAAAGCTACCTCCAAAATTCTTGGGCAAGACGAAATAAACAGAGGAGCAAATGAGAAGGAAAAATGTATTGCGTTTCGTTCAGTAGGACTATTATCAGTCATAAAGACCAATGGGTATCCTAAGCTACTAATCCTTCTATATTCAAATGTTCTTTAAGAGTGTTAAAGGCTAGGGTATAATTGCTCTGCGATGTATGAAGTATACACGCTAAAGGAACTGCATCAACTTAGTCTTCATTTGGTCGCATGACCCGTTAGAATCAACAAAGACAATTTCTTTGAAAAATATAAAAAAATGTGTTCCCCTCATAATGGAAGTTAAAATTACAATTATTAATGAAATATACTGTCTCCACTTCGTGTTCCGAAATTGTCAGTTAAAATAAGAGCAGATGGGAAATACGTTTTGTTTTTTAGCAATGTCTTTGATAACTGCGTAGAATAAAGTGTTGCTATTTGGCCGAGTCCCAATTTCTTGTATTATTCGCAGACATGTTGAAAACTGCGATAAAACTTTTGAACATTTTCTGCTGTTATACTACTGTGTACTTATAACATGCACTTACATGAGTTATCAAGCCTTAGAATAGGCAGTAACATGCTCTTACCTCCATTTATTGTATAAATGTTTTATTTGTCGGTCGGTGGGATTCAGTTTTGCGTTAGTAAGAGCTTCTTGAAGTTGGGGATTTCTAAAAGAATTTCATGAAATGCTGTAGCAGCTGCTGGCTCCATACCATCCTCGAAATAACCAATAAATTTCTTTTAAACTTAGTAGTTCTGTGGCTGTGTTGATATTTTACCTTGAAAATACAATTGATTTAAAAAGTTGCATTTTTAAAGCATATTAAACATATCTTTTCGTTGTTGTCAAATTTTGGTTAGTTTACAGGGTGATTTGTAGAGAATAGCGAAAATTATTTTGTTAAATATTTGAAAATCTATTGGTTTTAGAGATACAGTTTAAATTTTGAAGTTTTTTTATAATATTTTTTCGTTCTACAACATGATATTTGTTTCGTTTCCCAAATACCAACATCAATTTATTATTTTTTAAAACGAACCTGCACTTTTTATTTATTTTTTTGTTATCTTCGAACATCCTAAAGACAATATTTTATTGCATTTTTCAATAAAGCATGTAAAAAATCAGATCCGTATTAAAAAAAATCAAATTGATGTAGTATCCTAAATTGCAGATTTAATACTGCTATCTGGTTGAGGAGAAAAAGGATCCATGGCATAAAATCAGGAAAAAATAAAATGATGGTGTATTTTTTCCCTGATTATATTTAGAAAGATTTTGTAAAACAACTTTCACATTGCCATGGTCATTTTTTCTCCTCTACAAGATGGTCGTATTAAATTTGAAATCCGAGGATTCGTTTTTAGGATACTATTATCATTTATTTAATTTTTAAAAATGGACCTGGTTTTTTAAATGCTTTATCCGGACCCGAATTAAAAAAACTAATTTGATGTTGGCATTTCGGAAACGAAACGTTGTATTTGCAACCCTTCTAATCTAAAAATTAATAGATTTCAAAATATTTAACAAAATAATTTTCTACGTTTTTTGCAAATTTGACTCCATTTCCAAAACGAAAAGAAATTTAGGAACAACGAAAAGATATTTAAAGAAATACCAAAAATTAAATTTTTTTTTTATTTAAATTATCGATATAAACTCGAATCGTTTCGGAGATGGCAATAGTTCACAACTTAAAAAAAAACACTCTGTATACTATGAATTAGACGGGAACGTAAACATGAAATTGACGGGATCTCGAGAAGAAAACTGAGTATGTACACTGTACAGTACACGAATATCACATATTGTAGAGCGAATAAAACTATGAAACTTTTAAATTTAAACTCTATTTTCTAAAATCAATAAATAACAAAAATTTAACAAATACATTTTTAATAAGCTTCAATAATAGCAACTTTTTTGCAAATTAGACAATATCATATCTACTACTAGTATACTCTTGTAGTTTGTGATATACCAATACTAACCAAATAAATAAATTAAAATAAAGCCCAATAAAATTTAGAATAGTAACTTCCATCAAAACATAAACTATAGTTGTCCTCTTCTTTTACAGTATTACAGTATATTATGCTTACCTTTATGATGGTATTTAGGCCTTCTTTTAACAGACTATCTCTCCTTATACTGTTTCGAGTTGATATTTTAGTTTTAATGTTGACATGTTGACTAACATAGACCAAAATTTAAGCTCCATAATTAGAAACACTTTTTTCACAAATAGCGCTGCTCTCTACACTATGAGCGATAAATAAATACCTACAGGTTAGCTTTTGTCTAGCAAAAAAAATGATAACGTTGTTAAAGTCTTAATTGCCGCGCGGTCGACGTATTAGCGCAAATTGGCGTATAGGAGAAGATGCGTGCTTTTATGTCTGACATCTCCTACTGCGCTTCGACGCTTAATTTTTAGATATGCGTCTTATCGCAGTAGGGAATGGTAATATTTTGAGTGCGTATATGTCTGGAATCTTCTACGGCGTTTCGGCACTTTAAGTTTTAGACCTGCGTCCTATCGTATTAGAGAATGCCAATACGCGACCCGGTTACGCGGAATTTCATTTTTTTCTTTTCGTGGTGTAAAATTAATATAATTATGATTTAATCATTATAGAAAACGAAATACTATGCCTGATATTTCTGAAGCAGTCAAATCCGCAACTTTAAATTTACTATTAGAGAAGTCCAGAAGTAAATATGGAAAACAATACCAGCTGCTCAAAACCTGGTGCAATAAGGCTCTCTGAAAATGTCTTGCTTGCGTATTTATCGAAAAAAGCAAAGTTAATCAAGCAACCTTCGCTTAGGTCTATTTATTCAATGTTAAAATCGACAATATCCGTTCATGATAATATAAAACAGTATAAGAAACTTTTTGCATATTTAAAACGTCAGAGTGATGGCTACAAAATCCAAAAAATCTATAATTCCCCCCCAAGAAAACATAGAAATGTTCTTACAAGAAGTGCCTAATGAATATTTTCTTTTGAAAAAAAAAGTTCTGATTTTCGGAATTGCTGGAGGCGGTCGACGAGACAAACTCGTTAAAATGACTATGGACGAAATTGAGGATAAAGATTTCATTATTGTGCAAATATCAGATTCGAATACGAAAAGATGCCGTGTTTTTAAAATAACTAATATTGATGACTCAATAGATTATTTGTCGTTCTAAAGGAAATACTGTAACTTAAGGCCAGTAAAAGGGACCTCACGTAAAATTTTCCTTAATATGTAAAAGTATATTGCCATAATCAAGTTGATGGGATGAATTCCATTGCAAAAATTTCTACGGGGATCGCTACATATCTAAAATTACCGAATCCCTGGTATACTGGTTACTGCTTTAGGCGAACATCGGCTACTCTTTTAAGTAATGGAGGCGCAGATTTAATCTAAATTAAACGTCACGGAGGTTGAAAAAGCTTAAGTGTCGCAGAAGGATATATAGATATATAGATGAGGCTATTAGTAATTCAATTGACATAGCTCAAATGATTTTAAGTTTATCCTCTCCATCTACATCAGTTATTAACTCATCAAACACTGACGTAACTCACAAGATTTTAAGTTCATATGGTCCATCCACATCATTTGTTGAATCATCAATAACAGATGAAATTTTAATTAATCCAGCATCTGGATTGCAATAAACAACTGCAAAATGATTCATTTACTTTTAATATTCATCAATAAGTATATTAATGTTTAGATACCACCAACTAAAATGTTAAATATATAGTGTTAAAACAGTATAATTATCATAACAATTCTTATTGTAACCACAGAATAAATGTATATTTTTTTTATCTATTAGTTTAGTAAACTAATTCCAAAAAGTATGCCATGACTACGAATTCTTATTCTCCATGGTAACCGAAAATGTCGTCCTAGGTTTGTTGTTGGTCCATGGTGCACTCCCGCTCTCGAATATATATTAAAAATTACAGTCATCTGCAGATTTCAGACTATAGACAAAAATTAAGTTTTAATTATTGAAACAGCGTGTTTTTCGAGCCTCAAAGTAAGATTGGCGCTCTCGAAAGATCACCATTCTTTCTCAATCGGCAATTCATTAATTTGGTCTCTAAATACAGAAATAACCATTGTTATTTTGTATTTTTTTTCTACTACACAGAGCAGCCCTAGAAGGATGCTTTTTGAACCAATGGAGAAACAAAAAACCGTTAAAGCGGTTAGATAAGGAAATATATTTTTTCTTAACGCTTAGCTTTTTCAAAAAATGGTAAAACCGGGGAAATTTTTTTTTTGCATACAAAAGCAATTTTATCCTTTATATAGTGTTACTCTAAGGGGGTGAAAAAAAATGTTTTTTTTTTTAAGGGTTTTATTTCCTGTATATACATTTTTTTTCCCTGCACAGGGTAATTCTAGGTTAGTGAACCAGCTTTTTAAAAGCAAAAATATCCAAAAATCCGACATGCTGGAACAAATTGTCGACCTAAAGAAATGTTTAAAAAATCAGTGTTAAAAAACTATTTATTCATTTGATCTTGAGAGGGATGAACTGATACGAATTCAAGATGGCGGAACAAACTGGGGGTCCAATAAAACGTTTAGAAAAATCAATCTTAAAAACGAATTATTCGATAGATTCCAAATTTTGCACAAAATTAGAAAGTCTGATACAAGAATGAACTGGAAAAGTCGTATAAGTGCAATATGTTGGAACCAAATGGCGACCTAATAAAATGTTTAAAAGTAACTGCGAACAACTTCTTTGAATTAATTTTAAACTTAGCACATATATCAACTGTGACATACGGTTGAATCTGCCAGTTTTGACATTGCCTATGTGATTTATTACATTATTCATATTGATACTTACGATATTTTAATTGTTAAAGTCAGAGTTGTGCAATTGATTAAGTCAAATACGATCGAGAACCCAGGGTTCTTACGACAACCATCGAGCTTTATTATATGCTTTATTTTTAGTCACTTACAGATGATCGATAACGATTGTACACGATCGATCTGTGCTGTGTGACTGTCTAAGAGTGCAATATGGCGGAACAAAACGGTTGCCTATATAATAAAATGTGTAAAATTGAGCGAAAAAACTACTTATTCAATTGACTTAATAATTTTGTCTAAAAATTAAGTGTAGTATCGGGATCAACTAGTAAAATTTGGGTATGAATCTGGCATAACAAAATGGGGGCCTATTAAAAAAATCAGACTGGAAAAGTACTTATACAATTGACTTCAAATTTTGCATTGCAAAATCATCAAGTGTGATATAAAAATGAACTGGTAAAATTTCCATGCAAACTTAATATGGCGGCATAAAATTATATAAGATATAGATATGAATTCAACATGGCAGAACAAAATAGCATCTAAATATAATAAAAAATAATTAAGAAAAAATCAGTGTCAAAAAGTACTTATTCAGTTGATTTTAAATTTTGCCTAAAAATCAAGTGTGACTTAGGAAGAAACTGGCAAAATATTGGTACAAATCCAATATAGCATTACAAAATCGCGGCCTATTGAAATATTTGAAAAAATATAAACAATCGTTAAATTACCTCACCCGGAACTTCGATTTTTATTATTTTATCAAAAAAAGCAAAACGCATTTTATTTCAGTTTTTTAATGTCAGGCGGGCATATGTTGTTCGTTTTATCCAAGTTAAGCCGTTAAGCTTCTTACAAAAATGTCAATTTTAAGCATTGGCGTGACGAAGTGCCGAAAGGGCCCGCGTTGCGAAGGGAGACTTTGGCACGACACTGATTTTTCAGGCATCAGTACGTGGATGATAATCGAATTTAGGCGCACAACATTACTTTTAAGTTTAATCTAGAATTCTGAAATATACTAATATTTCAGTTAAATAAAAAGGCAACTTGGTTACATTATTGTGACCGGAGGATCAAAAATTTAAACAAATTTATACATATAACTTGATAATTTGTCTGATATAAACTTTCGAAGGGTGTATGCACCCTACTAGATTTAAAAAAAACTATGTCGTTACTGTTCTTGTGTCACCGAGGGTATTATTTAGTAGACTAAGTGCAATTATGACTAGTAATTCAGTAAGCTGTGTATTATTCATCCCTTGTTAGAAACGGCAAACAATTGCGGTTCCAAACTAAATTATTCCCGAATAAGAAAAGAAAAACTAAACATTTTTTGATTTAAGATTGTACTGTCTGTATTATTCAATAAGTCTTATCATTATCAAGACAATAGATAGGCTCCACGGATTGCAATAAAATTATATTTTATCTCCGATTTTACAAAAACAGAAAATTAGATTTAGCAACGATTGTGAGACAATATGGTTATAAATACTATTATCATCCATTACGCTAATTTTACTTTACTTAATGTGTTTTTCTATCAGTTCAAGGTTTCCAGGTATATTCTACTTTTAAACAATTATAATTTGTTATTATTTATTGCTATCGAGAAATCATTATTTAGAGTACTTATAGTAATGCCAGTATAAACATTAGTACTCATAAAACTGTGCCAATGTCTCTCCAGCAGTGGAAGAAACGTCATATAACAGAATGTATTAAGTACGTATTTTACAATAAAAGTAGAGAAATATATAATAATTTTCAAATACACTCAAAGACAAACACCCGACTTATGGGGAATTTTTAGGTCAATTTTAGAGTACATAGCTTTTGAACCTCTGATTCTATTAAGATGAATATCTTTTAATCGACTGCAAAATAAAGAAAGTTCTGCATGTCTTCGACCTGTATGTATGCAACTACTAAACATATTATTTGAATGGGGTTTTTGCCAAGTTCTAGAGCAATATTTGAAGATGGTTTAGTACAAAAAACACCTCGCTATGATGTAAAATTGTTCTTACCAATAATAAATAATCGGGTTGCGTTGATAAGTAAGTACCTACATTATAAAATATAGTAGAAGTTTTTATTTTGGAGAATGCTTAAGGGTACCATCAAAGCTTTAGGTGTAAACACAGTGATAAAAATATAATAAAATCATACTGAAAAGGATTTTTTACTTCCTCATATAAAAGCCCATATTGTCACCGAAAGTCTTTATATGGGTCCTCGCTTATTATATGAGCTAGACAAATGGTTAAATAGGGCAAGTTCTAGCTATTATGGTTCTGGAGATATTAAAAAAATATATCGTTTTTAAAAATCTGCTATAATTTTTTATTGCCAAAATTTTTGAAATCCTTAAACACGTTTTCAAAGGAACTTTTTGTGTAAAATGTTGTGGTCCTGTTAGATTTTGAATCTGACATGTCTTAAATGGGGGCCCATCATCTAGTTAATTTTTTTAAGTACGGACCTTGATTTTTTATTTTGTTGCTTCCCTCGGTCTGTTTGTGCCATAGCTAAAACACTACTTTTCTGGTTAACTTCAAATTCTGATCGAAAATTAAGGGCCATTTGGGGATTAAATGATAACATTTTGGTAGAAATTCAATATAGCGGAATAAAATGGCGGTCTAATGAAATGTTAAAGTTACTAAAAAATTTACTTCAAATTTTGCACAAAAATCAAGCTGCTTAAAAAAATATTTAAAAAAATCAGTCTGAAAAAAGTACTTACTAGACTGATTTAAATTTTGTGCAAGAATTAAGTGTGATATAGAGATCAACTGGTAAAATTGTGGTACAAATTCAAGATGGTGGGACAAAATGGCGGTTAAATAAAATGTTTTAAAAAATCAACGTAAAAAACCTTGTTATTCAGTTTACTTTAAATTTTGCACAAAAATTAGAGTGATTTTGAGATATACGTGTAAAATTTTGGTACGAATTTAACATGACAAAACAAAATGACGGTTTAATCAGTTTTTTTTAAATCAGAGTAAAAAACTACTTATTCAATGTATTTTAAATTATGTCCAAAAAGGGCAAGTTCGTATGGCATAGGTAAAATATTGGTACGAATCCAGTATGGAGGAACCAAATGGCGCTCAATAAAAATGTTTGAAGAAAAGACAGTATATAACAACGAAAATGTTTTTTATTTTGGACCTGTTTTTGTAATTAAAATAAAATATTAGAGATAGCTCTAGTTGTAGAGACCAAAAAAGTTTAAGGTTTTTATGATGACGGAGAGGTCGATGTTTTTCTTTCGACACGGGAAAGAAAATTTTTGTGTCGATAAATTTGGTAACGTCGCATTCCGTATCTCCGTTATTTGAAGAGATATCTAGGGCAAAATGTGCGTCATATTTTGTAATCGTGACGTTTAGAAAATTATTTGTTCTATTGTTACTACCTTCATAAGAAGAAACTATTGTAGTCGAAATAAATCAGCTTTACCAAAAATATATATTATCTTTGTGTTTTGAGGTCAGATACCGAAAAACATGTTTTTCCATTTTTGTCGGTCTGTCTGTGTGCGGCAGCATAGGTTTCTTTTCGGTTTAGTTCAAATAAAAAAAAACTAAAAGTCATATGGAGATGGATTGGTAAAATTTTAGTAAAAATCTAAACCGGTAGAATAAAATGGCTACCTAATACATTGCAAAAAAATTAGTATAAAAATATTACTAATCCAACTGACCTCAAATTTTGCTCAAAATTGAAGTGTGATATAGGGGTAAACTGGTAAAATTTTGGGGCAAATTCAAAAAAATAGTTATACAGTTGATTTCAAATTTAGCACAAAGGTCGAGCGTGATAAAAGGAAGTGGTAAAATTTTGATGTGAACCTTATATAACCAAACAAAATGGTGGCCTAATAAAACGTATAAAAGTCTGGTAAAATTCGATTTCCTGGTATGGTTCAGCTTCTATTTATCAACTAACTGACCTAATATTATTTTTTTATAGTCTATATACGTAAAACTATCACGAAATAAAAATAAATTAAAAACAATTTAAAAAATCGTTATATTCTTTATTCGGAACCTTCTTTGTTATGAATCCTTCCTTTTATAAGAGAAAGGGAAGTATGACTTTATTTAATTCTCACATACTTATATAGCAATATTACATATACAAATTGTGTTATCTTTTTTTGATAAAATAAATTACTCAATATGAGGGAACTTCCGGGTGATTGGTTAAAATTGATCTGTAAAGGAATTTAACAGGAACGTCACGTAATGAATTCTTGAGAGAATAATAAAATTGTACGAGGGAAGTTCCGGGTAAAGCCATTTTCCGATTTTTGCATATGTTATCTTAAACCTATTCTAACTCGTATCTAAATACGAAAGTGGTGCTAGATTGAAATTTAAAAGTGCTTATTGTGAGAAATTCATGCGCAATATAATAAATAAACTGAAATGGCCATAAAACAGTATTTTGCTGCTAGTTAACACTAATTCGTTTTTTTTTTAAAGATAACTGACAATCTACTTAAGATATTTAATATCTGTTTGAAGTAAATATGCGTAATATTGACCCATATAATAATTGAGCTTAGAATATGGGTAAATAACCTATTGAATAACTTTTATTACCAATTCGTAACCCACATCTTGGTACATCGATAAATTGTTAACACATATTTTGTAACGACTATGATTTCCTTTGTATTTAATAAATTCTCCTGGAATGTTAAATTTGCACAACATGTTTGATATTATATTATCTACTTCCGCTTTTATTTTATGGCTAAGAGAATCGGAATCTTATACATGGCCGATTTCTTATTCCGTAATATTATATCAAAGGTGGAAATTGAAAATATCAGAATGCTAAAAAATTTATTTGGGAGTAAAAACAATCATAAGAAAAACGGTGAAAATTTTGGTTGAACTGGATAAAAATTCTTAGTATAAGTTGTTCAAACTTTAAGACAGATGAGTCATAAAGTAAGACAAGTGTTGAAGTGTGCAAAAATGTGTTTTGGTAAATGTTGTGCTTCCCCGTATATGTACGGTAATTTTTTTCTCACACGAGGTTTATATACAAAAAATAAATTTGACCCGTTTTGTCATTTTCTAAAATAATTAATCATTTCTGAAATTTAAGAAACTATATTGTTGCTTTTAAAAAATAGTTAACTCTCTTAAAATCGCCCTGCGTAGTAAAGAAAAAAATATATATATACAAAAATAAGGAATATAGGAGTCTTTCACCGTTTAAAAAATCTTAAAATAAACCATTTAAAAAAAATTGATTTTAGATTCAAAAAATTTAAAATATTTTAAAAAAGCTTAGCGTTATGGCAAAAAAATTTTGTTTTTAAGGGGTTGTTTTATCCCTCTAAGGCTACCCTGTATAACGAAAGAAAAATGGTTTTATATTCTAAGAAATAAAAGAAATTTGACTTGTTTTCTTAAATATTGTAATGATTTTTTATATATATTTAATAAATAAAAATCACATGTCTACGAAAATGACGTACAACTTTTTGATGTCAAAAATGTATCGCATAAACAAAAAATAAAACAAATTGTGAGTGTTTCACCCTTAAACAAAGTTGCAATTTTTATTTTTAGGGGCGGTTTCGAATCTCTAGAGCTACCCTGCGTATTAAAAAAAAATATATAGAAAAATTGACTTATTTTGCGGGTCTTTAAAAGAGCTAACCGTTTTTGAAATAAAAAAATATTTGCTAAATTCCCTAAGGTTACTCTGTACGGGGTGTCCCAAATTCGAAGGTGACCATTGGGATCTTGGAAACCGTAAGAGATACGAAAAAGTTTAAATTATGGCAAAGTTGCGTATTTTGGTGCTCAATAAAATGCCGAACATCCTATGTAGTGCCATATATTATGTTATGCAAAAAGAAGTTTTCAGTGTTTTTTAAACAAACTAAATTAACAAACAATATATTTTAAAATTATTAGTTTTTTTTAATTTTAGGGGGCTGTTTCATCCCTTTAGAGGTATCCTGTTTAGTAGAGAAAGATATATTTAAATACAAAAAGGTGAAACTTTGACGTGTTTCACTGTTTTTTTAAAAAAACTAGAAGCTTTTCAATTTTTTTTTCGTTTTCAGGGATCTGTCTCATCCCTTTAGGACTATTCTATGTAGGGGAAAAATTGATTTTAAATACAAAAAATTAAAACAAATTTGACGTGTTTCGCCGTTTTTGGAAATATTTTATTGTTTTTAAATATATAAATATACACAATTTTTCGATGTCAAAACATTTACCCCAACTATTTCTGTTTTTAGTTTGACTGATATCGGTTTGCGTGTTCTCAAAATATAATTTTTTTATGTGTTTGTACAACTTAGAAATATCGAAGATATGCGTCCATGTCACCAAAAATCTAATTCCCTCGAGACATTGACATTGACCTAGATTTGATGACTAGTTTTACCATTTTCAAGTTATCGTGCACGCATTTTTTGTTTACACACACATATCCGTTCAGACACCATACGTATATATATTTTTTTTATATGTTTTCACGAGGTTTTTCGTGTTGTAGGGACTCTAATATGTCGAAAAAAACCCCAATTTTAATTTTTCGAAAATGTTTACAATTACAATATATCCATATAATATAGACCATATATAGAGTGTCTCGGGACCGTATAGGGGAGGTCAAAATAACCCTAGTTTTTCATACAAAAAATCCTAGGCCATGAATACTACTACAGTAGATGTTTTACATCGTCAAGAAAGTCAGGAACAGACTTACCACAACACTCCTTGGGGCCAACATTATGACAGGTGACCTTTTACACAGCTTGAAACTGATTTTTTAAATATTTGGGTCATTTTCTTAAAAGGTATTCTATATTTGTTTCGATTAGCCGTTTTCGAAAAAATCAGATTTATGTATAAGCATTGACTTTTGAAATTTATTTAATAATCAAGTTTGTTATAAGCTTTAAACACGATAACTAATCGAATAACATCGTAAGTAATAATTCGCATTAAAATAATAAAATTTGTCACTATTGCATTTAACTAATGTTCACATGCATCTAACTTATGGACAGGCACTGGAGCGTTGTGTGCAAGAATAATTTATTTTGATACATTTCCTAATCGAATTGTACCGCACAAAAGAACTTTTGAAAGGGTTGATCGTAGCTTTAGAGAAACAGGTGATAGTTAAATTATAAAAAGTTCTTAAAACTAAATCTTTTTAACATTTTCGGAAATCACTTAAATGAAGGAATGTTAAAAACATGAAAGTGTTGCTTCTTATTTACTTGGGCAGATTTTAGAAATGGGCGCCCTGTACCTCTAAACATGTGTGTTATTCTTCCTATGAGGTCTACCCTGGTGTGAACTGGCGTCGAATATACCCCTCTTTAAATTTCTCTATAAAAAATCAAAGGAGTCTTCTCGGGCGATCTCTGTGGTCATAAGATAATCCCATCTCGACTTAGGCATCGATCATCAAAGTATTTGACGAACTAAGTTGCTAAAATGAGGCGGTGCACCGTCATGCGTAAACCTTCTAATTTCAAAGGGCACATTTTCTAATAAACCGTTTGCAAGAATTGCAAATACAAGGCACTATTTAATCTTCCTCCAAAAGAAAATGGTCCATTGAAGTGATCTCTATAAATCCCCGCCCACACGTTAACTGTGAACCTCTGTTGGTGCTTTGTCTGTGGTATTGAATGGGGATTTTCTTCATGCGTCTCGGGTTAGACCGGCTTCGATTATGAACAAAACAATACTTGTGAAATTTGGATTTGCCTAACTCGTTGTAAAAACCAATCTGCATCTTGCAAGATAATCAGCAGGAGACATGGCATTTACCTTTTGGCCGTAACAGTCTGTAAAGTTTTCTCGAGGGGTCTCATGAGCAAGCCACTTTGTCGCATGGACTGACAGCTTTCTTACACTATTAGAGGAATTTTCACCAATCTCAATAAGAATTTCCTCCTATACGAGGTTCCTTGCTCTTCTTGGAGGCCTTTCTCCACCACCATGCGGTGCAACAAACTTCCTAAAATGGTTTAGCAAAATATTACATACTTTCAGAATTTTCTTAATTTCACTTGACTTTGTATCTCTTAAACTCCGATCAACCCTTTCAAACGTTCTTCGGTGCGGTAAACGTCGATTTGGAAATGTTTCAGAAAAGAATTCTTCTTGCCTCCATACAATTGCTTGTCCATAAATTAGATGTCATATTCGCTATAGGAATAATGCTCCATTACTTAATTCTTGTGTATTCAATCAATCAGACAATTTGGACAAGTGTTTGTTAATGAAATAAAAACGACTGTTGTTTTATTATAGCATTCTAATTTATTATTTCAGTCACGTGTTATACAAAAAACTGTTTTTTTTTTCGATAACTGCTAATTGTATCGAAATAAATGTAGAGTACTTTTTTTTAAGGGAGTGACCAAAAAAACACCTGTCAAAATTTTGGTCCAACGAGTGTGTGGCAAGTCCGTTCCTGACTTCTTGGACGATTTAAAACATACATGGTTTTATGGGTATTTATGTCCTACATAAAACATTAAAATTTCATTAAATTATAGAAGTCGGTTCAAAAGTTTGTCGAAGATTCGAAAAGGTAAATGGCTAGTTACCTCTTTGGGTCATGTACCTCCGTTAAGGGACGCTTTAGGATATTTTTTTTCTATTACAAACTTGGAATATTTTGACTTCCCCTATACGCTCCCAAGAGTACCCCATATACTTATCGGATATCCCGTATTATTGCTAATAATATATGGGCTGTTATACGGGAGAGTAAAAATGTGTGATAACATATTTTGAAAAATACTTTATATTAAATTACACTGAGTAATATTCTTTAGACCAAATTTTAAATCTGGTCGTAATAATTTACTGTCTGAGGAGTTAGGAAATTCGAAACGACCTAGCCAAATGTGCAAAGGTTTCAAACCCGCACAAAAACAATTTCAAATGTTATTAACTCGGAAACTATTAACATTTAAGAAGTTATAAAAAAAGGGTCTTAAAGAGGAAGAAATTTCCAAGAAAAAATTTCCTCCCAAAACTCTATCTCTATTATTAATAATTTTAATTTAATGTTGAAAAAGAGCTATCGCCGCGGCTAGCGCTAAAATCGTGTTACGATGCTTCAAAACCGACCGTAACAAGCAAAAACACTTTTTTATACTATCAAAAAAATTTAATACTATCAAAAAATTATTAAATATTACCTTGATATATATTACCCAAGGCTTTTAAGTCTGTACCAACTGTATAAGTATTGAGAGTAAGGATAGATTCCGCAAAGCTGTCATACGGTTCCTACAGAGCAAATGTTTTTATTCTTTTAAATTTGAATTTTAATTGCTTCCTTTATTACAGGTTTATTACTGTAAATGTTTTTTATTTACAATATTTTAGATTTTTTTTCGGAATTTTACTGTGTATTGGTAAGTATATGTAGGTATATGTTTTTTACACAATACTGTAAATTTTATAATTTTAATTTTATTTTATTTTGTTGTATTATTATTGCCGTTCATTGTGTATTAAGTTATCTGTATAATATTAGGAAAAATAATTCACACATATATATTTGGTCTGCAAGTCACATTCCGTGTGTTTTTGACGTTTCTTTTGTCATTGTAAATAATGATTTTGCTGGAAATAAAGATATCATCATTATTATTATTATTATTATTATCTAGATACTTGAAGCGACAATATCCGGCTGAAAAAAAAATGTTCACTTATTTTTCATAAAATGAACCTATTGTTAATTAAGAATCTTTTTTAGAATTTTCGTTCATATTTCAAGACGGATAATTGTTAAACAAAAGCCGCTAAGATTATTTCGCTTCATGGAGATTTTATCACAACTATTTTATATAAGATTATGATATTGTGATGTTTTTAGTAGTTAATCTATTAGTTATTAGTTATTATTGAAGTTAAGAACTTTTGTAGTTTTTTGTTAGCTTCAATAATTGATAACTAATAGATTATAACAATTAACAACATCGCAATATCATAATCCTATAGAGCAGCCATGTCAAACATGCGACCCGCGGGCCGCATGCGGCCCAATGAGCATTTTTTTAAAAATCAGTTTTGAAAACAGCCAGATAATGCGGCCCCCGAACAGGTTGAAACTCGTTTTTGAAAGCGCGCGTCGGTGCAACAACGATTGGTATAATAAAATGTACAATTTTACATAGTGCCATCTATGTTTAGGAGGATGAACTGCACATACTCAACCTAAAGCCAAACGTTATCTGGCTTGTTCCATGAAATTCTATCGGCAAAAACACAGATGACGCTATCTGAACATTCTGGAAAGAACTCGAGAAATCACAATTCGTATATAAGCCGTGTTCGATTGAGTTCAGTCGTTCAGTGTTTAGTCAGTTATGAGTCAGTTGCGATAGAGTTTCGAGTTAAGTTGCGCACTTATTGTTACAACACTTAACAGTACTTATTATGATTTATTTCGGATACAGTTTTTAACATGTCTCTTTAAAACCAAGTGGAAGTAAGAGGAAACTTGTAGATGAGCATTGTATCTTTCAAGAAAAGTGGGAATTAGAGTTTTTTTTGCTGTGAAGTGAAAGAAAAAATTATTTGTTTCATTTGTAATAGTACAGTCGGTGTCCCAAAATTATCTAAAATAAAACGTCACTATGATATTCATAAAACTATGTTTGACAAGCATACAGGCATGGTCAGAAACGAAAACTTAAATAAGTTAAAATCATGATTGAAAGATCAGCAGCTTATGTTTACTTAATCTGTCCTTCTAGCGAGCTACGTACTGTCGGAGTTGATCGCGAAACAATCAAAACTATTTGTTGAAGATGAATTTATAAAAGAGTGCCTTGTAAAGACCGCGGAAATTGTAAGTCCCTGGAGCAGGCATTTCAAAACATATCCTTGTCCCGGAATACTGTCGCTGAAAGAGTTACTGAGTTGGCTGCCAATATAAGTGATCAGATAAAAACAAAATCAGACTCTTTCATTGCATTTTCTATTGTCTGTGACGAAAGTACAGATGTGTGTGGTGTGGTGCAACTCGCTGTTTTTCTTCGTGCGATTGATACAGATATCAATGTGTATGAAGAATTACTGGAATTAATACCATTGCATGATACAACAGCTGGGAAGGATATTTTCAATGCTGTTTATGGACTTTTGCAAAAATACAATTTAGATTTGTCAAAACTGTGTTCCGTTGCAACAGACGGAGCTCCTTCAATGACTGGAGTAAATGACTTCGTTAAAATATTACAGACAAAGATCAGAGAAACGGGCAGTGACAAACCAGATTTTCATCATATTCATTGTATAATCCACCAAGAAGTTTCCTGCTCAAAAGTGATCAAGTTGGAAAGTGTTTTAAAGTTAGTGAAAAAAAATTATAAACTTCATAAGGTCACGAGGCCTTAATCAGCAACAGTTTTCTGCATTTTTACGTGATTTAGAAAGTGAGTACACTGATTTACCATATTATGCAGAGGTGCGATGGCTTTCGTGTTCTATGGTACTCGACTGGTTTTGGAAACTCAAAGAAGAAATACGCGTTTTCATGGAAACAAAAGGAGAAGATGTCAGCTTATTATGCGATGTACCTTTTTTACAAGATCTTTCATTTGTGGTAGATATCACAAAACACTTGTCGGACTTAAATACGAAATTGCAAGGACCACGTCAAGTTATTACAGATATGCATGATCATGTGAAAGCTTTCAAGTGTAAGATGATGTTGTGGGAAAAATAGTTAGCAGAGGATAATCTGTCACATTTTCTGACTTGTAAGGCATATCAGGAAAGCACAAGTGTCCCAATGTCATACAAAATATATTTGTAGCCTTCTAGCAGAATTTGAGAAGCGTTTTCAGGATTTTAAGACCCAAGAAAACAATTTTTCTCTATTTACTGATCTTTTCACTATCGAAATTGATAAAGTTCCCCCTCACTTGCAAATGGAAGTAATTAAGATTCAGTGTCAGTCCCATTTAAAACAAAAATTTGATAGTGTTGGTACATTCGAATTTTATAAGTACTTGCCTGTTCAATACAAAGAAATGAGAAAATTTGCCTCTAAAATCCTGTCAATGTTGGGAAGTACCTATAAGTGTGAAAAACTTTCTTTGATGAAAGGAAACAAATCTCCCGCAAGATCGGGATTGACGGACGCACACTTGGATGCAGTTTTAAAAGTTATTTCCGGCGATAAATTCGCGCCACAAATAGACAACTTAATTAAAGACAAAAGATGTCAAATATCTGGCAAAAGAATTTAATGTTTGTAGTTTTTTGTAATGTCGTTTTTATTGGAAATTTAATAAACAGACTTGTCCTATAATAGTACTTTTTCTCAAGATTTTAAGTAGATTGTCTTCTTTAAGATAAGATTTTGCGGCCCACCTAGTCGATGGTCTTCATGCTTTTGGCCCACCAGTGACTTTGAGTTTGACATATCTGCTATAGAGTATAGTTGACATCGAGTCTCCACGAAGAGAAAAATAATTTTAGTGGCTTTTGTTTAACAATTATGAAACTTAAAATGTAAACGAAAACTCAAAAAAAAAAGATAATTAAAAATAGGCTTATTTTATGAAAAATTAGTGAAACATGTTTTTTTCAACGGGATATTGTTTTTAAGTGTTTAGACACTACCATAATTATTTTAAATGTATATTTAATTGTATTTAAAAAATACTTGGTACGGCCGGTTTTGGAGCATCATAACTATATCTTAATTAAAATTATTAATAATAGAGATAGCGTTGCGGCAGTAAGTAATAAGACTTTTTTATTGGGAATTTATTCCCTTTAAGAACATTTTTCTCTATTCCTTAAATACTAATAGTTTGCGAGTTATTTGCAAAAAAAACTAAACTCTTTTTTTTTTTATCTTAATCACAACATAGTTTTTAAATCTACAGAACAGATAATTGCAGTTTTGGATTTTAAAATAGTAATACAATTGGTTGTTATTTAAATTATTTAATTTATTTTTATAATTACTTCGTTTAATATATATTTTAAAAATATGCGATTTTGTTATTAGTTGAAGATATAGGTATGCTACTTTTGGGAAAAAGTCGTATGATGTGATTGTATTTTTTTTCCTATTTAAAGGGAAAAAATCCCTTATCAATGTTTTTACTTCAAGCCACTTTGAATTATTTTTGCTTTAATTGAAACATGTTTTTATTCTCATCATTTTTGTAGAAAAAGAGGTCTGACCGAATTTAATTCGGTACATAGTGATTTAAAAACACATAATATAATATACTGTCTTTTCAAACATTTATATTAGGCACCGTTTTGTTTCATCATATTGGATTCCTACCAATATTTTACCAGTTTCTACCGAGGTTTCTACCTATGCCGCACTTGATTTTTGGATATAACTTTCATTCAACATGTTGAATTTATACTAGTTTATCCCTATATTACACTTACTGCTTGCACAAAATTTGCTATTAATCTAATAAATAGTTTTTTCGGGATGGTTTTTTTAAATAAACTATTATTATATTGGCGCCATTTTGTTTTGCTATCTTGGATTCATACCAAAATTTTACCAATGTATTCTTATATAACACTTAATTTTTGTGCAAAATTTGAAGTAAATTCGATAATCAGTAAATCTTGTTCCGCCATACTAGATTTTTACCAAAATATTACCAGGTTGGTAAGTAATAGTAATAATAATATGTTTCCAACATTTCACTAGGCCGCCATTTTGTTTCTCCAAATTGGATTTTTAGCAAAATCATCAGGTCATCCCCATAATGACCCTTAATATTTGATCAAAATTTGACGTCAATCGGTTGAGTAGTTTTTAAGCTATGCGGCGAGCAGATCGACAAACCGACAAACAGATTGACAGACAGACCGACGGAATTAACAACAAACACATATTTTTGGCGCTAAAACCTGCAGATATGTAAAAAAACTGGTGATTTTTCCACTATCAGAAACATTTTTTTGGCCGCTATTTTATTCCGCCATCTGAAATTCCTACCACAATTTTACCAGTTCATCTCTACAGCATAATAAATAAATTTGAAATCGCTCAGTAGTTTTTCAGGCTGAATTTTAAAATATATTATTAAGCCGCTATTTTGAATTCTAACCAAAATTTTACCAATTGATTTTCTCATAATGCTCGATTTTTGTACAAAATTTGAGGTTAATTGTGTAAGTAGTTTTTACTAATATATTTTTTTTTTAATTTCACTAGGCGGCTATTTTGTTTCGTCATATTTGATTTTTACCAAAATGTTACTAGATCATCCCCATATGATACGCTCCGAACAGACAGACCCACGGAGTTGAGAAAATATGACCTGAAAAAATCTCGAAGGGTAATTTTTAAACTATTACAATACAAGTAAATAAAACAGTTAAATAACTATATAATCATTTTTTCGAAATATTTGCTATTTTAATATTGCATTTACGTTGTATACACACCAAGTAAAAATTCATGTCACCATTTCCATTTATATTGTTTTTAACTTTGGTTTTAAGTTTTAGATCAAACATCAAATGATATTTTCCATTTCATTAAGATTATGCCGGAGCAAGAAACTTGAAACAATGTGATAATTAAATAAAACGCTAAAAGTTTCCGTTCCATAAATTAGACCTTTTCGACTAATCGTTTTCTGTCCAGTTTTATATTACATACCTTTAAACTTAAACACATAGGGAATATCCTATATTAGATGGATTTAGTTTTCATGGCATTTCCTCTTAAGACGGAAGTATTGTACTCATAAAAAATCACCGTCCTAGATTTTTTTCAGATCTTCACGGTTCTAGATATCAAGATATGCCGAAAAACGTGTTTTCTTAATACCGTCGGTCAGTCTGTCTGTCGGTCTTTTCACGGCACTACTTATCCGATTCACTTCAAATTTTGGTCAACAATTAAGGGTCATTTGGGAATGAAATGCTAACATTTTGGTAAAAATCTAGTATGGCGGAATAAAATGGCGGCCTAATGAAATGTTAAAAAATGGTTAAACCATTTTTACTTACAATTTATCTCAAATTTTGCACCCAAATAGAAACGAATTGGTAAAATTTCGGTAGGAATCTAAATGACTGTGTGCTGAACTAAATTGGGTCACACCTCACTATTTCTAAAGAAAAGAAAGATTCATTCCTTTACCGGTTTTCTAAAAGTAAATTCTGTAAGGCTCAATTATTCGAAATACAATGGTCTCTCATAGATGGCTTTGTATCGTGAAGTTTACTCGCTGCTTATAAATAAACGATGTTATTTTATTATTGTACGAAAGTGGTTTAAATTTACATAAAAAAAGTTATTTTAACCTGTACATCCTCACCGTATACTCTAAGTCCTAATACTCTAAAATATACAATGACAAAATTTTAAGAAAATACATATAACAAATTCTCGCAAAAATGAGTTGCAAGAATCAAATTCACACTTCTGGTTTCAATTAACACTTAATGTTTCATTCGTCATAAAAGATAACAAAGGAAAATAATAATTCTCAGCAAATGTTTGATACAACTTTTGTGTGAACAAAATTAAATGCGTATTATACTGAATTTTTCTCAATAAGTTAAATTCAAATGGGTTGCAGAGTTTGAATAATCAATAATCCTTTCGAATCTGAATTTCTTGTTCTTCATGGAGCCCTTGTACCACCATGGTATGATAAAAAAATCGATTTCCAAAAATTGATCTAAACATTTTTAATTCACTTTTAACTTACAATATCTGGAGATACTTAACCGAACTTGGGGACCACTCAATTCAAGTCAGTTCCACTAATAATACAATTATTTTGAGCATACTGGGATTTCAAAAATAATATTTTAACCATTAGGAAAGGCTGTGAAATTCCAACGGTTTACAAAAATATAGTATTAGGGTTTGAATTTTTTTTTAAGTCTAGGATTTATTAAAGTTTACCGCAAAGAAAAGTTTGGCTATTCGGAGTCTTATGTAAGTAACACTAGTATCTCTTGTTTCCAAAACATTCGTATTCACTATATAAAGATTAGCTGTTGATTCCTGGTGTACTTCATACAAGCAAGAAAAAGTTAATATTGCAATAAAATTGAACGGGCTTTCCGGACTGTACAAAATTCTACCACGTATTTCTGAGACCAAAATAGGACGATATTTAAGGTATCTCACCTTAGGCTGGAAGTGTTGCTTTTAGTGAAAAGGATGAAATTTGGTATGTGAGTTGGTACTGTAAAAGACATTTTATTCTATTTTTTGGACGATACGTGATACGCAATTGTGTAAACATTAATTCGTCACATTCAAAAAAGGTCATAGTTTTTTACCTGTTTGGTGGACAAGTTTTAAACTTCTATTGCAGCTAAATAATTTGATTTCAAACATTTTTGTCTCTTGGTCAATCTAACCTAACCTAATATTTCCTCCGTCAGAAACAAAAATGACAAAAGCTATACAAAATAAAAAAAATATCGTATTTTAAGCAAAAACGTGTTGCGTTTAGCGATCATAATGAACTTTGTTATGTAAATTAGTACTGTAAAAAGTGTTCTTTGACATTTTTTTTTGGATGATAGGTGTTACGCAGGAGTTCAAACGTTGTTCCGTATCATAAAAAGAGCTAAAATATTTTAACTGTTTCCTCAATAACTTTTTTACTTAGTTTATAGGTAAATAATTTTATTTCAAATATTTTTGTCTCTTAGTCATTTTCGCTATCTGTAATATTTCTATTTTATTTTGTCCTCAGAATTTACTGCCTTAATAATTCCAAGGAATATTTACAAAATGTTTTATAGTCTGTACAAAACTGTTTGGCTAATAGCCTTAGAGGTTTTTTTTGTTTGGCAGACAATTTTATACCAAATAAATTTTGTGTTTTGTTAATTTTGACTACCTTCAGGTTTCAGCTGAAAATAAAATATTCTGTTCGCAGTATTTGTTGCAGTGAGAAGTAATATAATTTAAAAATGACATTAAAAAAGAAAGTCAAAACAACGTTGACTTTTGATAACGGAGCACTTTTGGACAAGGTTAAGTTATTTTAAATAGTGTTATTGTTTGTGTAACTTTGTTTTATTTTACTTTTCCTCTTTTTTTTTTGTTCATTAACTTCAGAACAAATCAATTAATAATTAATTTTCAATTTTTTTCTAAATTATTTCCTTTCGTATTCAAATACACAATCGCAACCCTGTGATTCGTCAAGAATACGCAAGAAACTCCCTGGCTCACGTAGGTCAAGATGCATTTGAGGACAGTACTGTACAAACCACATGTGATACCTGAACTCGTTCGCTTAGCCGGCCGGCACAGATTTTCGGATCGGTTTCCCGAGAAAACTGGAAAGGTGGCAAGATTAATGTAGTGTGATGGTCTTTTAGGGTGAATTGAGTAACCCAACTACAGAAACTAGTCGGTTCTACTGTGATAGGTAAGCGATTGTGTTTCCTTCCATCAATTATTTAATTTTGCCAGTTACCATTGTGTTATTGTTTTAAAGTTACACAATACAGTCCTCTATATATCGAATTTTCATATTTCCTACATCATTTTGGGCCTTCTTCACCGGATGGAGATCAAATTAAATATTTAATAACCTTAATTGCTTTGAAACAAGATTCGTTGGTAGCCATTTTCTTAATTCCGATCTTTTATTTTATTTGCGCACGCTTGGGTATCTAACCTGTCGTCTTCGGTCAGACCGGCGAGCTACATTCGTTCCGATCCACATCGATTCGCCGTCGCGACGTCACTCTGACGCCCGGCGCCAGTCTATTGTTTTTTTTTTAATTTGGAAGTACCACATTTAATAAATAAATATTTTCATACATTTAAATTCAGAAATAACTTATTCTCGTTCTCCTTTAAATAAACGAAATACTCATATGTGCATATTTTGCGAACTATAATTATTTTAATAAATAATACAATTTATTTATTCTACTTTGCCATCATATAATATTAATGTGGCAAGTACCATTCGCTTAACTTTGTCCTATTGATATTTGTTTTGCGGCATCACTACCTCTGATTTTTTTTTATTTTGTTTGTATTAAATCACAAATAAAATAGCATATTATAATTTTGTATAGGTATAATTGTTGTCTTATATATTGACCATTAGCAGGCATATGTTAAAATAACATCATTTATTGAAATAATAAATAAAATATATTATGATATTTTTAAGGCATTTCTGATTTTAATTTTTTTCTTGTTATACTGAACATCTTTAAAAATATCAGATAAATTAACAAAATTGAATTTAAAACGAACTATCGCACTCAAGCGGTTGGAAGAGGCACACGAAATTGGGCTGAAAGCCGTTTCTGATGACTCTTTAAAATCTAATTTTTTAGTGAGGGCAGATTCTGTTGATAGTACTTTTAATTAATTTCAATCAGCTTATAATACTGTCATATTTTCAATTGACGACAGTGATTTTGCAAAATATGATGAAATGAGGCAAGCTGCAGACAAAGCTTATTATGGCATAAAATCTTTGAAACAGGATTTTCTCATAAGTAATCAAGCATCTCTATCTGCTAATACCTCAGCTAGTTCCACTTTCGCTGCTCACACAAAAATGGCAGTAAACCTTCCCAAGCTTAATTTGCTCACTTTTTATGGCAATTACAAAAATTGGTCTAGTTTTTTGACTTATATAACAGTCTTATTCGTGATAATCTTGACTTGTCGAACATTGAAAAATTTCAATACTTGCTGACGTCATTAGGCAAGGAACCCTTAAGTTTAGTTAAGGGCATCCCCTTACAGAAGTTAACTATTCTGTAGCCTATGATATGCTGATAAAACGTTATCAAAATAAACGTATTCTAGCTACACAATATTATAATGAGCTTTTTCATGCTCCGTCTGTTCGAAAAGCAAATATTTTTTTAATGAAACTAAATATTTTTTTTATTGTTTAATCTGTTGATAAATAAACTGGATTCAGAAACTAGGACTTTGAGCTCGAACATGGTTTTAATCAAAACCTGCCGACTTTTAGGCAATTAATTTCATTTTTGGAAAAGCAATGTCTAGCCTTGGAGTCGGTTCATTATTCTTTGAAAAGTGCGGAAATCCCAAAAGGTAATAAAAAATCGTTTCTCAATTTAATTCTTGACCCAGATGTTGATAATAGGAGTAACAAAAAATGTTTTTTATGCTCGGCTTCTCACGCATTATATAAGTGCTCTGCATTTTTGGCTAAATCGCCGCACGACAGATTTTCATTTGTCAAACAGCACAAATTATGCGTCAACTGTTTAGTATCTCCTCATTCTCTTAAAAATTGCGGGTCTTCTCACAAATGCAGGGTGTGCAAATCGCCACATCATACCACTTGCACTTTGGTAAAACGTCTTCTACAATCCCTTCAGTCCAAGGACAGCCCTCTCAAAGGGCTACTTTTCAAGGAACTGCTATGCCCCACATTTCTACTTCTGAACCCAATGTTAATCCTGTCGAACCAATTACCAATACGCATTGTATTGCGAACCACTTTTCTGCATCTCAACAAACTATTCTTTTGTCTACGTGTGAAGTAGATATTAAGGATATTCGAGGTAATTTTCAGAAAATTTGTGTACTTCTGGATTTTATTTCCGAGTCTTGCGTACGGCGACTTGGTCTTAAACGTAAGAGTTTTTTTCCTGTTGTCCCTGTTGAAGGTTTAAATGGAATGTCTACTTGCACAAAAAGTGGTTCTACACAGTGTAAAATAAAACCTCATGGTCAACCAAATCCCTTGCTTTCGTTTGAAGCTATTAGCATACCAAAGGTTTGTTCTAACCAGCCTAAGATTCCTATTAATCCTGATAAAATTGAAGACATTAAATACTTGAAGCTTGCTGATAATAATTTTCTCACGCCGGGTTCTATCCACATGCTTAGTGGTGCTGAGCTGGTACCTCTTGTATTAAGATCTGGTCGTATTGTTGGAAGTACTGATCAGCCTGTTGCTTTAGAGACCATCTTTGGTTATGTGTTGCAAGGAAAAACCAATGTTTCTTGCGAAGTTTCAAACTCTCTTTTGAGTTGCCACATCTCAGTGGAGGATAATCTTGATATTTTATTACGTAAATTTTGGGAAATTGAGCACCTTCCTAAACAATCGTTTTTCTCTGACTTTTATTGATACTTCCGGACGATTTTCGGTACCATTACCATTTCGTCAATGAAACCTCAAATTTATTGACACTCACTCTCAAGCTTATCGCCGTTTCGGCATGCTTGAAAATCGTTTTTTCAAAAATCCCGACTTGCATACAAAATATGTAAACTTTATGCAAGATTACTTAGATAGAGGTCATATGTCTTTGGTTCCCCAAGACGATTATAAATCTTTATCGGGTTACTATATCGCTCACCATGCTGTCTTCAAACAGGAGGCATTTGACTGTAAAATTAGAGTTGTGTTCGGCGCAAGCTTACGTGACATTAACGGCGTTAGTCTTAATGACACTCTTCTTGTAGGTCCTACATTGCAACAGGATATTTCTACGCTTCTTTTAAAATTTCGATTTTCGCCTACGTCTTTGTGATATAAAACAAATGTACAGACAAATTTCTGTTCATCCTGAATTTTGGAACTACCAAAGAATTTTATGGCGTTTCAAACCGAGCGATCCTCTTCATGAATATTTCTTACGTACTGTGGTTTATAGAATTAATTCTTCACCATACTTGGCTTTAAGGGCTTTAAAAGATCTTGCGGCGCAGGAAGAAACTTCTTTCCATAAGGCTGCTCAGGCTATTCGCAGTCAATTCTATATTGATGATGGATTATTAGGAAGTGATTGTTTGGAGTCAGCTTTAGCACTTCAATCTGACGTCATTGAGGTTATGAAAAGGGGAGGTTTTGAAATGAGCAAATGGGCAATTAATCACCCTGCTCTCTTGGCCTCTATTCCATCTTCTGATGTTCAAAGTTCGTGTTCGTTTGATAAAGAGGAACCATCATTTATTAAGGTACTTGGTCTCAAATGGAATACCAATTCAGATGCCTTTTCATATACTTACACCCCTATCTACCGTCCTTGTACAAAAAGAAATATGTTATCGGAGATTAGTCGAATCTTCGATCCCCTTAGCTTTATTGCTCCTTGCCTTCTACTTGCCAAACTTCTTTTGCAGCGTTCGTGGGAATCCAAAGTTTCATGGGATGAACCCCCGTCTAAGGCTATTTCAGATATTTGGGCCACCTTTAAAGCCGAAATACCTCATCTTGTTATTATAAAAATTCCTCGGTACGTCGGGTCTAATTCAGTATCTCGAAATAAATTACACGGCTTTGGCGATGCGTCACAGAACGGATATGCGGCTGTTTGCTATTTTCGTGGCGCTTCGTTGCCATACGAGGTAATTGCATAACTATAACAAGTGATCAAGGCACAAACTTTAAAGGAGCCTATAATATGCTTCTTGATTTGGCTGAAAAAAATGCCCAAGACCTTTCTATCACTTGGAATTTTAACCCCCCAGGTGCTCCAAGCTTTAATGGACTTGCCAAAGCGGGTGTCAAATCTTTTAAAAGTCATTTTTACCGTTTTTTAGGAAATCAAAGCTTTTCTTTCGAAGAGTTTTATACCATTTTAACGCAAATAGAAGCGGTACTAAATTCAAGGCCACCATGTGATATGAGCGAATCCAGAGTGATTTCTGGAAACGGTGGTCCACCGAATACATTAATTCTCTTCAGGAAAGGTCCAAATGGACAGTGCCGTCACCTCCAATTAAGGAAGGCGCTCTTGTTCTCATTAAAAATGAACAAACCACTCCTCTCCACTGGGAGTTAGGTAGGGTAATTAAATTGCACCCTGGACACGACACACAATGTGGCTCGCGTTGTAACCCTGAAGACGGCTCGCGGAACTTTACAAAGGCCTGTTCTCAAGATATGTCCGTTACCAGGCAACTAATTTTTAAGTTTGTATTTTTTTCTTTCAAATATTTACTTTTGAAATTAGCTTTTTATTTATTTCTAAGTTTAAAAACATTCGTTTTGGTGGGGTGAATGTTTGTGTAACTTTGTTTTATTTTACTTTTCTTCTTTTTTTTGTTCATTAATTTCAGAACAAATCAATTAATAATTAATTTTCATTTTTTTCTAAATTATTTCCTTTCGTATTCAAATACACAATCGCAACCCTGTGATTCGTGAAGAATACGCAAGAAACTCCCTGGCTCACGCAGGTCAGGATGCATTTGAGGACAGTATTGTACAACCCACATGTGATACCGGAACTCGTTCGCTTAGCCGGCCGGCACAGATTTTCGGATCGGTTTCCCGAGAAAACTGAAAAGGTGGCAAGATTAATGTAGTGTGATGGTCTTTTAGGGTGAATTAAGTAACCCAACTACAGAAACTAGTCGGTTCTACTGTGATAGGTAAGCGATTGTGTTTCCTTCCATCAATTATTTAATTTTGTTGTTTTATTGTTTTAAAGTTACCTAATACAGTCTATATATCGAATTTTCATATTTCCTACAGTTATTTTGCCCTCAGAATACGTGCTAGCTTTTTGTACATATCTTTATCAAGGCAGTGGATACTGTAGACAAAATCAAAACAGAAATTTTGTCGGAAATATAACAGGTAGCGAAAATGATCAAGAGACAAAAATAATGTAACATTTATTAGTACAATTATTTACCCACAAACTAAGTGTAAAAGCTAGTCACTAATCAGGTAAAAAATTCGAGCTTTTTTGTATTAACGGATCAATGTTTACACACTTGCGTACCACTTAACATCTAAAAAAATATGTCAAAAACCCCTTTTACAATATTAGCTCACGTACCAAATTTCATCCTCTTCGCTATACGCAACTTTTTTTAATCAAAATAATAAGATTTTTCTTAAATTTTGACGTGCGATAACTCCCTAACTAAGAACTTTCTGACTAAGATAAGTTAGCTTACGTCGTTCTATTTTGTCCTCGTTATCATTTTGCGCAGACCTTTTGTAGAATTTTGTAAATTATGGTTGACATTATCAAGGCAGTCGATACTGTAGACAATGTCAAAAGAAGTTTTTCTGTCGGAAATAAAACATCTAGCGAAAAAAGGCGACAAAAAATGTTTGAATTAAATTATTTACTTGCAACAAAAGTTTGAAATATGAGCTTTTTGTATGTGGCGGATCGATGTTTACACACTTGCGTACTATCTACCATTCAAAAAAATATGTTTAAAAAAGTCCTTTTACAGTTTTAACTCGCATACACAATTTCACCCAATTTCCTAAAAGCAACATTTTTTTATTCAAAATAATAAGATAACATTTATCGAAAAAATTTTGTTACTTAATATTCGAGATTTCTTGGTCTCCGTTCTCAAGATTTTTAAAAATAATTCAATTCTCTGCTCACATTTTTCGTATTTTTTATTCTTGCCTGCGACAAGACGAAAAACGCTATAAAGAGTGAAACCCTAAAAATGTTTTTAAACTTTTTTTCTCGGAAACGACAAAAAAACCATATCAATGGATTAATCCTAATTGACTTTAAATGTACTTTTAATCAAGTATTTAAAATACATATGCGACAATTTATACCAACACTATCAAGCTATTATTTAAATTTGTAGCACGATGACACATACTCAGTTTTACCTTTGCTGATACCAGACAAGAATTATCAAATGTGACATATCTATTCTTTCTGGCAGATTGTCAAAAATTTTAGTGTCTTAATAATCTATTTTATTTCCAAAATTATTTGTGATTAATCAAATTTATTGGGATAAATATACATCTTTAAAATGGGGGACGATACTCCTGCTAGAAAACTTATAATACCAAAGGGAGTGCTTGATCAAGGAGATAATGTAATAGAAATTCCAGAGGCTTGTGAAGACTCTAGAGTGCTCATTGCTAAATTACAAGCTAAATATGGCAAACCCCCAAGATACTATCCCCCCAAAACGAACCCTGAAAACAAGTTTGAGAGAAGAATAGGCGACGTTTGCGTCGGATTGGGAATGCCTCCACTAAGTCCTCTCCAGGAAGAACGAGCTAATTACAGGTCCAGTTTTAGCCAGTACGGCCCTCCGAGGCCAAAACCGGATATCAGCTATGAACCTTCATACTTCGGAACTGATACTACTCATGGATCCCAGACTATTTCGGGAAAATTTGATTACTGTCCAAGTTCGACACCTAAACCAACTAGAGGAGGGGAGCCGGCTACCACATTTCCAAGTCCTAAGTTATCTCCAATAAAAATGGGAAGAGATATTTTTGCCCCCGAATCTTCAGTTTATCGATCAGCCTATACACCTCCTCGCATGCCTCCTGTTCGATCGCCCACGCCATCGCCTCACAGAAGTCCCCCGCCCTCGACGCCGTCTTCAAGGAGATATCTTCCTACTGTCTCTCCTAGTCCCCCTCCCCCGATGCCGTCTCCAAGGAGGTATCCTACTCTATCTCCTCAAAGGTCTCCGCCGAGTGCACCCCAGGCTCGGGGGCGGAGAGCTCCGATGTCAGACGAATCTTGTTCTTTAAGTGATATTAGCGGAATGCTTGATGAGTCCAGGGGTATGAGATCTTCACTGCATGAGACGCCCGAATCTATAAGAGGCCTATCAAATGTGTTTCGAAATTATATGGCGACTCCCAGTACTCCAGTACCAGAAGAACTTGATAACAGTGCTGTGAATCTTTCTTTGGTCGAGTTGGAGATGGTTGAATTAGAGGAACTAAGGGATGTTCGACAAAAGATGAGAAATTTCCAAGATGCGCGCAGAGAACTGGTAATTAGTATTTTATCGCTTAATGAGGCTGATGTATCGGGATGAGATCCGTTTAAGTCTACATAATATGCCGTACATATTATTGTATTTTGTAAATAAACCAGTACTTTTTCTTCTAAAATATATGTTTATTTCTTCTTTTTCCCAGGTAGACACATACAGTTTCAGTGGGTCCCTTTTTTATATAAAAACATTTTAGTATATAGTTCTGAAGTATTTTGGACCACGGACAGAATGTATTGGAAAGTGGCTTCGCTATTTTTTTCTAATGTTTCATATATTACGTAGTATAGTCTCAACCAGAACTACCTATATTAAATGATTTAATTATTTATAAGATGTTATGGTAAAATTTCGGTTAAGCTAACAATCGCCATTTTTATAATTTATGGCACATTGGTAGATTATGGGGCGCTGATCACGAATCTGTCGGCGACGTTTCGTTCTTGAGGTATTAGTCATTAAAGTCTATAATAGATTTCTACTATTTGTCCCTTCCTTTCACAAATGTTTCGACAAAATCAGTGCAAAACCGGTAGAAAAACAATAACTAACTACTACAGAAATGATGTATGTTTTTTTGATTTGTTTGGTTATTCTATAAAAAAAAACCGTTAGAACAAAGTAACATTTGACATTAGGAAAAGAGGTTAGAGTGAAAACTAAGAAATCATGGCACACTTGATAAACATATTGAAACTTTTGTAAATTAAAAAAAGTGTTTAAGTGTGAATTTCTTATATGGAGAAATGTAACAATTTTAAAACAAACCGGCCGCGGCGTTACATTAGCATCAAAATGGCAAGAAATCAGGAATAAACCCACGATAAATAATTACAAAAGGCGGGCTAAACGGTTGTAAATACAATTTAGAAACTATATGCGGATTAAATAGATACATATAATTTTTTTTTGAAAATAAAGAGAGTGCGTCATAAATCCGTGGCATTTAAACGTAGTTTTTAATAAGCGGAGTTCTCTGAATTTTATCGCATATTTGAATTCTCCATAAAAATTTAGAGTTACCTACTCCTAACTTATAGGGTTTTCGAAATATTTTAATTTTATTGAAAATATCGATTTTTTTTTCAAAAACTGATGCCAAAAATAATCAATTAAACAATAAACCTCAAGTGTAGGAAGTTATTATACAAAACAAAAAGTTGCCGCAGAAAAATTCTACAATTTTATGGACAAAGCAAAATATCTAAAAATGACATATCAAAACATTATCGAAAATAAGACAATCTGCTTTTATTTTTAAAATGTAATTAAAACACAGTTAGAATATATAACATGCAAACAGTAAATGAATCATGATAACCTTATAAAAGTAAACAAACACACATGTACGAGGTGAATAATTTCGATGACATTGAAATCAAAATTGCAACTATGCGACCTTAAACTCTATGTTATTATAGTTATACAAATAATTGTGATGTTAAACAGAAGGTATATTGAACTAGTGCAGAATGTAGTATACAAAAAGAATTAAATTGTTTTTAATCCAATACCTAACAAAAATAATTAAGTTTTAAGTGAATGTTCGACAGTTCTTTTCCCTATATAATGATTTACAAAATTCTATGCTATGAGTTAGGACATTTATGTTAGGATTTATCTGTATTAAGATCTCATGTAATTCAGTATTATAAAATCCATGATAGGTATACTTTTCCTAAATTCAGTATTTAATTAATAACTTCCGATGTGTTACAATGTTTACAATTAGAAAAGGCTTATTTAATTCACGATCAAACTACATTAGTGTTTTCTGCACCTAAATGCGATGATTTTTTAAATAATTGTATTAAGATCTCATGTAATTCAGTATTATATGGGGGCATACAAAAATCCATGATAGGTATACTTTTCCTAAATTCAGTATTTAATTAATAACTTCCGATGTGTTACAATGTTTACAATTAGAAAAGGCTTATTTAATTCACGATCAAACTACATTAGTGTTTTCTGTACCTAAATGCGATGATTTTTTAAATAATTTGCGTTTTTCTTAGTAAGTGTGGCACCTCGTTGAATAACGTAAAATGAAATTATCTATTGAGCTGTATTAGATACGTTAAAGACAAATGGATATTCAGGTCTTTTTGAGGGTAGTAGTAAAATTCGTATTTAAAGATTTACAGAACGATAAAAATCCGTATTTAATAAAGAAAAACTTATTTGGAGAGAACTTTTTAAACAAATATGGAAATTTTTCACCACACATAGGTAGACCTGGGAAGTTTAGTTCACTTTGCTGATTTGCATCTTTCGATCTCGATCAGTAAAGTGAATAGTACAAAAGATTCGATCGTTTAGTTCATTTAGTTTACTGATTACTAACAGTAAAATACTGGAGCAACATATACCAAAAGAACTAAGTAATTTTAGTGGTTGATATTGATATGGTAGGATATGGATATGAATTGTAAAAGAGGAATGAAAAAACAATTGAAATACCTAAGTGTTTTATGTTTTACTGCGAATACGAAAATCAACAAACAAATAAAATAAATTCATACATTTGTTTCTTAAGTTTTAAATGAGCATAAAATAAAACAATGGTTGCAACTTAAATAAATAAAAGCATATATTTACATGTTATTGCTTAAAAATAATTTTGGCTAACTCGTGTGTTTTTCAGTGATAGACGTTTTTCATTTAACACTAGTCCAGCCTTAGAAAAAATTCGTTCACATGGAACTGAAGTGGCTGGCACGCATAATCTCTTTTTTATGTAATGAAATAATGTAGGATATACAAGTTTGCGGGTCATCCACCAAGCTAATGGATCTTCATTCCTGTTCACGAGGGGCTCACCAATATACCGGTCAAGTTCAATTATCGCTGCAGCACTAACGTTTTTTTCTTGCGCCAAGTTAGATACATTCTTATCAAAATGAGACCAGAGCAGTGACTTTTTTGACGTGGAACTTGATCATGGTAGTGGTTGTTCCCGTTCCGATGATACGTCATTTGCACGAGAAGCATTTAGTTTTTTTGCAGGTTTGCTAAAGCCGGTGTGTATTTACTTTCTTCTTTGAACCCAAATTTTCTAAAGCTATGGTCTAAAATTGTGGATTCTGACAAAAGCTCATTATTTTCTATATCAGCAAAACGCTTATAGAACTGGGTAAGCATTTCTGTTAGAACTAGCTGTAACTCCTTGACCAAATATGCCTCTGAGTTTTATTTAATTTTACTAGCGCCGTGGAACTTCTTTTGAAAAATGATACAATGGCTTTTAGTTTTTCTAAAATTGGATCAATCAATTTCAAAGTAGCAATAACTGTTTCAACTGCTATCTAAAATTAGTCGATTTGCCCACCACTATTAACCAACAAAACAACACAATCAGTGCATTATAATACATAATATAGTGTATCAGCGATGTCTATCTAATATAAAGAATAGATGCGTCTTTTTCTAATTTTTGTTTCTAGAATGAGATGGCCTCAATAAAAACCAATCAATCCGCAAGACGTGTGCTAAACTAAAAGAGTAAGGGAGTAAGAAATAAAAGTTATCTTGCAAAGCAAACAGAACGTTTGACCGAGCACGAGCTCGGCTCGAACTTTGCAATAAATCGGCGTAGGTCCAGCGCAGACGAAGGACGGAACGGTGGCGAGCGGGAACGCAATCATGGCTTTCGGTTACCGTCGCGGGTCGCCTTGGTTGGTTAAGTTCGTTTCAATCATAGCGGCAACGAGTGAACGGCGTAATCTCTATAGTATGCCACACGAGTTTAGCGCTACAACGTCTGAGGTATGAGACGGGGAAAAGATCATAAAAACGCCGTGTTTAGGGTGAGATCATAGGCGTACTTAATATGTTTTTAATACAAGTTTATATTGTGTTCAAATATTTAAACGAGTAAAATATACTATTATTTTAGTTAAAAAAACAAAACGTTTTAATATAGTTCTATTCTGCAAGGTTTAGGGAATTTTACACTGTGGCTCAAATTAAGGGAGTAAATTTTTCAGTTAGCTATAACATGTTTCCTTCTTAGCCGATTTTGTTAATTTTTGGAGCGTTCATGATCTGCCATATTTTTACTTACTATATATATATATATATATATATATATATATATATATATATATATATATATATATATATATATATATATATATATATATATATATATATTTACTGCCGAATTTCTGTTAAAATATTTTTGACAGGTCCTGACTTACAGAACTTGTTCTAAAATTATACATTTGAACTCTCGCAAAAGATATCGTTTTTATCAAAAATTACACTATGTATTTTCGGTCGGTAAATAATCGGAAATTTATCCTTACCGGCGACATTGTAGTGGATTGGCTAGGTTAAAAGAATAATTAGACAAACATAATAATTGGTAATATGAGGTTTTAAGAAGTAAGAAGTCAAAAAATGCTAATGAATATGTAGCGAGTGAATAATTAAAGTAAATCCATATTTAGTAAATCGTAATTTTTCTACAGTATCTCCGAAATTCGCATAATTTATGCGAACGAAAGGGTCCTTCGATGGGGTAAGTGCTATCCGTCCTTCCGGGTCAGAACCTATAAAGGACTTGGTCCTCTTGGTGGTGGAGAGTGCCTGTTGTCCTCCTTTCGTCTGTCCGGTTTGTGTTGCCACGTCCGCGTCCGTGTGCCTAGCCTTCGTCCAGTCTGGTGGTCTTCGTCGGGTTTTTCTTCTTGGCCCTCAGTATTACTGCTGTCCCGTGATCCAGGCAGTGAGAAACTGAGACAGGGTGTTCTTTTTCCTCAGGGTTAGCTACAGCCCACGCCGGGGCCAGTTGAGGTCCCTGGGTTCCTTTTCTTTTCCTCAGGTTCAGTTGCAGCTCACGCCGGAGCCAACTGAGGTACCTAGTTGTCCTCTTCTTGGAGTTCTTGGCTTCTTTGTTGACACTCAAAGGTTTCCATGAGTAAGATCTAATTCCTGAGGAGCACGGAGACTCAGGAGTTTCGATTCACTCACTTCCATCCTTGAGTATATTCTGTTCTTTTTAGCTTCAAAAGGTTGTGTTTTGAAGCATAGGCAAAAGCTGTGGAGCCATAGGTGAGTTGGCTCCTAGCTACTGTTTGGATTAGTAGTAGCTTTGTCCTCAGTTCCATTCCGCTTTTGCGGCAAAGCTGCAGTGGATAGAGTTTAACTCGTGATTCACAATAATTCTTAACATCAATAGCAATAATCTTTGGTAGTGGAGTTTAACCTATATCATCAGAATCACTGCCACTACTGTCAGTATCAGTCCCGTCGTCGCTACTGTCATTAGCAAGTGAAATTATTAACGGTTTAGCTTCCTCCATAATTTGGTCTGTTTCCCAAAATTTATTTTCAATCTCTATTACATGATTGCAATATTTCAGCCAATTTGTTGGTGTTATAGATGTAATACCCTGTTCAGTTATCTCCTTTAATATCTTTATTGAAAACTCTCCTGCTGTATTTCGGATTCTTACAAAATATTTTAATTGTGCCCATGCTAACTCAACTGGGTTGAGTTCGCACATATAAGGGGGTGTTCTTAACGGTGTATGACCATGTGACCTAATAATTCTATCAATAAGGTACTTTTTTGGTCACTTGGAGGTTTGTGCAACTGAACTATTTCAAAAAGTTCCCATTTTCTAAGCTTGGGATCATGTTCTATGCCTAAAAAAGTGCAATAGCGCTTATTTTCAAATAGATATTTGAGTAATTTTTTATTAACTTAAGTCCAGCAAATTATTGATAAGTGCTAATTAAAATAATAATATAGCACTTTTTATATATAAGTATGTAATTTATTAGAAATAAATTATTAGATACAAGAATTTATACAGATATTTTAGCTTTTGTACTAAAATCCAATACATTCATGCCCACATATACATACATAAGAATATACAAATATATTTTTTGCTACTTGAAAATATTAATGAATACATAGTTACAAGTTTCACCTTGTTTTGTCAGCCAAGAAATTATATCTTTTTTTAAGGATGACTTTGTGGGTGTCTTATCCTCCTGAACAGAATGATAAGGCGCATTATTCAAAACAATGGCAGAATTTTCGGGAACATTAGGCAGCAGTTTTTGTTCCAGCCATTTCGTAAAATTTTCCTTGTTCATTTGGCCGTGATAATCCCCAGTACTAAGCCCAGCTTTAAAAATTAATAGTGCATTTGTCACGAAACCTTTCTCCGAACCTGCATGGACAATAATAAGACGACCTAAAAAAAACAGAATCCAACGTAACAAAACGCCAAATACGAATTGAATTAAAACATTTTTCCTACGACCACTTATGAAACTGACAGAAATCGCTCTGTTAACTGGTCTGGAAAGTGTTATATATCACATGCGTGTTAAAAAATAATTTTTTAACACTAGTGTTGAAAAGCATAGCCTTCTTGTGTCAAAGTCACTGTGGACATAAAGGGTGATGTCAGCGTGTTGAAAAATAATTTTTCAACACTAGTGTTGAAAAATACAAATTATAAAAAATAATAAATCTACTGAAAATTTCGAGTGGTCCTAGGAAAAATAGTGTACATTACTCGTGCCAAAGTTACCGTTTTCACCGGAAGGATTTCCGCACTCGGCTTCGCCTCATGCAAAATATACCTTCTCGTGTGAAAACTCCCACTTTCAACACTTGTTATGTAATATACTATACCAGTTGAGCTGATATTGCTGATTACACCGAAAACTTCATTGCTTTGCCCACAGAAAATGGTGGCAAACGAACGTTAAATCATTGTCAACCCAGGTTTCATCTATATATATATATATATTATACTTCGGCCTTCTCTATATTTTTTAATTTCTCTTAAATATTTGTAACGCCAATGCAAAATATTAGGTTTCTCCACTAAGATTGTTCTTTTGTTGGCACATTTTCTGCCTGGCTTTTAATAGTCTCCTTAAGGTTTCTTTACTGAACGGAAAATGCATAACTTCCCGCAATTTTTGAAGTATTGCTTTCTTGTTGTTGGTACAACTTTCCATTCAAGATAAAACTTTTCTATGGTGCGCCTAATAATACTGAAAGGCCTTTTTTTTTCTAGGAGATGGGAGCAACTGATCTGGGCGTTCTCTTCTTCTTTCTTCATCTTCTTTCCGAATTCTTTTTACTGAATCAGTACTTACCCCCGTATCCCCTGCTGCGCTATCAATTTTCCGCTTCAATGGTAACCGTAGAGCATTACTGGTACCTTCTTCTTCACAAACTCTATAAACATTGGCTATTACTCCCCTAACCTGACTGCGAAGGGTTTATCCTCGGGTATAGGAGTTCATTTTGAAATTAAAACACGTAAAATCGTATTATATGTCAATAGCTCATAATACACACAAAAGCGCATTCGTTACGCCACTGCCTACCCTACTATAAACCGAAACACCTTTATCAAAGACTGAGCGGGAGAAGAATTTTCCGCGACAGCCAATCAGAAAGCAACTGCCCACCTGTTTGGAGCTGGGTTTCGAGTTCCCGGGCGTAGTTGTCAAATACGCGGAAACCAATATTTTGTTTTAAATACGCATAGTATTTTACTTATATCAACTCTATTACAGTTTGTAAATGCCAAAATAGCTTGGCAACATTGAGTTCAAATAATTATTTTTTGCCCACATTCTTTTCGCAGGGCTAGAACCGTGTGGCAGACTTTATGACTCGGTCTTTTATTTTAGTACAGTGTGTGATTCATTCTTTTCAGTATCGGTAATCGAATCGTTTAGTTTAGTTCAAAGATTCTATCTTTTGAACTAGTTTGTTCGCGAACTACACAGCTCTACACGTAGGTGATATTTTTTTACAGAAACGGCAAGTCTGCGACGGTGTTTGCTAGCAGCACGGCAGGGCGTTAAATAATTTATTTAATTTTTGTTTTTCTATGTGAAAATTATAATAAAAATATCTTGGCTCAGATCGAGCAGGGTGTAAAGAATCCATACTCAGAATAACGACGTTCATAATATCAGCTCCTACATAACAGGTATTGATAATTTTGTGAGTTTTCGAGGAAAGTAGAGAATGTGATTGACAACTATAGTAGAAAATGGGATGCTGGACAATATTTGGTTGTCATTTTTTATACAGTGGATTGTTTAAAAAGGAGCCAAAAACCGAATTCGCGTCCTATTTTTCAATGGAAAGATATGTTCCTTCTTGAATTGTTAGTGAAGATACCTAGTTCGAGACTTTAGCACGCTTTAAGTTAGGAACATGATTCTGACTAGTGATAGGACTTTTCCAAGAAAGTGATTATGGGGAAATTTCCGGGGAATGTCCCAGGGAATGTTCCCAAAAATTGGGAAGTAGTGGGAAAGTTGATATAAAAATTATGTTTAAGTTAGAGACATTTTCGAATTACAAAGGGATTTTTTTGTACAGTGTTAGGCTAATCATAAGCATAACATGAAAAAAGGTTAAAAAACCGGTATATTTCCTTTACCAGGAACTTCCCTCGTTATGATTTTTTCCATTTGTTAGGAATAGTGAAGTGTGGCCCAATAAACATTTTTATTCGGCGTCATTTTGTTCCATCATATTGTATTTCTATGTTGAATATTTTACCAGTTTCTTTCTACCTATGCCACAATGGGCATAATTTAAAATAAATTCAATAAGTAGTTTTTGCATTGAATTCGTACCAGTTTATCCCATTTTCACATTTAATTTTTCTACAAAATTTAAAGTCAATTGAATAAGATTTTTACGTTGATTTTTTAAAAACTATTTGTCCGCCATTTTTTTTCTTCATCGTAAATTCGTACCACAACTTTACGAGTTTATCTCTATATCACACTTAATTCTTGAACAAAAATTAATTTAATCAGTGGTATTTTCAGGCTGATTTTTTAAATATTACTAATTAATATTATTAGGTGGCCATTTTGTTTTGCTATCAGACGGACCAGCCGACGGAAGTGGTAAAACATATTTTTTGGTATCTGGTACGCTAAAACGTGAAGATATGTAAAACCTGAGATGTGGATTTTTTTCACAATTACAAACATTTATTTAACCGCCATTTTGTTCCGCCATCTTGAATTAGTAACACAGTTTTACTAGTCGTTCCCTATTCCAAAATTAGTTATGGCACACAATTTGAAATCAATCCATTAAATAGTTTTTTCAAGCTGAATTTTTAAATATTTTATTATACCGCCATTCTGTTCCGCCATCTTGGATTCTATCAAAATTTTGCTAGTTGATTCCAACATACCTAATACTTAATGTTGTGCAAAATTTGAGATACATTGGATACGTAGTTTTTAATAATAACTTTTTTGACATTTCACATTTTGTTTTTCCATATTGGATTTTTACCAAAATATTATCAACTCATCCCCTTGTAACCCTTAATTTTTGGTCGAAATCAAACGGGTAAGCAGTTTTTTAGCTATGCTGCGAACTGAGAGACAGACAGGCAGAGATGATTTTTTTCACGATTACAAACATTTTATTTGACCGCTATTTTATTCCGCCATCTTGGATTCGTACAAATATGTTACCAGTGGACTCCTATGTAATACTTGATGTTTGTGCAAAATATGAGATAAATTGGATAAGTAGATTTTTAATAATAATTTTTTATCATGACACTAGGCTGCCACTTTGTTTCGTCTTATTGGATTTTTTCCAAAATGTTACCAGGTCATTCCATATAACCCTGAATACTTGACCAAAATTTGAAATCAATCGGGTAAGTAGTTTTTTAGCTATGCCGCGAACAGACAAGACAGACCGACGGAATTGAGAAAACGTGTTTTTCGGCATCTAGGGACCCTGAAACGTGATGTTCTGAAAAATCTCGGAGGGTGATTTTTCACGATTACAATACTTTTTACGAGGGAAGTAAAAAAAAATATCATTTTATATGAAATATAGTTATGTTAGACTGTTTGTTTAACTCTTTTTGTATAAATAAAGGCGTGGCTGAGGAAGAAACCAACCCTGGCATTAAGTGTACAAATCAGTGGCATTACCGGCATTATTAGCAATATAATAAGAGTAATTTTACTAGCATCAACTCGGGTGTGACGCAATAATTACAAAATGCTTATTTATATAAGCAATACATTAAAATTATTTATTTTTCATGTAATATTTAACAATCGTACTATTTTAAATAAGCACTTTTGATTGAACATAGACCAGCTTCTTTTCTAAAAAATAATAAATATTAAGCACATTTGTTACATTTTTCTCTTTGGGAAACGAAAAAAAATTAAAACAAACCACTTGCCTCATTTTTATTTCTATATGTTAAATTTAACACAGCACGTAACGCAAATTGATTCTTATAATCTTCATGATGATCAACTAATTTGGTTTGACAATTTAGATGTGTACCTCGTATACAAATTGTCAATGGACCCGGAAAATCTCAAAAAAATTCTACCCTTACTACTTAAAAGTACAGGAAAGCATGTGAAATAATTGGAAAACAACTGCATAACAGAACATCTGGAGACACACAATTATAGGAACCATTATTACATAGTCCTTTTAAACAAGTAATATAAGTCCTTACATTGCTTTCTATTTTAGAGATAATCTACTTTCAGTATTATTACAGTAACCCAACATATTCGCGGACATATAATGAAACCAAATTTGGCGCCATCGCTGGCTGCCCCAATAGAAAAATAGGCTGGCGCCTCTGCATTCCGGAAAACGTTCAGCGGTCCTTTTGTTATTATTAATAACCCGCTAGCTTGTCCAGAAGAATAAACTGGATATTGTGGTGGCTTGTTCCTGTTCGCAGTCGACCCCAAGTATATGAGAAGATTTTATAATTCCAAAGACTAAAGCCACATCGGAAAGGACCTAAGCCAAACCTCGCCACGCTTTCCGATCGGAAGGCAAGCTTTTTTTACTATTGAGCTACATAGACGGTCATTTTTTTGTAATTGAAGTATATGGACTTCTTCTGCACATGAAATAAGTAAGGAAGAGGTGAATGACAAATGAGGTCAAATTATAGTATTTTACACTAACCTCTAGACCACAAAAAATGGTTTTTGTACACACGTTTACTGATTGTTGTACATATGTCATCAACAAGACTACTAAAACTTAATTGTAGATGCAAGATAACTCCTAAATCTTTAATTTCAGAAATACTATCAATATTATCTTTATTTATATATGTGTAAATCTGGAGGTATTAAATTTCTGACAATTTACCTCAGAACCAGTAACCACGCATTTAGTCTTTAAACTGTTTAACTTAACACTTTTAAGGGTAATTTGACAGGGCCGTTCGTGCAAAATCTTCAGTTCGTTATTGAATTATTTGCTCAAAGTTCGACCCAGAGATAGAGATTAGTGTGTCCTCAGCATATAAATTAGGAAATAAGTCGTTCAAATTAATATGTTACTCAGTGACAAAGATAATGAACAAAAGTGGAAACAAGATACCTTGCAGTACACCACGTCTGCTATGCCTTTTGCCAGAAATCTTATTACTAACTTTCCACTCGAGTGCATAATGCTTTAAGCTATATAAAACTAATTTCCTAATTAGAATATCCCTATCAATTGTTTCAATGCGCGTTTTAAATTGATAAAAACGCTTAATGTGACTTTTGTTTCATTAATAATTTAATGTATCTAAAACCTGATTGTTCTAGATATAATAGTCTATTTCTTTCAGAATACTTTCTTAGCTGTCTGTACCTATAATTTCAAAAAATGTATCAACTACAGGCAACAAGTTTATTGGATATAAATTTCCGGGAGTATTTGATTTGGACACTTGGTAGTATAAGAATGACACTTTGTTTTTAATAATGGTTTTGGCATTTTCCAGTACTTATAGACGACCACATATAATAAAGGGTAAATTATGACACAAAACAAATTCTTTTTCAGTTTAATGTTTATTGTCATCACTAGTGGCTTTATTTTACAGCTCGAATATTATTTCTTTAAGTTTCGAGAGGTTAGCTGTTTTGAACTCACACTAATTACATTTTGATTTTTCGATATATGGCTTCCATTGTTGTTTTTCAATACTTTCTGATATGTCGTTCAAACTATCTATATAAAAGTTATTCATATTTTCTTCTACACTTTGGTTACATTTTCCAAAGTCAATATTTGTAAACTCGATAATTTGTTTATTGGTCCCCACAATTTGCTTCAGTGATAAAAAAATGACGTATTTCAGAAACGGAAGTGTTTGCAGACCCATGCATGATACATTTTTTTTGAAACAGGGCAGGTTCTAAAAACTTGACTATCGCCATCTTCGAATCGCCCACAAAAATGCGTCTTTGCTAGCCATCCGTTCACAACCTTTTAGGCTTTAATCAGCTTGATTTATCCCTATAACATGACGTCACTTAATGATATAACTTCCCATATTTAAATTCTTAATATTAAGAGATTATTTTTAACAAATGGATTTTTTTAGTGGCTCCGCTTCAGGGCCTTATCCGAGAAACAAGGCGTGTGAGGACCCCTGTTTTTAGAACTGTTCTTATTTTTTATGAAAGGATTAATACCACGTTTTTCTTTAAATCAGCTGTATATAAAAAATTAAGGAGTCATAAGGGGGGGGGCAATTTATTATGAGACTAGTTATGTGAGTTTTAATAAAAAATGCCGTTATAGGTATTTTTTCCGGATATCCTCTTATCATTTCTTCCTACTGTCGTAAAAAATATTACATGCAGCTAATTTCAACCAATACTACATCCGTAGGTACGTGATCGTTCTCGGTAAATAGTGACCTGCTTTTCCATCTTGCATCTGGTGTTATGGACATCAGAAAGCTGTTAACAGTTAAGTCAGCCGACCTATTTTGAATTAAAAAATATGTTTAGTAAATACGTAAGAAATTTATTGGACATTTTTAAAAAAATCTGTTCGCAAGATATAACCTACAGACATATTTTTTCTACTCGTATCTGTCCTAATTTATTTTTCTTATAAATTTGTGCTATCGCAATTAATATACTGACTATTTTATTTTCAGTGACAGATGTAGAACTAAAACGAGTATTTGAAGCCTTTAAGCGTTTGACCAACGGCGGTACCCTCCTGGGTCAAGCCGCGTTTGCGCAACACGTCCTTGGAGATGGAGTACCCTCACCTATTGTAGAGAAATTATATACGGCATGTGGTGGTGGCGCCAGAGGTATCGCTCTTAGGGATTTAGTATGCGGCTTGGTGCTGCTGACGAAGGGATCTCAAGATGAGAAAATTAAGTAAGTAAAAATAAAAAGTATATTATCTTGTTTATTTATTTGTACTTTTATTATAGAATAAATTTTAATTAATTTCGAACTTTCATTTAGGGATGCGCAAAATAATCTATTTGCGATATATTTTTAAAATCCGTGTCTAAACTCCCGGTACAGGTATTTGACGTCACTTAAGTGACGGTCGGGTTGCCAGTATTAAAGCAGATTCTGGTAAAAAGTTTGTCTGTTTTAGCCTCACAGTGTCTGAATTTAGAAAATTAAAGTAGATAAAAATAATTGAAAAATTTACATTACTCTCAAGTGTTTCAGAAGCGATATACACTCCAGTGTTCAGGGAAAGACGTTGGAGCCCAATATTAGCAGTAGTAAAAGCCTTACTTTTTAAAATTAAAAAACAATATTACAGACCGGTGCCCCATTACACTTATTTGTTAAACGTTTTTCTCCCTTCTGCCGTTAAAGGTGGTTATTCTTTATGCAAAAAAGAGTAGAATAGCTGAGTTTTTCAAAAAGCCCCGCGTATGACAGAACACTGATGACTGAATATTATCCCGTCTGACATATACTCTAAAAGTAAATTCTAGCAAGAAAAGTAGGCGGAAGCGAAACCCCCAGGTTAGTATAAACTATCATATTACTAATTTCAAAATGTCTACAAAATCGGATATGTGGATCAATGACCTCCCGTCTGCCAAACTGAATTTAAATTATATTTATGATTTATTGCATCTATAAATCAATGGCAGAAAATCTAAGTTGTTATAAATAATCTTCAACAATTTTAAAAATTGTATCAAGATGCTGAAATGTTGAACAACTTTCTCTCGTCTGCTATTTGAAAGATAAGTTTGATATGCAAATTAAACCCTAAGAAATGTGCTGACAAATTGAGAACTTTCGATAGTTACAACTAAAATTAATAGAAAAACACAAATAAAAGTGAACAAAATGCACTAAATCGACTAATTTTAAAAACATACAATATTAATATTTTGTTGGGCTTCCCATGGCCTGCATAAGTTAGGTAACTCGCCTTGCCATAGTGTCCATTAAGTATTCAAACTTGGAATTTGGGAAACAGTGTATACATGGAAATTATCAAATGCCATTTTGATGACAATGTCAGTGTTGTTCCAAAACCAAAAAATTCTTTTACATCGAAATTCTTTATTCTGCTTTAGAAAATCATAAAATGTCTCGATGATGATGAGGTAAGACTAAAGTTGTCACTAATCTAAAGTAAAATTTAACACATATTATTTAAGGCTACGAATATTAGGATAAGCTCAAAATTGTTTTAGTAATATTTTTAATTCATCAGCAGTGAGTATAAAATATTACATAGACTAATTCTTCGATATCAAGGACACTGGCGAAGTAGTGACTTACTGACATGATAGTGGGCGCTGTATAGGTATAAGTCGTCGACTTAAAGCTCTTGTATGGTTAATCGGCGAAGAACCTTAAAGACTAGGCAAATAAGACTTTTACCGGCTCCAACGTATAGTTTTATAAAAGAGCATACGGAGGCTCTAGTGTATGTCAAACCCCGGACATAATAGCTTATAAGCAAATGAATGTTTGATGGTCTACTGAAGCATCTTTATTTAAGAGTTTACAAAATAATTTATGTTAGTGCCGATATTGAGTTCCAACGTCTTTAAAATTGGTATTTTTTAGTAAAAAACATATTCTTAAACCACATGAGGTACTGAAAAAAAAATCAAAAACTTTCCGAGCGAAAGCACTGTTCCTCAAGAATCTAAACAGTAAAAGTGCCCTTATAGTTAGTTTCTTGACAACGGGATCCTAATGAAGTTTGTCCAAAAAAACGTTCCTTTTCCCCTGTATCATTTTTTCTGGGAGTGGGAGGGTAGAACAAAAACATCCCTACTACATTCCGAAAAAATTCTGAATATGTCCCTGTTTTGAAAATCCTTTAAGAATCGTTACGAGGTGTCAAAGTTTTCAATTGACGTTCACGTTATTTTATTGAGCCGCCCTCTTGTTTTGCGATCTTGAATTCTTACCAAATTTTTACCAGTTTATTCCTACGTAATACTTACTTGATGTTTTTGCAAAATTCGAGGTAGGTCAATTGGATAAGTAGCTCTTTAGTAATATTTTTTATTTTATTATTAATTAATTATAATTTTCTGCCATATTGGATTTCTACCAAAATATTTCCAGGTTATCCTAATATGATGCTTAATTTTTTTCCAAAATTTGAATTCAATCGAATAAGTAGTTTTTTAGCTATACCGCGAATAGACAGACAGGCAGGACCTCAGACCAACAGAATTGAGAACATGTTTTTTGACATCTAGAGACTCAAAAATCTGAAGATCTGTGAACACCTGTAGAGTGTTTTTTTTATGTTTACAATTTTTACGAGTTTATGTAAAAATAGTGGAATTACGCCATTTTAAATTTTTTTCTGCGATAAACTTTTAGCGATAATTGTAAAATCCTTTAATATATTACCTGTATATACAAAAAGTAATTTGGACATACCATGATTTATTTCTGTCGGTAATTACCTTAATGAATGTTGATGATATTGATTTTATTCTGGACATAAAACATTTCTTGTATCAGTGAGGAGTGTGGTAGGGGGTGATCCAAAATTCGTGTTTTATTTGTTTTTGGAGGTTTTAAGTTGAATTCTACTAATCATTTCAATTTTTGTCAATCGTACTGCTTTTTTTCTCTATAAATATGTTTGGATGGCACTTTTAATATATTATAATAGTAGCCCTAAGTTACTCAAAATTTTATACTCAGTGGACACACCAGTATTTATTTTATTAGGAACGTCCATAATTTTAACCTAGGTATAAATAGAACCAAGAAGGGTGAATTTTAAGAAAATGGGATTAAACCGACACTAAACAATAAAAAATAATATTTTATTCCACCTTAAAAATTTAACTTTAAACTTAGAAGTCAGTGTCAAACTAATAAGAACAGTATATAAACATTTTACTTAAGATATTAAACATTAATACACTCAGTATATAAATTTGTTTGTTTGTCTAGAACTTAGTAGGTAGTTATTGCAAATCTGATATATTAAAAACCATTTATATAAAAAAAATATATTTGGTTAACAGAGCGTTTAAACTGTTTCCTACTTTCGATTCAAAAATTGCCAATAAATTATCGGTACATACGGTAACTTAAATATTAATGTAACATGTTTAAGATTCCTCGGTTCTAAGTACACTATAGAAATTCAATGTATTAAATCGAATTAGCCAAGCATACACTGAGAAGTTTTGAAATCCTAACAGAAAACGTATTACATTTGCAGCTTAATAAGGAATGTGCTTTATATAGTTAAATATTTTCAATTCTTTTTTAAAGACTTTTTTTATCTTTAATAGAGGAGTTAGTAGAGAATACGTAATTATTAGGAGTTGCCTTGTTCATAGCCTTAACCGCCGTATAGCGCAGAAACTAATAAACCTTCATTTTTAAACTTATATTAATTCAAAACCATTATATTTAAAACAGTTATAAAAAAACCGCCTTAGGTACATTTCAGGCATTTGTGTGCGAGGTCCTTTATTAATTTTTATTAATATGCACAACAAATTAAGTATTTTTACCTTTTTTTATCGCTTGGTATATTTGCCGAGTTGAATAATCATTATATAAGAGCTCGTATAAGAGTATACGTTGAAAATATTAATTAGCTTTCTGGTGATGCATATTGTTTGTTTTATTTTTTTGAAGATTGAATAGAATGTTGACTTGTTTAAATAATTAAATGCTTCCTAAGTATTTTTTGAGCTATATTTCCTATAATTCCCATAATTTTTGACTACCAGGGTTTTGTCATGTCATATTCAATTTCAAACATGCTTTATTGCCATATCTATCTATTGACAAAACTGCAAAGAAAAATATACTATACAGGATATTACAAATTCGATGGAACAGCATCGTCATCTCAAATACCTTAAGATATACGAGGTTGGGTAAATTAGGGCAAAATGATGCCGATTAATATGGCGTTGACAAAATTAGAAAATTCCGACTACTTCCGAAGATATAACAGAAACTCGTCATTTTACTTATTCTTTTCAAGCTGCATTTGCAGAGGTTTGATAAAATAAATTTTACATGTTTATTGTCACTTTTCCTCCTCTACAAGATAATTTCCTCTTAGAGGTCCCATCATCAACATCATTTTTTTTAAATTAGATTTTTATTTTATTTTTTACAAGCGTCCGAATTGATTTCCCAAAACCACCGATGTATTACACTTAATGTTTGAACAGAAGATTCAAGATTTTCCTATAACAGAATATAAGAGATTGTTTAGAAGAATTTTGAAATAATTCTAAAATTTTCTATTTACTTCCCTCGTAAAAGTATAGTAGGAAGTATTGTTCGCGAAAAAATCACTCTTCGCGATTTTTTCAGAACTTCACATTTCATGGTCCCTAGATGCCGAAAAACATGTTTTCTCAATTCCGTGGGTCGGTCTGTCTCTATCTGTTTGTCGGTCTGTCTGTCTGTTCGCGGCATAGCTAAAAAACTACTTATCCGATTGACTTTAAATTTTGTTCAAATATTAAGGTTCATATGGGGATGATCTAGTAACATTTTGGTAAATATTTAATATGGCAAAACAAAGTGGCGGCTTAGTAAAATATTTTAAAATTCAGTCTGAAAAACTACTTAATGGACTGATTTCAAATTGGATGCTATAACTAATTGTGGTATGGAGATAAACTAGTAAAATTGTGGTATTGATTCAAGATGGCGGAACAAAATGGTGGCCAAATAAAAGGTTTGTAATAGTGAAAAAAATTACCCTCTCAGGTTTTATATATCTTCACGTTTTAGGTATTAAAAAATATGTTTCATCAATTCCGTCGGTCTGTTTGTCGGAAGCTTAAAAACTACTTACCAGACTGACTTCAAATTATAGTCAAAAATTAAGGGTCATACGGGGATGACTCTTAATTTTAGAGTAGAAAAATTATTATAAAAAAAAGTAATTATCAAATTTACCTAAAATTTTGCACAAACATCAAGTATTACATAGGAATGAATTGGTAACATTTTTTCAGAGCAAAACAAAATGACGTTCTTATAAAATATTTAAAAAATGAGCCGGGAAAGCTACTTATTAGATTAATTTCAAATTTTGTGAAAGCATTAAGTGTGATATAGAGATAAACAGGTAAAGTTACCTATGCAAGATGGCGGAACAAAATGTAATACAGGGATAAACTGGTACGAATTCAAAATGACGTAAAAAATGGCGTTGTGTGTCAATGTAAAGGGAATTCGGGTTTCCTAGATGAGAGAAAACGTGTTCCGTCAGTCTGCCTGTCTGTTCGTGGCATATCTAAAAATCTACTTATTTGATTGACTTCAAATTTTGGTCAAAAATTCATATATGAATGCTAACAAACTAATTATCTTAAACTTTGCACAAAAATCAAGTATTAGGTAGTAATAAACTAGTAAGATTTTGGTTTTTATCTTGGAAAAATCCATTATAAGTAAAAAACTACTTATTAGATTAATTTCAAAATTTGTGCAAGTATTAATTGTGGTATAGAAATTAACTGGAAAAATTGTGGTACGAATACAAGAGGGCGGCCAAACGAAAAATTGAGGTTTTACATATCTTTACGTTTTAGCGTCCCTAGATGTCAAACATATGTTTTCTAAATCCCATTTGTCCTGTCTGTCTGTCCGTTCGCGGTGCGGCGTAGTTAAAAACTACTTACCCGATTGACTTCAAATTTTGGCCGAATATTAAGGGTTATGTGGAGATGACGTGGTATTATTTTGGTAAAAATCTAATATGACGGAACAAAATGGCAGCCTAGTGAATTATCGATTTTTTTTAGAGGCCATACTTTTTGGTAAAAATCCAATAGGGCGGGACAAAATAGTAACCTCCCTTAAATTTAAAAAAGAAATTGAATGAACTTCAAAATTTGCACAAAAATAAAGTGTAATATGAAATGAGGTTTAAAAAGTCAGTACCAAAAAACGCCTTGGTTGCTAAATTTTTAGTGCAAATCTTTTATGGCAAAACGAAATAGCGACCTAATAAAATGTTTAAATATTCGGTAAAATTCCAATTCCTGGAATAAAACCTTTTTTTGGGGAACATACTAAAGGGCATAATTTATTTTTTGTGAACTAAGTAAATAATGTTATGAGTAATAAGTAATAATAATAACAATAAATAAATTAAAAACTTAAAGCAAATTGAAATAAATTGCAGTTTATAGGATTTGTATAAAGTTATTAACAAATAATTATTTACATATAGCCTGTGTACTGTAATGGTATTGTAGTGGTATTCTGTATGAGGGAACTTGTTGGTAAAGGCGAATTTACCGATTTTTTTAAAAATAGTTTCTTGTATTGATATATTTTTTTGCTTGTCAAATGTCTCGATTACTATATATTACCCCCTACTACTACTACTAAAGTTGTTCTGTTACACGTGTTACTTTACGTATAAGAAAAAGTAAATCCTAAATAATTAACTAAGTTAACTTTGATTACTATTACTATTTAATTTTCAAAAATTAATAAGTAAATCGATTACAAATTACTTGTAATTTGTAATTCAATTAATTTTTCAATTATATTTATAATTCTGATTGTTTACATAATGTACAGTATACAGAGCGTGTGTAATTTTTAGCGGCAGGGAGCATATGAATCTTAGGGGGCGCAGATCGTAGTTGTATAAAAATATGTCGTGTTTGGCAAGGAATAAGAATTAGAATTTTATGTTTTGAACTTTGAATCAGTTTAGTTGTGCCCCAATCCCACCTAAAATAAAAATGATTTTATTATATCTGTTAAATTTGATTTTAGTGCATATAATAGTATATCAAAATAAAGTAATAATAAATATAATTAATAATAACAGTAATTACCAAATTTAGGTGACACAAAATTCATTCGCATTTTTAACCCCTTCTTCCCATTTGTCACTCTAACCGCCGGTTGCACAAAACTTAATTGCTGTTTAGAATATTTAATCGAACTTTCGGATTTGAAAAGCTGCTTATAGAAATCTAGGAACTCGCTGTCAAATTTGATATTCCGTTAAACATTCTAAACTTTAATTGAGCTTTCTGCAACCGGCCGTTTATAACATTTTTTTGAAACTCCCCAAAATCTGGACAAACAAACATTATAATTATTCTTTACACACAAAATAAAAACTATTGATTAAATTATAAACTATTTATAATTCCCCCAGTAATAAAAGTAAAAAATATTTTTATTTATCGGAGATTTAAAGATTTCATAGAGATGTTATATATTCAGAAAAAAACTTTTTAAGAGCTTGACTACGTTACATCGCAAAATTCTGAAGGAAACAAAACGAGTAATAAAATATTTATTTATTTAGTTTGTTTAATTTTACATTTAAAAATGAACTGAAAAAAGTAATTGAATTCATGTAATTATTACATTTTCAATTATTTTGGCCGAAGTTGGGAAATTACGTTACCATTACGTAGATGTAATCATTACTGCCCTAATTCTCTTTTAGAAAATGAAATATAACTTAAATAAGATATTGGCAAGTATTTTTACAATTGCTTGGTCACTTTCTCTCATTTCTTCTCTTTCTCTCAACCGGTATCAGCAAATTTAAAAAAAAACTTTTTGTATTTTGATTGATAAAAATGCGTAAAGTGTTGTGATTACGTTAGTTTTATAAATTTTATAGTTAAACACATTTATTCTTTTTCAGGTTCCTCTGGACCCTTTATTGCAATGAATCCGGCACATATATTACACGCAGTGAATTTCAAACGGCCCTTCAAATCGAAGGAACGCTTCCGCCTCCTGATGGGGGCACGGTTAAACCCAATACTACTTGGGACAGGACATTGTTATCGTTATTTGGAGTCGGGCAAGATAAAGTGGGATTCGAAGAGTTCAAAGCATGGATTAAATATAACAAAGAGTCCACAATTTTGTCAAAGTGGTAAGTTTGGAATGAATGCCTATTAAAGAGTTACTCGTAGCTTCTGTAAATACTACTCCAGCTTTTTTATTAATATTAAAAATCTGGTAAATTTTGCTCAACACTAGTTAATATATATAACAACGGCTCTTGTAAAGAATTTTACCCGTGGAATTTAAACATTTTAAAATATACATTTGAAAGATTACCTTTTTCTAATAATTCCGTTACACAAAAAATTATGGATGAGGCACTTTTTCAAATTATATCCAAAAAAAAACTAAGGTTTGGAAGGTTGCAATGAACTCGTTTTTGGCGTATCGCTAAAAACATATTTTTCTCAAACTTAATTTATGAACTACGTAAAAGGCTGATAATATCATAATGGTCTATAACACAAAAATGATTATTTCTAACTAAAAGTTAGAAGTAATTATTATATTAGAAATTATTAAACGTTTTTAAACATAATTACAGCTGCTAAATAAAGAGAGAGCGGGAGTGTCGCCCGTTTGGACGGAAATCCAGTGTGCTGGGGATACTACGTTGCCAAATTTATTTTATATATGATCTATATAAATTATATAAGAAAAACAAAATGCATTTGAGGGTTATAGATCGGTACCAGAAGGAGCGCGAAGGTACTAGGTGGATTGTTACCGGGTTAGCACCAGGTTAGGCGCCGTAGGCATCATTATTAAAGTCCTAATATAAAAGGCGAACGACAGCAAAGTGCATCACTGGCGGAATATTCGGGATCGGCACAGGGGGGGCAAACGCGTTACTGTCGGGAGACAAACATGAAAAATTTAAGCTCCATACAATAAAGTAAGTTTGGCAACAATGCTAGATAGCCTTTCTTCAAATTGTCATATTAAGGAATATGGCCCATTGGAATGCAGTAAAAATATCGAATTTCTTTTTGGTTTTTTTAATAGAAAAAGTGGTTCATCCATTTCTTTTATTTTCTTAAAACACTTAAATGAAGGTAAACTTTCTATTTTATATTCAAAAATAATGAAATTCCGTTTAATTGTTCACAAGACCCTATAACAACAATGACTTTTGCTAAATCACAGTTATCAAGAAAATGTTCATGATTTCAATAGTATTTGTATTTATTATTTCCATTATCTTTATCCATTGAAGATATTGTTTATTTAAAAATAATGACGACATATAAATATAGATAAGGCACGAACCAACAGCCTGTAAAATACCAAAATAATGATGAACCATTTTTGGTAGAGGGAAAATAAGTTAAGAGGGGTATATATTGTTATCTGATCAAAACTAAAATGTGTATTTTTGACTAGATATATAGACACTTTAAATATGATTTGGCTGCATTTATTTCTTTTATATAAGGCGCTAACTCAAATGGGTTTCTTGGTAGTAGTAATAATAGTAATTTCCCTTTTTCGAAAAAAAAGGGCAGTTGAAACATTAATTTGAAATTTAAATATTTTAGGTAGTTAATGATGATAAATATTTTCAATTTTTCATTTCATTTCATATTTTCAATATATTCACATACACAAAAGCTCTCGTACCCGAGTTATAATGTATCCTAACATTATAACTTGATTGACTTAATAATTCCCTGACTTGTGCCACAGAACAAGAAGTCGTTGATTTCGTCGATGTACTTCAAAATCCGAAAAATGCATTTGTACTTCAAGGTACCTTTATAGGGAACGCGGTAGTATTGCCACAATCGTTATTGTATCGCTACAACAGCTACTGCCTGTTTTTAGCAGCCAAAATATTTTTGCTGTTAAGTCTTATACAAACTTGGATATTGGTTTTATACCGGAAAGCAGCGTTTTATTCAACTCTTAACATATTTTATTTTACTCAATCAGCCTAATTGGAAATCCAGATATAAAATGGAGTAACCAAACTTTTTCACTAGAGTGTGGTTGATATTTACTATTTCAGCAAATACTTCTAGGGGCTCTGATTTGAGTAGAGGCTGTATGAAATGCAATTATTTTATAACTGGAAAGTTCTTACCGATGATGAGGTCACGAATGTGTATAAGCGAAAACATTATTTGTCTAGTCTTAAATTTTAATGGTATGCTTATTCTTATGTGTCAATAACAAGATAGCATTTATTCACTTCCTTAAAAGACTTGTGCTGCCGACTCCTTCAATGACAGGAAAATCGGGTTTTGCCAACAGGCTATGAGCGTAAAACACAATGGCGAGTACAACCCAAGATGAATTATGGCGAGATGTCGAATACAAAATATAGATCCATGTAACAGATGGATAATATAGTTGTATTAATCGATGTATCTGTACCAACAATAATAATGTCAACAGAAAACACATAAAAAATGACAAAATATACTCACTTGACTATGCATATTATAGATGGACAGATTAAACACTATATTCTAGTTGAAACTATGAGACAAACCTAACAACTTAAAAGGTGGAATTGAGAAACTTGATATAGTAAATAATTCTTATCGTCAACTTTAGAGGTCAGCAACGCTTAATTAACTCATTCGTATTGTGAGATATATGAGTAATAATAATATGGTAATAATATAATAATATTATGTTGTCACTGTAAGTTGCGTTACAGCAACAACTGTGGTAGTTTTTTAAGTATTCCCCCGATTTCTAGTTATATTTTGTTACTGTTGTTATGTGCTTTTTTTATATTAGATTTTGAAATTTATGCTTTTAAAACACAGTTAAATGTTCTAAATCTCCTTTCATTTCGAAGCGGTGTGTCCTTGTCGTGATTATAATTGATATTTAAGAACAAGAGTAATGTGTTTACCTTTAAATATGTTATACAAAAAAGCATTTAATTAAGCTCATCTTAAAAATGTAACTGTGGTTTCAGGCTTCTCTCCAACCCATGTGTAAGTCTCAGTTCGGAGGTTGAAACACCTACGTTTTATCAGACCTTGGCAGGAGTGACACATTTGGAAGAACAAGATATATGCGAACTAGAGAAGTGTTTCTGGACAATACAGGGTACGTCAGTGACCGGACACTTAGACTTTAACTGTTTATTGTCATTAGTTTGTCCGCCAGTTCCAGCAAAGGCTTGTCGTGGGTAAGTTACATAAATATTATCTGAAATACTTATCATTTATGATTTTGTGGTTAGTGACATGTTTGCAGTATTTTACCAAAATAGTGTATTCTCTTATCAGGTTATTTCTGGCATTGGATGTAAATAGAGATGAACACATTGACTTCAAGGAGTTATGCTGTGGAATATCTGCTGCTTGCCGGGGCCCAATGGCTGAGAGAATGAAATGTAAGTAAAAAAGAACAAAATATCGTGATCAAAAATCACATTTTAGATAATATGACAAATGCTGAAAATTTTATATCTATCTATAACCAAAAGGACAGATGACTCTGGACAAAAACTTATTTAAAAAATGGCTAAATAGTAATTTCTCTCAGAGTTGTTTGATTCGTGTTATAGTGTTTTTTTGTAATAAAAGAAACTATTCCAAACTAAACTGACGGCGTGGCCGTAGCGTTTTAATTGCAACTTCTCATGATCTTCAAGCTTTCTTCATTTGCACACCTGTAAATACTTCTTAGGATGATATCTGAATTCGTTTGAGTATTGCTCGGGCGAAACTGGTTATTTGCATATACTAGGTGGAGCGATAATGTGACAAAGTACCATATCTCCCCCATTTTTCATAATTTTGGAAAAATATTTTTATGAAAGTTGTATAACAAGAAGAACTCTACGATTTAAACATAATTTTAATTATACAGGGTACTTCACAAAAGTTAGGCACCTAAGAATCAACTTTTGTTAAATGGGACATAACACCATATTTGGTTTTGCATTTCGACGTTGCCAAATTATTCAAAAAATATCAAAATTTAAAAAAAATCAGGGTTCTCCATAACCTGTTATAACTTCTAACCTACAACGATTTCAATAAAGAAAAATTGTATCAAAAAATATCTTACTATGAGATTAGCTACAGATATAGAGAACCGCATATGCAATAATTTTATACAGGGTCTTTGCGGCAAATATGCCAACTTGGCAAAATTGAAACTAATTTTTCTTTGATTTTTCAAATGGCACATTCTGTATCTAACTATCCGATCGTGTTCCGTTATTAGTCCTATTTCTTTTTTATTAAGGTGATCTTATACCTATCTCTAATAGTTTTTGCAATATATTATTTATTAATGTGTCGTTGAAAATGCATTAAAACATATTGATGTAATTTTAATTTAGTTAGCCATGTTCTTGTTTTAAAGAAAGATATCTCAAAGCAATATTGTTGTTCTTTCAATTTATCTGCTAGTTGTAAAAGGTATTGTTGTAATCATTTTCTAAAATAGCTTCAAATTTAAACAATAATTTAATATCTATACATTTTAAGTAAATGCAGATAGTTAATTTAAAAAAAAATCTAGTAAGATATGACAAATGAAAATGTCAATGATTAAAAAATTTTTAATTATAACCATCAACAAATAGCTAAAGAACAAATTTGATTATTCTGGAACACAAAAATCATAATTGTATAATGCAATTGTAATTGATTCTGTATCGATTAAAAGGTATACCATGGTGGCTGTAATCAACATATTATAGTGATAATAATAAAAAAAAACGTCAGACGAGATGCTAAATAAGGAAATATTATTTTTTGCAGTAACAAGTTTTATATTATAAAAATGAAATAAAATGAAACAACTTAAATTACAAAAAACAATTAAATCTTTTAATACACAAATCACTACCTAACTAAGTGTTCAAAATGTCTACTGTTCTCTTGAACACATATTTCAACATGTCTTTCGAATGCACTCCTTAAATTTTGACACATGGCAGCACTAATATTTGTAAAAAAAATTCTAATCATAACTTTATGTCTTCCTTTGTTGTGGGAGGTATTTTGTACACTTCTTCTTTAACATACCCCCATATGCTAGAGTTTGTAAGATCTGGCGATCTAGCCGGCCACGAAACAGGTCCACTTCTTCCAATCCAACTATCTGGCTATCTTTGATTTAAAAATGTTCTGATAGGCCCGGTAGAATGAACTGGGACACCATTATGAAGAAACTACATTTCATTTAGCGTTTCATTTGGTATTTGAGGTAATAACCCAGATAAATGATTTTGCAAAAAAATTAAATAAACGTAGTAATGGAAATTGTGTCTGTTAACACTGCCATTCTTATGAAACGTAGCCTCGTCTCCAAATGAGACAAAATTTCTTCTTTCTCTTATTTTGTTTTGAGCCCACAGACAAGACTCCAGTCTTTTCTGATAATCTTCGGGAAACAGTTCTTGGAGTAATTAAATATAGTATGGGTGGATTTTATTAGCTTTAAGTATTCGCTGAACCGTTGTTCGACCAACATCAACCTGCCGAGAAATGGTTCGTTGTCCAACATGCAGATTTTCGGTAACTGCTAAAAGTACTTTTAATTGAAGTTCTTCAGTTTTTTTTTGGATTATTTTTATTATATGCCACACTACCAGATCATTGGAAACGCTACAAGAGCTTTTCGAATGCTCTTTTTTCAGGTAGGCGTCGCTCGGCCGTTGCTGATACAATCTTTTCGCTGTTAGCATGTTCTTCTCACTAGCTCCCAATAGAAAAACCATACCAATCGTCTCGTCTTGTGAAAAATTCATTATTTAAATTTGAAACTAATTTATATTATACAATGTTTACAAGAGTAATTTGTGCCACTGGCAAATGGAAAGAGCCCTTTTCAAACAATCTTACTTTGACGTATAGTTTCTTTTCTTTAATAAACATGGCTAACTAGATAAAAATTACACCAATATGTTTTAATGCATTTTCAACGACACAATTTATAAAAATTAATATGTCCCAAAAACTATTAGAGATAGCTATAAGATCACCTTAATAACAGTGAAAGAGGACTAATAACGGAACACGATGTGATTGTTAGATACAGGGTGTGCCAGAAAAATTAGTTTCAATTTTGCCAAGTTGGCATATTTGCAGCAAACACCCTGTTTAAAATTATTAGGTATGCGGTTATCTAAACTCTTAGACATTTATCTTGTTTGGTACAATTTTTTTTTATTGAAATCGTTGTAGGTTAGAAGTTATAGCAGGTTGTGGAGGACCATGATTTTTTTTTAAATTTAGGTATTTTTTGAATAATTTGGTAATGTCGAAATAAAATGCAAAACCAAATATGGAGTTATATGGAGAATTGGTTTTACCGCTTTCGCAGATGAATTACTTCATAACTACAACAGATTCTTCTCTGAATGTGATATTTTTATCTCAGTCAAACCTCATTAAGAGGAATGCTGAAATGCTTAACTGGGTTGTGGTTTGTTCGTTTATCTCGTTCTATATTTTTGGTAGTTTAAATTAAATAGGATACCATTAAGAATTTTGTAAATTCTGTTGTGTACTGAATTCCATAAATAAATATGTATTGAAATAATGATAACCATGAATAGATACAGAGATGACTGGAAGCTATCTTGTCTCTTTTTCTGTATTTTAAGCGCATACCGAAAATGTATTAAGCGCATTTGTAACTAAAGTTCTAAGCAAGTTTTTTTGGTATGGGGTGATGCAAACGTGGTATCAGCATTTGTACCATAGCTAGTAGATTATACATATTTATATTTCTTTCATAAGCCCTTTAAAATCATTACCCAAATGCAGTATGAGTATACTCAGGTAAACTATGTGTGGCTGATTAGTAATCTGTGTACATTTTTATTTTTGATTTTAAATAAAATGTTATTAATTTTTGGTACTCTTTCAGTTTGCTTCAAGATATTCGACATGGACCGGGATCTTTACCTAAATTCAGAAGAATTAGACAACATGAAACAAACGTTACAGTTCATAACAAATGAAAATAAACACACCTATGCGCCACAATTTTTCTTTGAACAACATAGTATCGAAACGGATCCTTCAAACATCAAAGCTTTAGAGTCTCTTAATAAAAAGGTATGTTCTTAGGTTTGTTGTAATTTGCGTTTAAAAATAATTTTTTTACAATTTTTGGAATTCAATTTTTACTAGAGAGATATTTTTTATTGCGAAGGTATTATTAAAATAATTAACTTTTGAACAGAAAATTTACAAATAATAATTTCCATATTATATTTTTATACTAGTACTTCTTTGGCTGTATAATTCTTCGACTTATAAATGACTGACTGGAAATGGAGAACATGATTCAGTTTTGTCTCATAAGGACATCTGAGACTATATACTTGTAATGTAAAAAGTACATTTTATTTATAGCCATTGACTGCTTTCAGACTTGTGACCAATTTTAAAAGCTTTGGGTCTGAATACTGTGTTATAGTTTATTTTATTAAGGAAAAGCAAGACGATGCTCACATATAATTACAAGGGGCATTTTTAGACTCTTATTTGAACATATGCCTCAACTCCATTTTAGCATGGTCTGTTTTAACCGAAAACTAAATCGGTTTTCTCTCAACTTTATGATCATCTGATTTATGTATCATTAATGGTCATTATTTGTTCAATTACAGAACCCTTGAGTTAAAGGGTATCTCCAAATATTAAAGGAAATTATTCCTCAAGTAACTATGATGAAAATACCATCTTATTGTGTATAATAAACTGGTTATATTTAAAGGTAAATGTATCAATCCAATATTTATAATCTTCATGTGAAGACTGAGCCAAAATTATAATATACAGGGAGTTCCATTGCTAGAAGTTAAGATAACATTGTTTCTTTAAACTCACAGTTAAAATCAAATGCCTATTGACATCATCATGTACATGAGCTGCATAAAACTCCCACTTTTTTTGTTTATTTTTTTGATAAATTCCTAATCTAATGGAGTCATTGTTCTGTACATATGGGACACCTTATAAGAAAGTTATGTCTACCATGTCTAGTGGGTAATCTGTTCCTGCCTTAATAATTTTAATTATTTCCATAGAGAAATAAGAACATTTATCAGAAAAGTGAGAAAGTAAGGAGTTATTAGTTTTAATCTGTAGAAATGGCAACTTATAACGAATTTAAGCTGATAGATAGACCCTAACAAAATAGATTTAGGTTATATTTTATTATATATTCAAGTGTTTTTGTTGGCTTGTTCATTGCTGTTATGATTTCAGCTGGATAATAAAAACGGACTAACCCAAGAAGACTTCCTGATGTGGGCTGTGGAAGACAATAGTTTAGTTGCGCCATTGTTGGAGCTGTTGTTTCAAGTGTGTCATGTATCGCTAGGATTGAAGCCTTACTGTAGGCATGACGAATATGACATTGGTAAGTAAATTTTTCTTTAACAATTTCTATATCTTATAGTGGGTGACGTATATACAGTTGATCCGTTGGATGTTTACCCATGTGTCATATTCATATTCATAGATTCATTCATATTCATACGAATCAAATCAAAATTTCGAGGATTAAATAGTCAAAAAAAAGTCCACATTGATTAAAGGGCGTGGATATAAATATTAATATTAATTGTAAATTAAATTGCTATTAACTAATGGTATGTTCTTGTCAGCAACAAAAATAGCGTCCTAAGAGGATGCCAACACGAGCAATATAAAATGATGACAATAATGATGACATTCAAACAAATCCTTGACGTTTGAGGCTTTGACGTGAAAAGGCTGCATATATTGATGTCATTATGTAATAAGTTGATTTAGTAATTTAATCTATTAACATTTTTCTTGAATGTATTCGTATTTGGAAGACAATATTTCATGTTTCATCATTTCTTTTATTATTGATTTATATATAAGTGAAATACAATGTCTATAAACCACATATTTGGTATTTCGTGGATTGATCATGCATGCATAGCAGCCCAAGTGTAATTCAAAAACTTAATATATCCATAACATAATTACATGTTTTTAATTTTTTTGACTACTTTAAAATGTATTACATCTAATTTTTAAAGATCATCTATGTAATGCTGGTGTTATTAATAAAACATAAAATTAGTATATTTTTAATTCGTTGCAGTTTTTTGCCAGTAAGTTTGTTCATACCACTGAAAAAACTGTTCTTGAAACCAGTTTGAAGTTCAACATAAGGTCTCACTTCACCAGTTTGCTATAAGTTCTATGGTAGCACAACTGGTTGTGGGTAGAGACTTTTCCCACTCTTATAGACTTTGATTTGAAAATGTTTGAAGTCATTTATGTACTTTGGTTTCGGTTTCCTAACTGACAATTCAAGCCAAATAGAAATGTTAACATACAGGATGAGCCCTACAAAATGTGACGAAATTGGTCTAAAAGGTAGAACCGATGCCGTTTAATTAGGTCATTCAAGAGTGAAGTATGTTTGCGCTCCAGGTGGGTTGCTATACGTTTCTTAATGGCATATCTACACTAGTAAAACGGGGATTGTAGATTCCACTCTAAATAGAGGATAAAATGTTTTCACTCTTCATTAACTTTAATGTCAAAAGTCTTAAAATCATTTGTTCATTTACTTTGGTTTCAGTCTCCTAACTGATAGAAAATCTTCCCTCTTATTTATTTAAATAATAAATGGTTACACCATTTTTACAATTTCAATAATAAATAGTAAATAATTCAGTAAGATGGCAGATGATCTAACAATAAAAAAACTATATATTATTAATAACGATAATATTACTAAATAATAATAATACAATAATTTATCGAGTTAGCCGTTACTTGATGGAAATTCATTATCACTAGTATAATAAATAAACAAACTATATTTGTTTAGTAATTTCCCCTAATTTATTTCCGTTTCACAGCTGTTTCGACATCCATTCAGTCTTGAGTTGGTTTTTGAAAAAGACACAGTGTGTCGAAACAGCTGTCAAACAGAAATAAATTAGCGGAAATTACTAAACAAATATAGTTTATTTATTATACTAGTAATAATACAATAATTTAAATTGTGTATAATAGGATTATACATTAAATATCACATACCACAAATTTTCAATTTAATCCCCTCTTAATAAATGCTTAAGGGACCATACTGAAACAGACATATCCAATCTATCATAAAATATAATATTATAACTTCTCTAAACTCGCGTCATTGGAGTATGAAAGCCGTAATTTAACCTATGAAAAGGACACCTAAAAAGTATATGATTTCTCAATCTGTACACATTGTTGTGAACATTTAGGTTCAGTAATCCACGCAAATTATGGGCATCTATTAGCCAATTGAAAAGTTTATACAGAAAACACAAATGATGACATTGTCTGCGAAATTTTAAAGAGTCAAACCCTAGCAATTGACACTTCTCTAGATACTCTAAGTTATGAGTATTCATACCCCACTTAAAGGCATAGGATTTTAAAAACTTCTCCTACACCCTCTCGATAGATGCAACATGAGTTGTGTTTGAGGAGACCATACCATTGAGCCGTATTCGAAACATGGATGAACAATTGTGCTATATAGTAATTTAGTGGTGAGTGTGGAGAAATTTTTGCTATGATGGAGGATAAATCCAAGCAAAAGTCTAACTGTTGATTAATCTCTAACAGTTGTTGTCCTCGCTAGTGGTTTCGCGTTTATATCATAAATATATTGGGAAAAGTGATTGTTTTTTGAAAAGGTAATTACAGAGCCCTTGGAACTATTCAAGTGAAGATCATTCACAGTGGATCATTCAACCAATCTATTCAAATCCTATTGAAGCACAGGTGAATCTTCATTCATTAATTGTTTGTGACTCGATACATCTTCAGATCGTCGTTAAAATGACCTGACTCCAAATTTTCACCCACATCTTTTTTAAAGATTTTTAAAAGAACAGGACCATAGTGGGATCCATGGGGAATCCCAGAGGTCACTCTAAACTCACTGGAGAGAAAGTCTCCACCATTTTATTGCATTCCCACTATTACCAATGGAATTCAATTTGGTCAACAACAAAGAACGATTTACTACGATAAAAGGATTTAGAGTAATCAGTGTATATGCTGTATACCTGAAATAAATGTAATTATTATAACACTAATTATGAGCTTGTTTACACATTGTTCTGAGATCAGAGAAAATATTGTAATAGCATGCGCTCCAGTACACTTGTATTGAGAATAAATTGTCTTTTTTTTTAATTATTAGTTATTGAAGTTCCGTAGAATACCAACTTGGAAAGTGTCTTCACAGCTACAAACATAGCATATGCATGGAATATACAATCACATAATCTCTCACAAGCAAAGTAAACATCTATGTCACCCATAACGGAATCTTAGTCCAGAGAGGCAAAAATATTGAAATAAGTAAGATTGCTGTTAACGATTTCATAACAGAATAGAACTTTTTGCCTTATCCAATAAATCTGTATATTTTATATATACTATTATGTAATATTTTTCTGGAATCAGGTATTGAAAAGTATGTTATATTGTTATCTTTGGAAATGTACGGTAAATTTGTTATTCTATTCGATGTCGCACTTATTAAATATTAATTTTGGTTTAATATTCATATTTTTTATTTATTCGTAGTAACTGGCTGGCTAAAGCGTGAAGAACGTCGTGGTTATCATGTAGGACAATTTTGGTACCTGATATCATCAGACTGGTGGCAACAATGGCAAAGCTATACATCTGCAGTTAGGTAAGCTTCAAACAATTAACTTTTCCCTTACCTGCAGAAAGTTTTTTATTTTTTTTATTTTAAATGTTTAATCTTATGTATGTAAAAATAATTCACTTTGAAAGTCTGATAAAGTCTTTGTTAAATGTAGGCAGCCAAATTAATTTACTCTTTAAGGGTAATTAAATAAGTAGTTTTTTTAGGCAAAGATGTAGGTGAATATTACTTAAGAGAAATTATTTTTAAAAATAGTTAAAAGTGTATGTAAAAATCACAGAAAAAATTATTTAAAAGTATCTAGCCATAAGAATAGAGGTGTAGAGAGATAGACAGCGTCTTACTAAAATTATATATTTAATAACAAATTTGGTTTTTGTCGGAAGCATTCAATTTATAAGTAAAATCATTAATAGTAGTAATAATTCTTGTCATCAATTGCTAATCAAGTAGAGATCAGAAAGAAAACGTGCACGCTGGTGCGTTGTTCCAGGAACAGCAATATGCTACTATCTATGTTGACTTTTTTCTTGACCAGGTTTGAAAAACATTATATACAACGCAGTAAACAGGTGCGCAGAAAAAAAGTGGTAAACCAACAAAAGTGTCAAATATTGTGAAAAGGCAAAATAATATTAAAAAAACCTAACCTAAAGTAACTACTGTCTAGATAACTTTTTAAATAAAAAATTGACAGCAAAACGGAGGCTAAAATGATACCTGAAAATATCGACGCAGTATTCAGCGAACCTTGTACCTTTTAGTTATAGTTGGTTTAGGCCTTGGGTTAGGCCAAGGGAAATAGACAACCCACAACCTAGTGTTGAGTTTCAACTGTTTTGGAAAAATATAACCACTAACTGGGATCATTGCCGTAACAAGACTGCTACCTCGTTCGTATATCATCTGTTTCTACGAATCTAAAAATAGCTGTTAAAAGTTAGCAAAAAAGGGATTCTTAGAAGTACATAATATAAAGTCGGCGAAAAGATCGTCGCGGGGCGGCGTAGCATTTTTGAATGCTGTTGCCGTTGTGATTTTAAAATAGTTATAAATTGAAAGGGTGTCTTTTAATATAATATTTTCTAGCGGGAGTGGACCCAATTGAGATATCGCGCGACGCTCTTCACCACTCTGTCTTAACATTTGTAACTCACACTTTATTGTCAACTCCAGAAAAAAAGCTTGTCGCTCGACCTAATCTCAAGTGGAGTGAAGCTAAATGTTTATCTTTAATTATAGCTAAATTACCTAATTTAAGGTTTTCCTTTTCTATGTACAATTTTGCCTGCGTCTGAATTAATATATTCTTTAAACCATCTTTTCCAGAAGGGTTGGAACAACATTTGAAGATGTTCGTAAATTGAAAGTTTTCACATTGGTATTACACTTAAAGTAGGATCTGGTAAATTAGATAACTTTCTACCAATTAAAAAGGGATGGCGTTAAAAATCATTTTGGCTTGATGAAAGAGGCACTAAAGGCCTTGAATTTAAAACTGATTCGATTTGAATCAAAACAGTATACAGACTTTCAAAGGTAAGAGTACTATTGCCAAGAATACGTTTTAAATGGATCTTACAGTATTTAATACTTGTCTCCTAAATGCCTCCAAAATTAGGAGAGTAAGTTATCTGTTCATTAGTCAATTGTTTTGATATTAAATTAAGTTCTGCTTTTAAAAAGTCATTGTTGTTTAAGCTCATTATTTGCTTCAATGAAATTGGAACCATTATCTGAGTAGATGCAATGGGTTTGCCTGTCCTAGCAACAAATCTAGGAAATGTGGCTATAAAAGCATCAGCTGACAAACTAGATACCAATTCCAAAACTAATTTGCTTTGCTAGACAAACAAGTAAATAAGCAGGTATAACATTTGGATGTTTTGCATCCATCCAGTTCGATCTTTAATATATAGAAGCTTACTTTTTCTTTGAGAGCCTTGCCATGATTTGGCTTAAAGGAGTTGGTTTTGTGTGGAAATAATTCATACACTCAAATGAATCCTGCCTCCCAACTAAAGTCGTTCTCTTCGAATTTTTCAATTATTACTCGATCATTAGAAACCCATTTTCTCAATTTCGTACAACCTGTTTTTAGAATAAAGTCCAGATCTTGACACAATTTAAAAGCATTCTTGGTAACTTCAGCATCACTCAAAAAATCATCTACATAGGAGTCCTAAAATAACTTTAGAGAGTAGAGGAAACTTTCAGAATTCTCTATCTTCTAAGCACCTTATGGCCAAGTAAGGTGCTGACTTCGTTACATATGTCACCATGTTTAATTTGTATCCTTTAATCTCATAACCAGGATCAGATCTCCATAACATTTTAGTAAGAATCATCCAGTACATTTTTGCGATATCTGCACATACCACCCCACATTATGTTTTCGAAACCTTAAAAGAATTGCCATCAGCTCATCTTGTAAATTAGGACCTGTATTTTGAATGTCATTGAAGGAAATTCATGTATCAGTCTTAGTTGATGCATTAAACGCAACCCTAAGTTTGGTTGTAACATTAACGTTATCATTAATCACACCATGGTGAGGTAAGTAAAAAGTGATTTCATCTGAACATTCATTCAGTAATGACATACGGTGTTTGTAACTACACTTCCAACAACCACTAACTTCACATTTTTTACTTACATGAGAACCCTTCTTTAAACAATGTAATAAACATAATTCCAAATTTTGGATCATTCTCTTGTTAATTTTAAAAATTCTGAGTAATTTGATATATAATCATTATTTTGACATAAAACGTATTTATTATTTAGCGTTAGGGTTAACAATCACTTACTTGAATGGTCACACTTCTTTAATCCATATTTAAACCTAGATTGTATCAGGCCTTAGTTTTAATTTACTTTTTTGCAGTGAGAAAAAAATTTCTGTATGATTTTTCAAAAAACTTATCATAAGGTTTCTTTCTCTAGCATATTTTTTGAGTCATAAGATCTACCAAAAATATCAACATTTGCCAAATTTACCAAAAGTTTTAAATGTTCATTCATCAACAAATTGGGATTATCATATCGATCACATAACATTTCCCAAATGACAGAATCGTTAGAAGCTGTAAACGTGGATTTATAGTTTCGTAAGACGTAAGAATTTGGAGCAAGCCGTAAGACAAATAAACATGTGAAAATAAATTACTACATTTATAATTTAACGTAAGTGTTAAGCCGTAAAATGTAAGATATACGAAATGGTTCAGTTCCATTTCATACGTTACGTCTTACGGAATCGGCAAATTTCGAATAATTCCATGCGCCACTCTCATTGTTTATAATTGTTTAAACTTAACTTTTTTTTTGGGCTTGGCTTGGCTTGGTTATTTATTTGTTTACCATTTTGACATTTAGTTATGACCAAGAAATATTATTAATTATGAATTCTCTAACTTTCGATAGGACCGAAATACGATATCCATAATCTCACGACGTACGAAACTAAATAAAGATTAAAAACCTTATGTCTTACGTCTTATGCTTATGGCTTATTTATTTCTTACGTTACGGGATTTCTAAATCCAGCTTAATGTTAACCAAACTAACCTCCTTTGCCTCACCGTCAAAAAATATATTTGCTCCATGTCCCCAATTGAACTATTTGAATATATAAACGAGATAAAGGTATCCTTAAATTTCAACCAATCTTGCGACCTACCATTGAATTTTGGAATTGGTATTGTGGGCAACTGAGGCCTTGCCACAATAGCTTTTACATCCTGTACCTCAATTCCTACAATAGAGGGAAAAGTATTATTATTTTTTTACAGGTAAATATTAAACGTATTTTAAACATGCAGTTGTTTTGAAATACGAAACATCAAATGTCTGCCCTTCTGACTCTTGTTCAGACAGCCTTTTCCTAACTAACTACAAAACAAATAGTGCTTGTGCATTATGAAATCATTGTCTGTCGAGGAACGCATATTTATTGTAAAACGTTATTACAAAAATGGGGAATGTTTTTCTGAAACTGCAAGATGTCGTACGTATTTGAGAATTAATGTGGCTCAGTGTTAAAGTTATTGAGAATTTTACCAAGAAATTTAAAGAGATGGGTCAGTAAGAACTAAAAGAAGAAACTAACTATCGATTAGAAGGAAACGTTCCTGCAGTGAGAGCTAGTGTTAATGAAAACCTGATAATGTCAGTTCGTCAGAACTAAAAGCGGGACCATTTGATATGTCTTAATTTTGTTAATTGGGCATTAGAAAAAGAGCAAGAACAGAACGATTTCTTTTACAATATAGTCTTTAGCGACGAAGCTCATTTTGAATTTGGTGGATACGTGAACAAGCAAAATTGCAGGATATGTGCTGAGGAAAATCGAAGAGAAATGACTACATCCAGAAACTCTTACTGTGTGGTGTGGTTTTTGAACGGGAGGTGTAATTGGTCCTTATTTCTTTCAGAATGAAGTTGGTGATTGCGGTTACTGTGAGGGGAGTTCGATACAGGATAATGTTATTTAATTATTTATGGAATAAATTAGAAAGCATGGATGTCCAGAACATGTGGTTTCAATAAGACGGTGCCACTTGCCGTTGCCATACATCCGATGAAACGCTGGATATTGTAAGGGAGAAATTTCGATCGAATAATTTCTCGAAGAGCTGACGTAAATTGGCCGCCTAGGTCTTACGACCTCACACCAATAGATTATTTCCTGTGGGTTTTTTAAACGAAAAAGTTAATATTACACAACGAATTTGGTAAATTGGACAGAATACCTGCGAAAATGTTATTGAAAATTTTGGGAAAAGAATGCTAGCATGCCAAAGAAGCAGAAGAGGTTACTTGCGGGATATTATTTTTCATTGTTAACCGGAACATTTGTACTTTAAAATAATATAATAAAATTATAACATTTAAAGCGTTTTGTGTGTTTTATTAATAAATTAAATCGGAAGATCAAATTTGGACACCCTATATTAGAAAAAAACTCGTAAAATTTGAAGAAACTTTTTAATTTATTATAACCAAAAACCCTGTACATAATATAGTCGGCGAACAGGTCGTCACATTTTTGAGCGCTGTTGTCGTTGTGATGTTAAAAAATATGTTATAAATACACAACACCTAGAAGTTTTAGATGAATATCGCGCACAATATTGATCGCTTACCTGTTCTCCCTTGAAGAATCGAATCATATGCATAGCCTTCAATAGATTAATAAAAACATTGACTTCAGAAGTACGGCATAGAGTTGTTTAGCTCTGAGAGGTAACTGATATTAAGAAATTATCAAATATATTAAAAAATGACGTGAAAATGATTTTCAAGGGAATCCTGAAATGTATACATACTATCATTAATATATGAAAGAAAGACAAGAATGAAAAAAAAATACATTATTAAAGAAGATACTGAAAATAACAAGCAAAAAATATTAATAATAATAATAATGGTTAATTTTTTGGCAAATTAATATAAGACGGATAAGAGTCATGAACGTTTTAATGTGGGAAAATTAATTATTCTTAACTATATAATTTATATATTACTCTCATTATTTAATTACATGTGTGCTAATAATAACAATTATTTGATGGTTTTTTAGGAGATCTAGCATTAAATATTTAGTACAAACATTCAAAAATATTTAATAATATGCCTATGTAAAATTGATAATATTGCTCTTATATTTATTAAAAAACGCAGTATTGATAAAAACTATAAGTGTTGTATTAAAATGATATATAAAAATATAAAGGTATTTGCTTAAAACAAAAAAAAATTAGAAAAAAAGTCCTTGTGTATTGTGTCTTCAACAATTTCAATAATTTTGACTAATTTTGTTCATGATAAGTATCTTATACTTACCATTGTATTTAATCCCTTTTCAGAACTAACTACTTGGATTACTGTAATTGCGTAGATGTAAGAGGTGTAGTTGAGGAAGGCATTGTTTGTGATGAAAGCCTAGTAAGCAATACAACTGACTACACGTCAAATAACAGCAATGACTTTAATTCTAACAGCATGGAATCCATGGGCGATATACTGAGTAGAGGAGATAGGTGAGAGAAATTATTTAGCGTACTTTTATTTCTGTTTCTTTATTTTTAGCGTTAAAAAAATAAAAGGATAAATAAAAAAATTATTAGTTCGTTTGGAACTGCAACTTCAGAAAAATTTTTACAAAATACACTCTTAATTTCATGACCTAAACTACATTAAGATTTTTAAAAAAATTGTCGTCTGTTATTACTTTCTCACTCTACTTGTTTAATTTCTCAAATAAATGCTTACATAATATTCTTTATATATTTCAGGTGATTCTTGGTGAGCAATAGTATTGGGGTACAAGTATTACAGTCAATTTAAAGATGTTTAATTTTTTTTGTTAATAAAGTCGGCAGGGGTTTTCCATAGTCCAAATTATCAAGAGTGTTGAGAAAAAAATATTTACAAATTTAGGAAAAACACAATACATTGTTCATTGTGATGCTAAATTGTGAAGTGAAAATTGCCACAGAAACTATAAATACAGTTAGAATAATCTGTAATACTTCATTGGATAGCCTACCACATAATATATCAAAACCCAAGCAATATATTTTATCAGAGCCAGACGTTTCGTAAACATGTACCACACGAATCTCAATATTTATACAAATATTTTTTTCTCCATCAGTTTTTCGATATGCGGTCAATAATTAAGTACCTATTCCTCTTATTTTTTTAAATTGGTGTTTGTCACTATCTCGCTCCCACATAATAAAACAATTAGAACTAAATTTGTGTGCTGCTTAAAAAGGTCATTAAAGCTATTGATTACTGTATGAAAAGTTCTCGGATTGATTATTAAATTTTAGATCTAAAAATATTAATTCTTAAGATTTTATTTAGTTTCATATGTCAAATGAAAATCAGTTAAGTTAAAATCTTCCAAAAGCTGTATTATTAAAAAGAAAATCTGAATTATTTTGTCCAAAATTTTATTCAACCTTTATAGTTGCAGCATTGCCTCAAGTTCTGGTGTGTCTAGTAGCTCTGGAACTGCTTCGAAGCGTGCTTTAGGACCTCCTGGTCCAATAGATAATAGTAATTTGGTTGCAGAAAGTATGTTTAAAGTACCTACGTTGACAGGTGAAGGTAAGGATTTTTTATTTGTGAATAAATATAAATACTTACTTATTAATTAAAAAATATTGAAATTAGTAAAGTACTAGGTGAACTAAAACTACTGTGACATGTGACAGTTAATATATATATATATATATATATATATATATATATATATATATATATATATGTATATGTTGGAAATATCCAAATCTTGTTCTGTGCACAGTAATAAGAAATACAGCAACTACAAAACTTGTCAATTTGTACAAATACATATTTTGGTCAGCACTCTATGAACTTTCAGTGAATATGTATCTAGTATATTAGTTAAAAATTTTCATCAGCCTTAAAGATGTGACTAGTTTCGTACAGTAAATAGTTTCGTTGCTTGTAGGTCTTAAGTCTCCGAGATTGGTAGCAGGTTGATTTGCCTTTCATATAACTTAATGTTCAAATCTATTTTAGGTGGTCGATTGAAAAAAGACATTCAGCGAAACGATTTTGAACTTGTACCCGATTCTTTATGGAAAGCTCTCTCCATGTGGTATGGAGGACCACTCCCTTTACCTCGACAAGTGAGAAATTTTATTTTTAGAAATTAATCAAAAAATTTGTAACTTAAGAAAACCTAATTTTTATTATGTTATAATGCAAAATAATCGTCTATAACCTAACTTGCAACTAAATATAAGCACCATTAAATTTATCTTGTGCCTTGCTATTATTGATTCCAAATGTTTGTAGGTTATAAAGCCTCCAGGGGGTATGGGAGTAGAGTTAGAATTATATCCTTTAAACTTAAGGATATTAAGGCATCAGATCCAGCAACCAGTTAGCAATGCTTCTTCGTGGAGCAGCGTGGTTGGCGGGTATGTAGGCGACGTAATACACATACAATTAGTAAAAATTAGTATACTTTGTAAACTGGTGTTGTTCTTTTATAGATATGGTGCTTTAACAACAGCCAGTTTACCCCCATCGTCGCCTGTTACATCTATTCGTCGTAATCTCGCCCATGTTGCCGCTTTTTCTCGATTAGCTACAGTACAACAAGTTACAGATTTTTTGTGTGAGCATTTAGTCATCAAAACCGAGGATGCTAGACTTTGGTTATTACGAGATCATCAGCAACCCTTCTTGTTGGAGGATGAAAGGGCACATTTGCAAGATTTGGGAATAAAGTAAGCAAAACGATTTAAATTATTAGCATGCTTTAGTGAATGTAGTTTGCATAATATATTAATTGTACTTGCTCTTGACTTCTTTTGAAAAAATCAGTGAATAGTGTGGGAAGTTCTAAATTGAAACTGAAGAATACTAATAACCCAATAAAATAAAGACTTTTGAATTCGAAAAATTCTTAGCATATCCCAAAAGTACTCTCAATTTCATCTTTGGGATTTTGTTTTTGGGGTGAATTCTAGTTTTTTTTTATTTACATCTAAAATTATCAGTTTATCAAGGAAAATAGTTATAAGGTAAAAAATTTTAGACAAAAAAGCGCGTTAAGACTTTTTCCCGTAGAATCAATTGTTTCAAAGATATATACCGAAATATGTCTGAACAGACATTACGCACATCACTATATTATACATATATGATTATTAAACATAAAAATTATTTTAGAAATACTTTAGTATCGAAAAAAAAAATTAAAAATATCTACAGAAGAACTAATCGTTACTGATTGCAGATATTCATCTCCCATCTCTAGATATAACTCTTACTGCCGCATATGACAAATAAACAACATACGAGGTGCATAATAAAAAGTTTAATTTTCATAAAGCTGATTATGATAAATTTAATTATTATTTTGTGAATATTGACTGGAATTTTTTATCCATAGTTCTAGACAGTTTTATATATAGCAGTTAATATTTATGTTCCATCAACATTAATGCAAACTCTAAAATTTCCTCATTATTTTTTTGGATGCTTTACAAAGCTTATCAAAGAAAAAAACAAAGCTTACAGAAATATCCGAAAAGACGATTATCCGCAGACGAAAATAATTACAAATCAATTAGGGTTAAGTCAAAACTATCTATACATAAAATTAAAACAAATTAAATATTATTAAATTCTTCTGGTCATAAATCAAATTTCAGCAAAATGTATCTGGATATTCAGCAAAATTTAGGCTTGATGATGTTGAATCTAGTGAACTACTTTGCATTTCAAATATGTTTGGCAGTTTTTTTAAGTCAGCCTTCACTCCAATTTATCACCCAATTTTGTTCATCAGCATCAATAGCACTACATTTTTCATAAGGTTAGTAAATCTCGATGAGTGAAAAGGTTCAGGGCTAGATGAACTTTCACCACTATTTATGAAAAATTGCAGTCCAACATTAGCAGCCACTCTTGTTACCTCTTCGAACTGTCAATAAATCTTGGACAGTTGCCCAGAATTTGGAAAATCACATTTGTTACTCCCATCTTTAAAGATGGTGATCGATCTGATATAAAAAACTACCGTCCGATATCTGGGCTTGACTGCATATCATTAGTACTTGAGTCTATAGTAGTGGATAACTCAATTACAAACTTTGAACATATTATATCTGAATGACAATATGGATTTCTTCCAGTCCATTCATGTTCCAATTTCCTGACAACAATTGACTCAGGGGCGCAAATTGAGTCAATTTATTTTGATTTCCAAAAGGCTTTTGATCTTGTTAATCATACAATTTTAGTATATTAGCTTGAAGCCTATGGCATTATAAATCTGCTTTTAACATGGCTGTGTAGTTATCTCAGTAATTGCATTCAGTTAGTTAATTCAACGGAACTCTCCACGTACCTCAAGGCTCTTGTTTGGGACTTGCTGCTTTTTATATTTGTCGATGACCTTTGCAAAGGACTTAAATATTTATAATTATAATTTCTTTTATATGCAGATTACTTAAAGATTTTTAGGAAAATTGATAATATTGGCGACTGCATAATCCTGCAATCGGAGATAACGAAGTTAAGCCACTGGTGTAAAGCAAATTATTTTTTCATTTTTATATAGTCAGTCAGTTTCTCATACAGTAGTATTGTATTTGCTATTTGCATATTGACGTGTTTGAGTACCAATAAAAACAAGTATGATTAACAAAGTGACTTCACACGAAAATACTTGTACATTTTTTAAAACTGTAGACTATCTGGACTCTATTTAGTTTTTTTTTATATTTTGGTGTTATGTACATGTTCTATATTAGTATTATTTGTGCAGTACCTGTGACTGTATCTGTATAATAAATTTATCGTTTTTGAACCCTCATGTGATTTTCAGGTAGTATGTTTGTTTCTGCTAGTGTTACTGTAAGAAAATGTTTTAGTCGATCATATGTTCAAAAGGCTATGATGAAGTAAAGATTTGAATGTCACTACATATTATATATGAAAAAATTAAAGCAATATTTACTTTTATAGTAACAAAGCAAATTCAGGGTTCTTCATACCAGCAGTTTCTCCAATGTAATTGTAACATTTTGGCTTCACTCCTATAGGTAATTATTTTGGTTAAAAACTTAGTAGAAAAAGTTCATTATAAGATATGAAGATGGTGGCTGCTCAATTTTTCATGAAAACTGCAAATCACAATACTATTAAGTGCTAATTAATATGGTTACATAGATTAGTTACCATTAAAAACATATTTTTCCTCTAAGGAAAAACGAAATAGTAGTTTATTTACGTTACAAGGCAGGTAGGTGATTTATTACAGTACGAGTTGTTTTATGATACGGAATATAAACGAGTACTGTAATAACACCTAGTGGACGTATGTCGTATAATATTTTATTTCATTTTTTTTTGTAAACTGAGAAATATGTTATATATTTTTATACATTATACATTATACACAATTTGGAATATCGCCGTCCCAATTTTTTCATAAAATATTTCTTTCCTATCAATTTTGACCAATCACTGACAAGAATTCATATGTCATATTCAAGTGGAAAAATTGCTTGACGTAACTGTCATCAGTAGCTTAAAGTGAATATCAAGTAATTATATTTTGTTTTTTAGTTTAATAAGTAGTAAGTCAAGTAAGTAAAAAATAAAAGTTTGTCTATTACATTTTCGACTTAACGCAAAAAAGTTTATAAAATATTTAAGTAAAAAGATTTTCAATCATCTTCTTCAGAGAATCAAAAATATTGAACATGAAAGGAAATTTTAAAAAGGATGAAAAAAGGTGTTGCTCTCTAAAGCATACTACAGTTGCCATACCATACAAGAATATTTTGATGGTTCTGTTATATAATTAATGTTTTATATATCTTGATTTTTTTTACTAGGTATATGTTAATTCTTTAAATTCTATGTTAGGTTGCTCTCTGTTTTGTTTTTAGTAACTTTTCTTACCTTTCTTCACATAAACAAATATATATAAGTTTTAGTTTGAAGATTTCTTTGACAATAAGAAAAATTGTATTGTTAACAATAAAGCTTTTCTGAGTCTGATAAATATTAAAATCTGTAACGGTTAGTTCTTCTGTAGATACTTTAAGATTGTTTTTCAAGGGTGAAATATTTGTTTTTAAAAATTCTATTTAAGATTAGGATGAATGGAAGCATTATTTAGAATTTTTTCTTTCCTATTTTATGAAGTATCTTGAAATATGCTTTATAAAGCTCCAAATAATACCTGTTTTTATTGTACATTTTAGTGATGCGGATCAAATACTCTTAGAAGTCCGAAGTAAAGATTTGACATGGCCGGAAGAAATAGGGCAAATAGCTGCAGGTGGAGGCAACGAATCTACTCTAGCAGAAAGGCGACCTACTATATATTTGCCACCAGGTAACGAATATTCCAGATTTGATACATATGACTTGCGTTTCCTTTTAAAAAGTTGGTCTTAGAATTAATTTTTTCGCTTTATCAATTTATCACTACCGTTTTTATTGTAGGCGCCACTGGATTACATAACCTTGGTAATACGTGTTTCATGAACGCAGCGTTACAAGCTGTATCAAATACTCGGCCTCTAACTATGTATTTTCAACAAGATAACCAGCTCTCTGAGTTAAATTCTAACAACCCAGACAGCACAAAAGGCGCTGTGGCTAAGAAATATGCTGAACTTTGTAGGTAAGTAAAATTCTTTAGGCCATGAATAAAATACCGATCATAATGAAATATACAATATAAGGGAAATAAAATAAAGTATTCAAAGGGTTTTCAATTAAAAATTAAGTAACTTAATAATGAATAATTATTAAATTTAAGAGGTTTTCTTATTTATAAAAAAATACTGATTATTGAAAATATGGGTTTCTGGGAACTTTTTGGAAAAAAAAATTTTGTAATCAAATTAGATTAAATGTGGCAACACCTAGAAAGTATTTAAGTTAAGCTTTCAGATAAAAAAAAAATTATCGAGATATCTTAAAAATAACAGAGATAAGGAGGGAAGTTCTACCTGGGACACCTGGTATATTATTGTATTGGTCAAAATATGTCAAACGTAAAATCATAACATTGTTGGTGCTATCTTAAACATAATAGCCGACTTGCGACATACCGTTGATAGGAATATTTTATGAAAAATTTAATAATTTAAAATTATATTCTGGGTATAAAGTACAAAATTGGACCTCACTCGCTTCCGGTTTAATCGGAAATGATATTTTTATGATTTTTCAAAGTCAACCTAATTTCCTAACGTTGATATATTGCTCTTTTGCGCCTTTAATTAAAAATTTTATCATCACAGCTCTTTAAAGAATTCACTTTTTTACCAATTCTCCAATCATTTTAGAATATTCCCAAAAAACTTGCAAGCTCGTAACTAGTGTAGTTAAATTGTATGGTTTTCAAGCACTCGAGAATATGTTTCATTAAAAAAAGGAAAAAATAAATATCTTTAAACCTTTATAAACTTAGTCAGTGCAATTAAATTTTAGTACCGAAGATCCGAATTTTACCCATGTCCATTTTTTATATATTATCATTTAGATTTAAAAACGAAAATTATCTCTCTACAGCCTAATAAATCACATGCCTTAGGACTTCATATTTTAACAGTTTTTTTTTGTTTAGGGAATTGTGGGCTGGCTCCACACGAAGCGTTGCTCCGCTCAAGTTGCGATTGTGCGTTACTAAATTTGCACAACATCTAAGTGGAGGCGGACAGCATGATGCACAAGTAAGTGTAATTATTAATAATTTAACATTCGATGACAAGGGAAGTTCTTTATTATTATATCGCTGATGTCTCATTAAGTTTCAGTACTAGCTCGGGATCTGAAAAAAAGGCCAGGAACAGAAATACCAAAACGTTAGGCTATTTCAGGCAATAGCAGGATTTCCTGGGGTCTCTGCATGCATAGATTGCACCCATATTAAAATTATTAGCCCTGGAGGTGATAATGCTGAAGTGTATAGGAATCGGAAGGGCATCTTTTTCCTTAATGTACTTAAGAGAAGTTCTTTATTATTATATCGCTGATGTCTCATTAACTCTTTGAAGTACCTAGGTCGACAATTTGAACCACCTTTTTGCTGACCTTTCCAGCATGGTGGTTGATGAAACGTACCACTTAAATCAAAGTTATTTTTGTTGTGTATGTCGGTTTAATAACCGTCCCGCATTTGATTGGCTTATGATCCATCGCCTGACGCAAATTCCTGAAACGTTGGCGGTTGCATTCACGATTTTGTGTGGTTATTTACGTTTCACGTGCTCCGTAGTGATTTGAGGTTATTGTTTTTATGAGAAAAGTGTTGGTTTTTATTCAAAAGTGGCTTTATTTATGATTTTTATGTAAAAACCAACTATAAAGGTGAGTTAATATACATGTTAGATGTTTGTGATATTTGAACTCCGAGTTTTGTTGGTTTCTTTTAGTGTTTAAAAACTGTACCACCGTACAGTTGGAAACATAAACCGACGGCAGGATCCACTCACTTTCAATTTGATAGGCATGACAGAAAATGAACTCTATGATGAAATAGATGCAATCGAAAATGATTGTGCCTCAATCCCTTCCGATTGTGACTCGGAGGCTGATGGTGACGAGTCAGAAAGTGAAGGTTGTTCTTCAGCTGCTATGTTTGATCATCCCGAGGTTGCCGAAATTGTGGTGTCTGAGTATGAAGAAGACGAGCCTTCCTCTTCAGATGAATGGGATGCAGAGGATTTAGTACCGCTATTTACTCTAGCAAAACGATGGAAAAAAAGTTTGGTCACTACTTGGAATAAATGCGTTTCTACTATGAAGACTCCTGATCCATTCACTTCGGATGTCGGTCTGTCGAATTCAATTCGAGATCGTGCTAGCCTAAATCCTTATGAGGCGTTTAATCTTTTTTTTACCGACGAACTTTTGACTGATATTGTGTTTCAAACTAATCTCTATGCAGAGCAAACATTTCAAACCAAGGGTAAAGCATATACTCAAACACATGTTGACGAACTCAAGACATTTTTGGGTATAAATATTCTTATGGGCATTAAAAAATACCCAAGTTACCGTGATCATTGGAGTTCTTCACCAGACCTTCACGATCCCTACATAAGTAAGCTTATGAGAGTTCATAGATTTGGTTGGATTCTTTCGAACCTTCACCTAAATGACAACAGCATAATGCCACCACGTGGCTCAGCCAATTATGATAAACTTTATAAAGTACGGCCCCTTCTCAATCACCTTAAAACTAATTTTCAATCATGCTTACAGCCCCATGAAAATATCGCCGTCGACGAGTCAATGATAAAATTTAAGGGGCGATCTTCGCTAAAACAATACTTACCAAAAAAACCCATAAAAAGGGGATACAAAGTGTGGGTTTTAGCGGATGAAACAGGGTATTGTTGGAATTTTGATATATACACAGGGAAGACGGGGGATCAAACAGAAAAAAGTTTGGGGGCCCGAGTCGTTAAGAATTTAGCTACTCCAATTGAAAAAAAAAATCACAAAATATATTTTGACAATTTTTTCTCATCCGTAAAGCTAATGGAGGATCTTTTAGACTTAAAACTATATGCATGTGGAACAGTAAATGTATCCAGAAAAAATTTGCCTAATTTCACTAATGATAAAAATTTAAAAAGACGGGAGTATGAATGGTTTATAAGCGATAGTGGATTGAGTGCTGTGAAATGGCGTGACAAGAAATCCGTGCATATGTTATCTAATTACCATGACCCTACAGTTGTTACTCAAGTAAAAAGGAAAGAGAAAGATGGCACTGCGATGCATATTCCTTGCCCTTTTTTACTTAGTGATTATAATAAACACATGAACTTTGTGGACAAATTCGATCAAATGCGATCATATTATGGGCTTGATCGAAAAAGCCACAAGTGGTGGCATCGCATATTCTTTTTCTTTCTGAATACGGCAATAACAAATGCCTTTATAATATATAAACTATACCATAAAGAAAATGCTAAAATTTCTCTCAAAGAATTCCAAAGACAGGTTTCAGAAGGCTTAGTTGCCAAAACATTGGTTCAAAAATTAGACAAAAGAAACATGTCTACGGAATTATCAGTCGCCATTAGTTCTCATAAGCCCACAGTATCGACCGCCGTTAGAAGAGCAGAAAGTGCACATCAGCCAATGAGAACCACTCGTCGAAGATGTGCTTATTGTAGCTCGAAAAAAAAAGATGTTCGTACCAATTGGCAATGCAGTGTTTGCGCCATGCCATGTGTATTAGTGTTCCAATATACTTATTTGAAAGAAATACACCACAATTTGTATATTTTTCAAATGTTTTTTTTCTCGTACCGCTAGGGTTTTTTTTTAAGCCGAATTCCCGTACCTCAAAGAGTTAAGTTTCAGTACTAGCTCGGGATCTGAAAATAGGTGAAACAAAAATTTAAAAACTAAAAAAATCATAGTAATTTTGCGGTATGTAGCTTCAGATACCATGTTTTGTTACTTCCCTGAACAGAGGAGAAACTATTAATGCCCGTACCTATAGTCCAATCTCAATCTCAGACTTAAGGCGTGCTTGATAAAGGAATACTCAAAACGCGAGATTCCGTCTATACTATATATAGTCGGCACACTTCGTGCAATCTCGGCGGAGGAAAGCTTGAGCAAACGCTTTCTAGTAAAATTTGTTTTTCTAGTGACAAATCTAGTGATTTTTGAAATAAAATTTTGTAAACAATGTACGAACAGCTGTTTTGTATTAACATTTGTAACGTGGCTGTGTTTACGTGGTGTTTGTTAATTATTTACTCTATTGATCTGTTCTTATTATTAAAAATGGAGCGACAAGATGACGATTTTTTAGAATTTATTGACTATCTTGAAAATGTGCAAGATAACATTCGGGTACCCAAAAGATATATACGTGATGCGGAGAATCCTGTGGAGTTTTACAACGAAAAAGAATTTCGATTCCGATATCGTTTTTCAAAAACCATTGTGCTGGATATTATATTTCCAATAATTGTTCATCGTTTGGTGCGAGTTAACAACCGAGGCTTACCTATATCACTGCTGATCCAACTCCTAACTTGTTTACGGTACTATGCAACAGGAAATTTTCAGGTAAGTTGTATGTTCAAGTGTAATTTAAATTTAAGTTTATAATTTTTATTAACTTTCTAGATGGTAAGTGGAGATTAACGTGGCATAAGCCAGCAGACAATATCCCATATAATAAAGGGCATTTCAGAGGCAATATGCAGGCATCTACCTGAATATATAAGACTACCCGTAGGCCAGGAACAGAAATACGAAAACGTTAGATTATTTCAGGCAATAGCAGGATTTCCTGGGGTCTCTGCATGCATAGATTGCACCCATATTAAAATTATTAGCCCCAGAGGTGATAATGCTGAAGTGTATAGGAATCGGAAGGGCATCTTTTCCCTTAATGTACAGGTGAGTCTTTTAACAAATACTTAAGAATTGTTATTAGCTAGGATGGTCTAAAAAAATTGTACCTTATATTTAAGTGGCAGTTGGTCCACAAATGGAAATGCTAGACATTGTTGTTAGACACCCTGTATCAACCAGTGTAATCTTTCGTAGAAGCTATTTACGAGTATTGTGTGAAAGAGGAGGAATGGGCGGCATAGTTCTGGGAGATAATGGATATCCATGTCGGCCATATTTGCTTACACCAATAATACATCCAGGCAAGTTCTTATATATAAAAAAGCAGAATACTTTATAAGGGGACAGCTGGTACAAATTCTGTCTCCAAAAACGTGGACATTTTTAAATAAGAGTTATCAGTCGGTTTGCTGTGTCTACGTCACAACTCTCTGTTAACCGTTGTATAATGTCTAAAATACATAGTAGAGTAGTAGACTATCAATAAAATTTATAGAAGTGAATCTCGATAAAGCCAACAACGCCTCTCCTCTTCGCGGTATTCTGCTCTGTGTTTATATCCCAAAATCTAATTGGTATACATAAATAAAACATTTTGCTTATATTCTATCTATTTGTTATTTTCAGGTAACGTAAATGAGGAACGCTACAACAGAGCTCACAAGAGTACAAGAAACATTGTTGAACGAGTATTTGGGGTGTATAAACGACGATTTCCCTGTGTATACAAGGGGCTAACAATAAAGATAGAAACTAGTCAAGCCATAATTTGTACTACGGCAACACTATACAACATAGGAGTGAAATATAAGGACAATTTTATTTTTGAAGAGGAAGTAGGCAGAAACATACCCGAAGAAGGCATTCAAAATGATAATCTTCAAAACGAGCAGATAGGATTAATTTTTAGGAATAATTTTATTCAAAATGATTTTTAAAAAAATTTTAGGTTTTGGAATATATATTTTGTTTTATTATATATATTTTTTTTAATTTATCAGATATATTATTTTCATTTTTCCCTAGCTTTGTCAATGAAAAATAGGTTTTTGATATTAAAGCATATTCTGACTTTAATTTTGTTTCTTTTTATCTTCAGTCCATAATGTCTCCTGTAAATGCGGAAATATTATAAGATCTTTGATATGTTTATTCATTTCTCAGAGATTATCACTTATGCAAATTACACTGATAGTTTAAAACAGAAAGTGATCAAATTAATAAGTGAAAATTTATCTGTCAACAATTTTTTTAAATAAAAGTATTTGTGCATACTTATACTATTATAAAAATTAGATTATCAAAAAATAAAAGTATTAGTGAATACTCATGCTATTATAAAAATTAGTTTGTCAAAAAATAAAAGTGCATACTCATGCTATTATAAAAATTAGATTGTCAAAAAAAAAATATCGGAAATTTTGTATGCACTTTTGATGTTTACTGAAAATTATTCTTAATAAGGTGAGAAAAGATTTGCTTTATGAAACTTTAGATACAATATACAGAATACACAAAAATGAAAAGAGCATCTTGTAAGCTGAAGATTTTTGAATTGTTTTTTTTTTTTTTTTGATGTGGCAATATTAAGATGATAAATTTGTAACAAGGAAACCAGAAAAAAATCTAAGACTTGAGATTGTATTTCATCGATTAATATCATACCAGTTGGTTTTCAACTTTTAATAAGGTAAATAACCAAATTTGGAAAAATCTTGTTTATGAATCGTTATTTCTAGAGAATTTTAACTTTAATGTAACTAGACTAAACTTCTAATTAAAAAAAAAAACAAAAAAATGTTTAAGATTTTATTTACACTGTTTTTGTTTTTTGAAATATTCTAATTGCAAAATTGCTAGTTCAGCTTCAGCCTCAGCTTTCTTACGAGCTGCAATTGCTGCCTGAAGCTGCTCATTTTCTATTTTTATTTTAATCTTGTGCAGTTCTTCTTGCTGCTGTATGCTTTCTCGCACTTTCTGGAGATGAAGATCACTCTCCCTATTGACAAATTTTGTCAATCCTTTTTGTCCTGCAACAAAATCAAATTTACTATGAAAATATTGTTTACCCCTTACACATAATTTATTTATTCATTGTAGCCATATAAATTTACACCGTAAACCTTTGGCAATCTCAATTAAACAAAGCAATATAAAAAAATATATAATACTACAACACCCGTTATATTTACATAAATATTTACCAGTTTCTCTAGATGAGTGTGTGGGGTACATTGAGAAGCACCAGTCAGTGTAGCGGTTCCATTCACTATACTAACAGCTAGTGGACCACCGGCAACGGAAAGGACCGGAATGTCTTCGAATCCTTAAGAAAATATTGAATTCAAATTTAGCCAAGTACAGCTTTGCTTAATAAATTACCAGATGTAGACGGAGTCAATAAATCTTCTTTCACTACCGTATTTATCTTTATTATGCCATAATCTTCTTTATCTGAAAATAAATTAAAAATATATTAGAAAATTATATAAGGTAATAGGTAGAGAAAAGTAAAATTTCTATGAAAGATAAGTGATATGCAATATTCCTGTTGTATGTTCTCCGTATTAAAAGACTTTTGTTACACTTTACAGACCTATAGAGACTGTAGCAGATTGTCCATTTTGACTTTCTTCATAGACTCCTGTCGAGTCCCATGGGCAAGTCAGTGTGATGTCCGCATGTGGGGCTGCAACATTGACTGCTTCCATGACAGGGTCCTTTTCCTCTGGAGGTTCAGGTCCACCGCCAGTTAGCAGTCGTTGGTATTTCAACTCTGTAGTAGCCTCCCTTTTCCTACAAAAATAGAGTCAAAATATAAGATTGTCATACAAAATTGCACAAAAAAGACATTAGTATTTTCTGTAATTTTGAAAAATTATATTGGTGTACATTTAAAGGGGATGGCTTGTATATTTCATGAAAGCATGGGAGCAAAGATATTACAAACTGTATTTAAAATAATATAAGTAATAATCTATTAATCATACCTTTGTTTTAAATTATTCCACAGTTTCTTCAGCTGTGCAGCAGTACGCCTTACATTAATAACCGCGGCCTGGGCATTATATTCTGCAGCAACTTTTTCCCATTCCTGTTGCTTCGCTTGAACGGTGCTCGTGTCAGTTCTTTTATTTTCAATAATATTCTTGTGTTTGTCCACCAGAGACGCCAACAACAGTAGTTAAAATAGGGGAGCGCCTCCACCTCTTCCTCTCTCTCATATCCCTCATTCTTATCTTCCTCCCCTTTTATTCTCATTCGCATCATATTTTTAATTTTTTCTCTTTGTCCTCCCACATTTGATTTTGCATTCTTAAGTCTTATAAATAGGTGCATCAAGATCGTTTTAGTATGTTGAGGCACATTTACTAAGCTGTGCTCGAGTTGCGTAAAAAGTTATTTTTGAATTTTTCCACCAATTGTGAAAAAATGTGTCAAGTAATAAGTGAATTATGTGTAATCGTGAAAAATTTGCTACATCTATCAGACAGTTAAAAGTTAAATATCTCAATTTCTTTGAAGTGATTTCGAAAGATGAATACACCAAGCAGTTTTATCCACTGAAACGAGATTATTTGGAAGCAATTGACTTTTGTGATGATTATTTAGAAAGAATTATAAGCCTTACTACGTTTTTCAATACATTTGGGAAATGATACTTTGTAGGAGAATTAAGCCACCTGATAGAATTTATAGGAGAAGATTGCCAATTTATACCTGCTATTATTGCAACCCAAAAGAGGTTTCAACTATACGAAGATAAAAAACAGGTATTATCAAGAAAAGTTAATCCTATTCGCAAGAGACGTCCCCCCACATATTTAAGATATTATGTTAAATAAATTAAATGGCTGAGTTGCTGATTGCAGTTAAATTATTAGAGGACAAATTTAGTAATCTTTCAAAAACCTATTTCTCATATTCTATGGCAAGTGGTCCGGAGTGGATAGACTTTTATTGTAATCTGTTGCAACAAATACTTTGAAACATTAAATTTTTTTCAACTTATTCAAGATCTAAAAGATATTGGCTTTGGTTACTATTTAAAAGACTTGAAGCAATTTATTGACGAGGATACTATTCTTCAAGAAATTGAAAAGGAAGAATAAATTTAATAATATTCACAATGGAGCAAGTGGTTACTAAAATGTATGAAGAGTTTATTATATCTGCTGCATAGTTCCAATATTTATCAATTGTAGGCTAAAAAGACGCAGAAGCACAAGATTTGTCAGCATACGTTAAGAATGTAAATTAGCCGCTAAATTTTGTAATGATTATTTAAAATATAAAAATGATTATGAACTTTTAAATGAATTTAGAAAATTAGATTTAAGGTATCATATTAATTGTATTCAATCATGGTTAGTTAATGCAAAATAAAAATGTAATTAAGTTTTTTTATATTTTTATTCATTCATAAAACAATTGTCATATAAAAACACATTTGTCAAAGCACACATACAAGGTGATTTTTTAATGATAGAAGCATTTTGGTTCCATTAGCTTTAGCGCTGGTTGTTCATCTATTTCGATCACAGGCTTTTTAGAATATTTCTCTATAAAATCCTTTTTCTCGGTTCCTTTTACAAAAACAAAATCTGCTTTCTTCGTAAGTGTTTCAATTATTTTTGGGAAATGATGTAATGGAGTAAATCTATTATTCCAATGTATACAATGATGATTTTTCATTAGCCATACCGCCTACTTGTGACAATCAGGTGAAAGAAACTCCATTGGAAAAGGCTTTTTAAAAATGTAATGAGTCATTTCATAACCATGAAAAGCTGCTCTTTCGGTATAAATTTATTTTTTTCATCCTTGAATCCTTGAATTTCCATAACCAATCTCATATTTTCAAAGCAGCAAATTTTTTAATGAGAATTTTTTTACTTGAATAATTTGCAATTTCTTCTTTCAGTTGTATAATTTTAAAAATAAATTTTTCAATTTGTAGTTTTGATGTCATGACTAAAACTAAAAGCTTTTGAAAATCCCTTTAAATTAAATCGAAATATGAAAATAGTGGGGATAAAGTTTACAACTGTTTCACAATTTTAGTAAGAGGGTTGTAGCTAAATAATTTGTCATGTAAAATAAGACAATAAGCAGAAGTATCTTTTTTAGTTGCATTGTGTGTCTCAAATTCAATTCTCATTACTACGGATCCCGTTTGAATTGTTTCTTTTTGATGGGAGCAATCAATATGTGTAATAGGACTAATGTTTTTGAATTGTTCAGGATTAAAAATGGGTTCATTTGGAACACTATAGTAAGATTGTCTAAAGTTGGCAAACATTTCGTATAAAGCAGAAAATTTGTTTTCTTCGAAATTTAAGTACAAATCGTGATAAGGATATCTTTCAGAATTTAAAAATACTCTAATATTTGACAAGGCAATATTGTCAAATTTACTCATATCTTTAACAATTTTCCCTTTTCTGTTTTCTTGAAAGCCAATCACAACATGACGAGGAGCTTCTAGTTTACTAGTTGTTTTTACCGGCCATGTATGACGGGTTGTTTCGGTTAGAGAAGAATATTCAACAAGTTCCCAACTCCTGAATCCTATCAATATATCTTTATTTGATTCTAATATTTTTGTTAGAGCAAGTTGTTGTGGCATATCAAATAGAATGTGAGGAACTTTCCAATAAATTTTATCGAAAGTAACCAATGGAGTGTCAGGAGCACTAACAGGGTGTGCCGGATCTTCTTTGAAGATAACAGCATCTTAATCATCAGTTGATCTAATAAGAACTAATTCCTGTTTCATATTCATAATAATTTTTCTGTAATCTTCAAAAAATCCTAAAAGCATTTTTAGTGGTATGGATACGGAGAATTTTCCATCATTATCAACTAAAATTTTATCACCTTCTTTTCGATGTGGAAACCAACCTGCATTTTCCAGTTTTAAACTTTCGTTGGTATTGTGGGAAAGGTAACTTTTCAAGGTTGATGCTAATCCAACATTTCTTATTGAATCTATAGTAATTCCGTTTAGTTCATAGCAGATTTCTCTGAACAAAAAGGCTATACCATTGTTAATAAATAGCAATTCTTTCTTATATTTATCTTCTGTATTAGTTAATTTTCCTTCGATATAAAGTAAACTATCTGATGGTAGAGTGTAAGCATCGAGTTCTTGAATTGGGATCCTTATTTCATCATTGTAATTGAATTTTGAAGAAATATATGGTTGATATGTGTGAAGCTCTGAACTAAAGATGGAATTGTATACATAAAGCTTTTCGTTTACGTTTAATATGTTCATTATTTTAAAATAGTGAAACCCAAAGATGTGAGAAATTTACGATTATCTCGTCTTAACATCACTAGCTTGTAAATGTAACCTTACTGTTATAGTTTCTCCTCTAAAACTGATAAGTTCTCCGTCTTGATCAACTATTTTAACGGTTATATTGTTAATTGCTTTGACGCTAACTGGAAAATACAAAATGGGCAAAGCAGATTCCACTATTTTATAGCCTGGAGCTACAGTTGGATAAAACTGGTGAATAATATGAACAGGTTTACCATTACTGTAAGAACCGACACAAATATTACAATCAATACAAATAGCATTCACCTTAGTTATTTTTGCAACATTATCTGATTCTTCCTCTTTCATAGCTTTTAGTATCCTGCTATTAAAACCCAACATTTTTCCTATCGAATCTTCCTTGGTAAAATCAATTTTTCTACTACACATTAAAAAAGTTTTTAGAGTGTTAACATTTGCTTTTAAAAGAAAAAAAAAATTTTCATTCAGAAATAAATCTTCTATACTTTCTCTTATGTATGTTTCTATATCTGTAATGTCATAAGTTCCGTCGGGAATAACAATTACTTTATTATCTATATAAAATTTATTATATCCTTCTTTTATATTGGGAATAGTCATAAACGTTTCAAAATCAGCTAAACCCAGGTAATATTGTTTTCCATCCCCTAAATATATGGGCGAATTAAAATCAGCAGACAAAACAGAACTGTTTCCTGATATGGCAATTGTGGTGGACATTGCAGTTTATTTATGAATGAGATATTACAACAAATAATGAGTTTATATATTTTTTTGCAAACATTTTAGGGATAGTTGACCACAGTTATATGAATTAAATTTATGTTTGTTTTCATAAGTATAAAATACATCCACTTTGCCATTCGAATTAAAATATTTGAGAAGTTCAAAAGGTGGTTTTAAATTTCCATAACTATCAAAATATATTACATTTTTGTTATTTTTAATATAAGCAGTCGAATGAGATCCTTTATTTTGTTTTTTATCCAAATTTACAATACCACACTCTTTCAAATTAATTGTTTTTGGAAGTTCATCGAGCATAAAAACACCTCCAAAGCCAGTTATTTTTAACAGCTTTACATATTTAATAATGACAAACAAAAATCTTTTTTGGCTTTTTCGCAACTGAATAAAAATATTTAACTTTCAGATTATTTGTTGCGTTTAGATTGACAAACATTCAGTTGCGAAAAAGCCAAAAAAGATTTTTGTTTGTCAATCTAAACGCAACAAATAATCTGAACACATTTAAAAATATTTAATAATATCATTGTTCGTAAGTGCTCTTTTTGGAAAACTTATTTTGAGTTTTTTTTTTGTCTGATTGCTTTCATTTTGACTGATCCTCCTTTATAAGGTCTAATAAATAGTCCTTTTCCTTTATATGGTCTAATATATAATCCTTAGCCTTCTTTAGAAGCATTTTCCATTGCAATATTATGCCTATGTATTTCTTCTAGTTGCTGTTTAGCTGCTTTAGCATCATTTACTGCCTTAGCAATTCCTGCCGCGCCTCCACCTAGTGCACCCAGGGCGCCAAGAATGGGAAACAAAAGAGGTAGAAATCCTCCAACTTTTTTGGGTGTTCGAATTTTTCTCAATTTAAGTTTACCCCCTTTTTTATCTTTAAATCCCAAACCGAACTTTCTTTTACCCTTCATTATTCCTGAGACACTTAGAGCTGCAATTTTTACACCAATAGAAGAATCCTTAGCTTTTACCCTATCCCAGGCTTTTTTTCTAATATTTGGTCAGATATGTGTCTTCTTGATAAATCTTCAGTCTGAGAGTACGATATATCGTGTTCTTTACAAGCGGAATCCAATGGATTTATACCAACGTCACCTCTAGTTAATCTTTTCTCCAAGTTGGTGCCTGGACCACAATAATTATATCCTGGTATCTGAACTTCGAAGGGTAGTTTACTAATTAATTTATTTACTAAACCAGAGCCTTTTCTATTACGTATTTTGATAGTTTTTTTCAACTTATGCCGACCCACAGTCATTGAAGTTCTTTTTATACTAAAAACACATTGACATTTTTCTGGTATAAATACTTTTACAGCTAAAAATATTTACTAGTGTGATTAAGAATGAGGATTGAAAAACAAAAATTCTCTTTACCAGTAAATAATCATGACGAAAAATTTTTAAGTAAACAGTTGAGAAAGCATGGTGACTTATTTTGCGGTGGTTCAAAAAGAGGACTCATAGTTGGTTGCAGTGGTAGCGGTAAAACCAACGTTATGCTTACACTGCTCGAGCATCCTAATGGAATTAGGTTTGAAAATTTCTATGTTTATTCAAAGTCATTAGATCAACCAAAATATGAATATTTAAGAAAGTTGTTAAAACCTATGAAAGAAATTAGATACTTTGAATACGATAGCGATGAGAACATTATTTCACCTCATGAGATAAAGCCAAATTCCGTTATAATTTTTGATGATATTCCTTGTCATAATCGATCTATTATTAGGGACTATTTCACCCATTGAAGGCATAGAAACACCGATTGTTTTTTTATTTTTCAAGGATATTCCCCAATCTTTAAACGTCTAATTCGAGAAAATTCCAACTTATTAATTTTATTTAAACAGGACTGTTTGAGTTTAAAACATATATATAACAACCACTGTATATTGGATATGACATTTGATCAGTTTAAAAATATTTGTGCTAACTGTTATGGATCCATATGGCTTTCTTGTAATTGACAAAGATTGTGAAGTAAATCACGGCAGATACAGGAGTAAATTCGATTCCTTTATATATCTATAAAAGTGAAAAATTTGCAGTTTTATTTCATTTAAAACTTGTACAGCATGGATAAACGTTTAGCTAGAGAATTAATAAAATCGAGACAAGCCGTGAATCAGAAATATCGAAGCTTGAAACTAGCTACTTCTACCGCTCAGTCCGAATTAGAACACACTTATAGACCAATAACACAACCTCTTAAACAGCTAATTTCAAATATTGGTAAATCCGAACCATTCGATTTAAAAGAAGAAAGAGTTTCAAAGTAAGAAGAATTCAAAACACCTACAAAGCTTTGTAAAACATCAAGTCCGACGAAAACTATCCAGAAAACAGGAAAAACTCCGTTACTCCCCACAGAACTACCAACATTTTTAGATGACAGTAGTATCACTTCTTCCTCTCCTGTAGTACAACCATTCACATCAACTGTTATAGCGGAAACTTCAGATACTTCTAGTGACACAACAGCAAATTTAAACTTGTCAGACATATTGGAACAAACTAGAAAAACAATTCAAACCTATGTTGGTACACCGTCATATAAAGATTACTTAGCAGATTTTCATGAATTACCCAGATCATATATTGACGAGGGTGTGAAAGATACACAACATAAATTTGACCATTATTATGGAATAGTTCATGACCTCGAAACGGATAAGTTTTCTTTTGGTTTAACACAGATGCCGGTAGAAATTATTGGAAAAGGCATTAAAGTGGGAGGAATAACGTACACAGACACGCCAGGTTTATACGAATTGCTTTTCAAAAAAGAACTGAAAGGTTATAAGAAGGAAGATTTAGATAATTACATGAACATTCTAGCTAAAACAAATGTATATCGTAGGAATTTTGATTCAAATGAACAAGTTCAAGGAAATACATCACACAAATATGTTACAATAATAGTATTTGTATTTACAAAGAAAGGGGATTACAAAGACAAAAACCTTGCAAAGATTAGTTACAGCATTTAACAAACCAAAACCTCCGTTTAGGACAACTAGAGCCAAAACAACAGGAAAGGGATTAATTTTGAAAACAAACAGATCAAATACAGACTATGTATACTGGAATAATGTAAACGAAATTGTTGATAGGCTACGTTTATTAATTTCATCAAGTGATGCGGGAAATAATGCTCATAGTAACGAGATTATCTCTATTATTGAAGAATTAAGAGAAGATAAAGTTATACTATAAATAATAACTATTAAATATAATCATATTTATTGTTTAATGAAAGCTCAACATGACAGTTGATAAATTTGGACGCCATATTTCAAAACGTCAATTAATAAATTCTGCTTCTTTGGAAAATACAATTTATTCAAATATTGAAAGTAAAATTCTCAACAATTTTAAGCAAGAGTTTATTAAACAAAATCAAGAGGGAATAAGTGACATTAATAATTTAAAAAGGAGATTAGGTGAAAATGAAACAAATAATGAAATCTTTGCTAAAAAGCTTAAGGTTTTTGATGAAAATTTTTTAAAGTATGAAAACCAAATTAAAGGATGTTATACCTCAATTGAAAACGTTAATAAACAGTTGCTAACGCTAAATCAAATAAGTAAAGATTTTTAAATGAACATGTTAAAAAGGAAGACAAAAAATTAAGTGATGATATCAACAAAATTAATAAAATAATGGAAACAAATATAAGAGAAGTAATAATTGAAAAACACAAGGAAAAGATTAAACAATTAAGAACTTTTATAAAAAGGTTAGATGATGAAAAAAAAAAGAAATCAAAATAGCATTCTTAACAGTAGAACAATTGACCAACTCTCTTTGGAAGAAAAACAACAATATATTTCCTTTGGAAAGATGTCTAGTGTAATTAAGAAATTAGAACAAGAATTAAATAAAACAGAGGAGGAATTCAAAAATAGTGATAGTAGATCAACTACTTTCTTAACTGGAGAGACAAAAAAACTCCTTTAATGCTTTAGAAAACGAGATTACTAAAATTAGTAAAGTTTTAAATGAAAAAAGTTATACAATACAAATTGATAAATTGAATGAATGGGAAAAACATATAAAAGTTATATTTCGAATTATTACAAAACATAGAAATTGAACTTCCTTTAAATTGAATAAACAAGTTTGTTGTCATGTCAACCGTTAAACAACAAGTCGTTAATGAATTACATAAACCTGCTAGAAAAAACTACAAACGCAGAAGGGTGGTGGTGAAAGAGTTAAATGATCTTTTTCAAGCTGATTTGGTTAAAATGTTACCCTATGCCAAATTTAATAAGGGATTTAAATATATCTTGATTACCATAAATGTATTTTCTAAGTATGTTTGGGCCGAACCGGTAAAATCTAAATCTGGAAAAAACGTAACAGCGGCAATGAAAAAAATATTAATCAGTGCAAAAACTCCACCAAAAAACTTGCAAACGGACAGAGGGAGAGAGTTTTTCAATGTAAATTTTCAAAATTTGATGCAACAATTTCGAATTAACCATTATAGCACGTTTTTCAATTTGAAAGCGAGTATAGTAGAAAGAATAAACAGGACTTTAAAGAATAATATGTGGAAAATATTTAGCATTCAAGGAAATTACAAATGATTTAATATATTAGCGGATATTGTAAAAGAATATAACAATACAAAACATTCTTCAATAGGAATGAAGCCAAAACAAGTAAATAAAAGAAATGAAAAGAGAATCTTGAAATCTGCATTTACTCATGCTAAAACGTTAGATATAAAATCTCCAAAGTTTAAAGTGGGTGATCACGTACGCATAAGCAAGCATCGAGAGGCATTTTCGAAAGGTTACACATCAAATTGATCAAATGAGATATTCCACATTAAAGAAGTTAAGATGACAAACCCCTGGACATATTTAATTCAAGACGAAGATAATCAGGTCATTCTGGGTGGTTTTTATGAGCAAGAATTACTAAAAGTAAAGCATACCGATGTGTATCTTATTGAGATGATTTTGAGAAGGAAAGGAAACAAAGTTTATGTGAAATGGTTAGGACTTGATAAAAAATATAATACATGGATTGATAAAAAAAATATTGTTTAATTAAAGGAAATTAAATTTTAGTTAAATTTGTTTTATTTTTGTTCCTCACTTAATGCTTTAGCTGATACAAATTACAATGTCTGAAAAGTACCTACTCTTATGTGCTAATTAATTTCAAATAAAATTCACATTTAAGAAATTAAAATTTTATTAAGTAAAACATCAAATACAATTTTTATTAAAACGTGTCAAATATATTTTATTTCTATGTTCCTCAGATAATATCAAATCTAGAATAAGTTTACAATCATTTATTCTTTTTTCAAAACGGAGTCTATCTAAGTACCACATCTGAAAGTTACTCCAACGGGCTTGTCTGTAAGAAAAGCTCCACTTCACTAACACATGCACCTTATTGTTCTCTTCCAGAAAAGATATTGTTTTCTTCGTAATATTTTCTTTTTGATCTATTTTCATTGTTTTCTTCGTAATATTTTTTTTTGTTCCATTTTGCTTCAATTTGTTTTCCATTTCTTCAGGATATAAAGCAAGTAATTCCATCATATTTGAAACATTTTCACTGTTAGGATTTTGTGTTGGACTTATTATATTATAAACATGCGTACACAAGTCGGCACAATCAGCTGAAATATTATTTTGAAATACGTATTGAATTCTTGCCTAAGTTATAATCAATAATTTCCTTCAATCGCCACAAATTGTCCAAAGACTCTTGTCCTAAGTATATGAAGTGTGGGCCTTTTGTAATTTGCAGAACAGGGATATCATTTATTTTCTGGACCTGCAGATGAACGTTGTTTATCTTCACACTGGTTTGATCAACTTAAGGAAAGTAGAAATTGTTTACAATAATTCCTTGATGAACACAAATGTCTTTCCAATTTTCTTCGGTTAGTGCGATTAAAAATCCAGTTTTTCCACCAATTACAATTTTTGGAGAAAAATCATTTAAACTAATGCCAACAAGAACAAATTTTGACAAAGAATTATTTAAAAAATAAATTTTTGAATTAAGAAGCGTTTCTAAAGGTTTATGAACCACGGCGTTGTTCATAATGACTAAACGAGACTGAAACATATTGCGTTATTCTTGTACTTAAATATTCTCATCCCCACTTTCTTTAAAGTTTAAAATGGATTAATGAAAAAATAGATGTCCAGTTTGAAATTTATAATAAAGATAAATAATTAAAATGGTAATGTATAAAAATAATGCAAAGATTAATGTAACACTAATGATGGAAAAGTAATAATTTTTGAATCCGTCGTAATAATTGGTACAGTTGGGGGTTATAATTTGTAACTGATTATTTTTAAACTCTAACCTTACGATCCAATTTGTATCAAAAATAGATCGATTTGGATAATGATACAAAATTTTAAAAAATTTACTTGCATTTTCATCTCCATTTATTCGTTCCATCCAACTAATTGTACTATTGTTAATTAATCCAATTTTCATAAATTTACAATATTTACTTAGAGTGACGTCTGTTTTATTAGAAACACATATTTCACACTGTGTTACGCCAGGGGGATGATGAACATAAAAAACATTGGAAAATAAAATGAAGAAGAATGAATTGCGATCTACTGATAGTCATTGAAACAAATTAATAATTATATTCCAAATTTATTAACAGTAAGCAGATACTTTCACCACGAAAGCAAAAGCAGTTGTAAAAAAATAACAATAAAATACTTAATTTAAAGATATGTAAAAGTTCATAAATAAGGATATTAATAATACTATATAAAATATGTATGTTGAAGACTTATTTTGAATGTTTACAATTATTCGATTCCTATTTTTCCATAAACAGTTATTTAAATCACAATTCCTAGCAAATTTCTTACGCTCCACAATAGGATCATCATAACTTAACCAATCAAAAATTTCAATACTACAATAAAAACATTTACAAATATCATTGATTGAAATATAGTAAAAGCCAGCTCCAGCCAACACTCTGGTCTCAATTTTCCTTTCCATTTCTTAAAAGTGGAAAGTCGTTTTTCATATGTTTTAAAATAACTGTTATCAATTTCTTTGTCAAAAGTTTTTAAGCACATTTTGTGAAAGGCTTAAGAAGACTAACTTTGGTTTCAAAAATAACAAATTTAAATACCTTAAAATATCTACATAAATATATCTAAATCTTCATGTTCTGCATTCCATGGATACAAAGCAATATCTTGGTGTCCCCAAGCTAATGTATTAAAACTATAGGGAATTTTATACCGCTTATGATCTTCAGAACTCAAAGCCAATTTAATAATTAATTCGGTGAAAATTGTGTGTTGTCTAGATCGAAAAACATACATTGAACAAAAGGTTTTAGAACGATTTTCAACAACGTCTTTATAATGAATAAAATCCAACTGCTTTTTAATGGCACTTTTCTTAACACCTTTTGCTTTTTTTGTTGAACTATTTTCCGTTTTAATACAATATGCTTTTGCTCCAGTACCAAAGAAAGCAGTAATGGGTTCACCAGCATATTCATCTTTGAATTTTCCTATAACTGACTTTGTAATCGGCATTTCATGAATATTACCAAATTCATAATTAGATGTATCAAATTTGTGAATATTTTTTATCATGTCAGAATAAATATTTAGAGTTGTGACTTCTAAAATTAACGAATCGGTATCGGTGTATAAAAGTGAAATATTTTCCTGATAAAGAGGTTTTAAAAAATTATAAAAGAAATCATACATATACAGCCTACATATATTGGTTTATTGTAAGTAACTTGAATCTCTCTTACGTCAATTCTCCTATCAACATTGTCCATAGTCTTGCCATAAATACTATTATTTGCCAACTTGTAAGTATTACGATCAAATTCATTCTTTGAAGCATTTCTTATTCTTGAATTCAAGTCTATATATTTTTTCAGCCAATCAGATTGAGAAAACTGTAAAACTCTATGAACTTTAGTCAACTTGAGTCCATGTTCCAAACATTGTTTTAATAACTGATAGTGAATAAGATATTTTGATTTATTATTTGAATTGGGTATTAATTTTATGCATTTAGAATTTGGCGGTTTAAAGTTTTCAGGACAAAACGGAAAATCGTTATGATAGGAATGTAGACTTGTAGGATATTCTAAATCAACTTCTAAAACATATCCCTTATTAAATTTTTTAAAAATATTCATAATATTTAAATCGTTGATTTCTTTATCTGTTAACCAAACCAAATCTCCCGTTGGAATGTGCTGTGCCATACAAATTTGTTGCATCATAATAAATTATGTATTTAGTTGGCTTTAAACGACCAAAATTTAAAAGAAATGGATTATTAGCTTCAGATTTTCTACAAATGCAAGAGCTCACACCACCGCGAACGCTTTTTTTGAAAAAGTGTATCATATCTGGATCTGTTACCAATTCTAACTCTATTCCAGTATATCGCAAACACGCCTCCCAGGATAAACCTGGATATGTGGATAAACAAGTGCTTCTAAAATTTTCAAAAATATCTGCCAAAAGTAAAGTATCAGAGAGTAAGTAAAGGTCGGAGTATTGACCAAGAGATTCACATTTAAACAATTGCCAAACCTTTACAGCTCTTTGATATTCTGCATCACTGAAGTGCTCATCCGTTAAAGTATTATAAAATTGCTCTTTATGAGGTAAAGTTGTTTCTTCTAATTTTAAATAATCATCAATATAATTGTAAGGAAATACACCTTTTTGGCGAATAAGTTTAAATCTTTCTTTATCATTGAATTTTTTTTTTATTTCTTTACATTGTTCATCTTTTAAGCTTTCAGAGAGTTTCGATAAAGAATGGGATAGAAATTGAAAAGAATCAATGAACCTTAACGATATATTTTTTTCTTAGCCTTTTGTCTTTTTATCAAAATAGTTATCCACATGAATAAGTTTTTCGAATGAAATATATTTTTCCTTGTTTTGTGCGATAACTGTTAGTTGTTCTTTGTTTAAGCATAATTTTTTAAGAAATAGATGAGAATCATAATTACGCAAATTATGCAATATAACTGGAATAAAGTTAGGTATTCTGTAATTTATGTTGCAGAGTGAATGAGCTCGACCTCTATAAAGACCAGTTATATGGCAATGATCTGCATTTAAAAGAGGTTTATTACAAATATGACAAACTGTTTCATAGTTATGATAAATTTTGTCCAGTTCGTTCAAAGGCATCATCTTTTTAGGAACCTTTAAAAATTTATTGTATATGTTATACACGTCTCTTTCTAAAGAATTTATAAATAATGTATCACAATTTTGACCTCTATATCTTTCAAATTTAGAATAATTATCGTCGAAGGAACATTTAATGTAATAGGCAAATGAATGTGGAATATGTTCATTTTGTTTTAAGGTGTATAAAGTATTAGGATTTTTGTCAACGTTGTCATTATTTAAATGCTTTAAAATGCATTCAAAATCTGTACACACCACGAAAGGATCTTTCATTTGTTTATGATAATTTACAAATTTGAAAATATTATCATATGAATAGTTTCCAAACTTATCTTTTATTAATTCTTTAGAAGGTAGGTTAATTCGTAAATGATCACAATCATAGCTATTGTGTTGTAATAAATTTTCTTCTCTAGGGAAATATTGTAAGCAACCGTCGCAAATATATTTTTTTCCTTGATGTTTAGACATTTGTGCAGAAACTAATTTTGATAAATCTTTAATATAGAAATAATGAAAAGTTTTTTCATCGTCATCACTTATTAACAATAAATTGACATGTTGATTTTTTTATTCGATGAATAATAAAGTGGACCAATTACTTCATACCCCTTTTGACAGAAGAGTAATGTGGGTAGGATGAAGTTTCAAAATCTAATCCGCTTGGTTGGTGAAGAGCAGACACAACTGCTCTGGCGAAGCAAAAGTTGTCATCACTCCTAATGTTGATCACGGCTTGACGTCTCTTGATCTCTTGAGGAAGTTCGATAAAAGATGAGGCTCTCAGCGGATTGTGCTTGTTAACATTAATTTCCAAATGAAGTAAATTCATCAAAGCCCATCCTGCAACGTAAAAATAAAAAAATTACTTTTTTTGTTGCCGTTGTAAAATAGAAAATAAATTCTTTACCTGAATCTCTTTCTGCAAATTCGTCAGCTTTCTGGTCAATAATGGTGCAGATTTGCTCTAAAAGTTCTTTTGTCTGATATCCCTGGCAAATGACTTGGAACGGCGCATTAAAAGATTTGGCATCATAGCTGTCGCTGCTGGGGTTAAAATAGAAACCGGACAGTTCCATATTTAGCTTGATACGTTTATGTTTCTGCAGTTCTTGATCTATTAGATGTACAATTTTGTATTCCAAATGTTGAAAATATTCTTTCACATTTATGAAGTTTTGGAGTGAGGAAATGCTATAAGATATTATTCGTTCCTTGAATGTCTATTTTGGAATTGTTCTTGTGCACACTAGATCGAAGATGTCCACCCCATAGACTTTGGTTTATATTTTTTTTTGCATTCTTTACAATATTTTACAATATTTGTATAATCTATAAATTAAGAAAAAATATTGTACAAAATAAAACATGAAAAATAAAATGTTCTTACCTTTAACAAGCTTTGGTTGTTTCAACCAACTAGTGAGTGTTGTGGAATTTCCGCAAACATGTTTTTTAATATGTAGCAATAAATTATCCTTTCTAGTAAAGACTTTATTACATGTTACACACTTATGCATTTTTGAAGTTTTCTAGATAATAATAATAAAATTAATATTGTGCATTTTTATTTAGTTATAGTCAAATTTTGAAAAAAGCAATTGCATTTTTGAAGTTCTCTGGATAATAATAATAAAATTAATATTGTGCATTTTTATTTAGTTATAGTCAAATTTTGAAAAAGCAATAGAAATTAATTGACTTTATGAATCCATTTCTTCAAATGAGTCAACTAATTTGTCAAAGGCCTGTTTAACATAATTCACCGTACTTGCGTCTCCCTGTTTAATTGTGATCAAATCAGTTAAATTTTGAATAGCGAAACCCAGACACTTAAGGTTTGCTACTGGTTTTTTATTTTTTTTATTAATTTTAAATTTTTTTTTTTAATAATAAATGATGGTTTCGAAATTGAATTTTGTTGTTTGGTGAATTATTAAGAGAAATATCCGAAGTTAAATTTGCTTCAATTTGTTTGATCAATTTGTTCTTCCGAATCAGAATTTTCGCTAAACAAAAAGGGAGAGCAAATTGGTCTCGGAGAATTAATTGGCGATTTTAATGTTAAATAATTTGGATTAGATTTTTGAACACAAACAATATCCTCATAGCTAGAATTTTGATTTTCGTCAATGTCATTCAGTTCTTCAAGAGTTTGTTTAGTTTTTGTTGTAATTAAGTCCGTTTTGTTGTCAATAATGTGTTAAGATCGTTAAGAGTTTGTTGTTGAGTAGCTGTAAATAAATATTTTTCGTTGTTCTGTTTGTTGGCATTATTCTGAACTTGGCTATTGTAAATAATTTCATTCAAGTCCTGAATAGTTTGTTGTTGACTAGTTGTAAATACGTCTGTTTCATTGTTTTGTTGGTTTGCAAAATTTTGCATTTGAGTACATGTGTATAAGTCAAAGTCATTGTCAATAATTTTGCTACTCGATGCCAAAATATTGTCCACTATGAAAAAAATCGTAATAACAAATAAAATACCAAATAAAAGTGTCACAAATATAAATAAAATGTCACCAATATAAATAAGAATTAAATGTTGCCAAATAAAAATGTTAAATTAAAGAAATATAAATAAAAATTAAAAAATTACGAAATAGACACAATGAAAACACCAGAAAACTCGCGAGCCCTGCACAGTGTAAATGCAGAAATCAATTGCATTCGTCTCTTCCCTGAGGCGATTTTATATGAAAAAGTTAATCACATATGTCCTACTTAAAGTTGAATGACAATCATACAACCACTTTCCTAAGCCGAGTAACGACCTTACCCCCCCTTCCCCCCTCCCCTGGACCCCTGAATTCCCGAGACTCAAATCCCGGCTACCCTTCTCTAGGCTTGTTAGAAGATCATTCTTGTTTAACATCGACATTAATTATATTGAGGAGGAGGAAGATGATCAGGAAATTGACGAAGGAGTGAACATGGATGGACAACTGCTAAATTTAGGAACCGAGGCTGACGTAAAAGTAAGCAAGTTTAGGGCTAGTGAATTATTTAATAATTTTGAAGAAAAAGATGTATGTGTTATGCAAAGCTACACTAAAATTGAAAGTAGAAGACTAGGAACATTTGCTATTTGCTTTCCTTGTAGTGCAATTCACATGAGATATTTACGGAGAGGGGAGTCCGATCATGTGAGCTGCCACTACAAAAGAGCTTATGTTGTTAGTACTTCTGATTTACATTGTGCTATTTGTAGGATACATCTTTTTCTACTAATTCCTGAACCTGCTTCCTTTTACTGCAATAAAAATGAAAAAAAAGGGATGGAAGATTATGTTGTTAAATATTATTATTAAACATAGTTTGTAAAGGTGATGGGTAGATTATTTTAACAATATTAATTTTAAATATAGGTTATAAACGTAATGGGTAGATTATGTCAAAAATATTAATTTTAAACATAAATTTTAAAGATAATAAGTAGATTACGTCAACAATATTAATTTTAAAAAATGTCAACTGTTACTATAAGCGGTTATATATTTTCAGTGCTATATGCAAAATACTTCTTTTTATTCTAACATCTGACCCTGTATTTTTTTATTGCAACAAGAATGAAAAATGAAATAGCTAATCATACGTAAAAATAATGTGTAGATTATGTCAACTGCCACTATAAGCGCTCATATATTAGCATAAAATTTTGTTAACGCTTGTTTCTGTATTCAATTGAGTTTTCTCTTACTTGATGCAAATTATATTAATATTATTAGTATAATTAAAAAATAATAACTTTTAATTTCCACTGTTTATTTTAAAAATGTTAAACCATAACAATTGTTTTGTTATGTAATGTGAAAATTAGTATGTATTAAAAAACTTGTTAGAACATTGTTGTTTCAATATAGGAAAAGGAAAAAAATATATTAATATATTATTATTAGTATAATTAAAAAATAATAACTTTTAATTGCCACTGTTTATTTTAAAATGTTAAACCATAACAAATTAGTATGTATTAAAACACTTAAAGAATATTGTCGTTTTAATATAGGAAAAGGAAAAGGAAAAACTGTGTGTCAATTATTATATATATATATTTACATTTACTTTTTACAAATTTATTTGACCAGAGTTTTCACAAACACAAATTATGAAAAATATTATCCTCTTTTTGAAACTACAACAAAATGATGTCTAATTACATCTTTGAAGATTTGTACCAAATAGTAATATCTAGTGCGACATACAGGACAATTGTTTACCATTATAGAACAACAATTTTCATCATTCCATCTTAAAATACATTTTAAATAAAAAATGTGGGAACATGTATTTGGTCTACATGAATTATAATATTCGATTATTTCAAAACAAATAGCACAAAACACTTTTTTCTCTTCACTCTCAGTTTTGTTCAAATTTTTCAAAACAATCCTTTCTTCTCGAAATCCTGGTATAATTTCTTCGAGGCTAATTGTTTGAAGCGGAATGGATCGATTTCTTTCTCCAACTGATTCACTCATTTTATTTTAATATTATTAATAGATTTATTCAACAGATTTTTTTTCTTTTAACAGTCACTCGTACCTTAGCATACTAAAATGATCTTGATGCACCTATTATAAGACTTAAGAATGCAAAATCAAATGTGGGAGGACAAAGAGAAAAAATTAAAAATATGATGCGAATGAGAATAAAAGGGGAGGAAGATAAGAATGAGGGACATGAGAGAGAGGAAGAGGAGGAGGAGGCGTTCCCCTATTTTAACTACTATAACTTATAACTAATATTTCATTTTGTGTGTAGGGTGCCCTTTCACCACCTGCATATATAATACAAAATTGAAAGATATATTTAACTAAAAATTCACTAGTACTTACCTAAGCTCATGTTTACTCTTTTACACTTTCAACAAACATCTAAATAAAAGACAATAAAAATGGACTGGAAAAATAGAAAATCAAAATACAAAAACCCAACACAGCGTCAAAACAGAATGGCAGAATGAATATGAAACTGAAACATCATCTGTCATCTATCAGCTGTCTTCGGATTTTCCACCCAAGCATTACTCAAGGTAGGGTTGTGCCATACTTGAGCACAACTCGGAGAATGTACGCGCAGTATGTACCGTTCTTGGCCAAGACTTGTCTATAGAAGGCAATTCTCGTCTCAAGCCGTGCTCAGGTCCAAGTTCTACTCAAGTCTCGACTATAGGTACCGGCATAAGTAATCGCGAAAATTTAAGTTGGTGTTCTTCGATGTTTTAGAGTTTCTAGAACAGAAAAACCATATCTTAGAGAGAACGAATAATATTGTTATGTGTATATACTCGCGACAGCACTTGTTTACTGGCTGACAGTCATACCGTTTTCTTTCAAATTTTCATCCAAAATAATGTGGGTCCTGGTGTAGGGTATCCTAAAAGCATATAAAGTTTAAAAAATAATAGTGTTTTGAGAAGAAGCACACCGATTTTAGTAAAATTGGGATAAATGTTATGACATCAAGTCATATGGAAGTCAATGGTATAGATAGTTGATTTTTTTCAGATGTATTTAATAAAATGTTTCGAGGAAGGGTAAAAGACGTTACATTCCCGTTATTTTTTGTATATAATTTTTTCCTCTTTATAGGGTAATGCAAGGAGGATGAAATGGCCTCCGAAAACGAATTTCAAAAACGGTTAGTTTTTTAAAGAAACGGCGAAACATGTAAACTTTCTTTTTATTTGCATATAAAGTCCATTCTTTCTTAATGTAGGGATACTCTAAGAAAGTGAAATAGTTCACTAAAACCCAAGCTTAATGGTCAGTTGTTTTTTAAGTCAACTTTTTTTAATTTCTTGTATATGCATTTTTTTCCGCTGTACAGACAGCAAGAAGATATCCCCAAATTATTGCCAAAAGTCAATATGACTGGGACCAACTTTATTTTTGTTGGTTTATAGAACTGCTATTCATGATTTTATGGGTCAAAGTCCGGCCAGCATTATTTTTGGAATATAATTATGACTGGACTTACTAATGAAATCTCATGACCAAGGAGCTGATCGGGAAGATCAAAATCAAGAACAGGGTGATGTGAAGATGGACGTACGAATAATCCTGCGTTAGATAACGAGTAAACAAATACATCATCATATCTTAGGTCGTATATGTGATTGGGACGTCAATTTAGGGTTAGTTTTAGGCTAGATCTGATTGTCATTAAGAGAACCATAACAGCATATTTAACAGATATATTATAGAACCTATAGTTTGCCGTTGCGTCGCATCAAAATGAAACCATTTGAGAGATTATCTTATAATTCTCATGATGGTTACTCAATATCTTCCATGCGTGGCACCATGTAAATTAGAATTCCTGTCCTTTCCCAGATACGGAAGCAAGATTCCCTTACAGCTGAACAGTTAGTGTGTTATTAATATTAAATAATTGCAAAGAACAGAGCTTATAAAAATGTATGGTTAAGAGAATAGAATAGCAGAAATTTAAGTTAAAAAAATAAGAAGAAATGTGCATCTGTAGAGTTTGTTCTAATCCGCCAGGATTGTGTATCCCATTATATGAGGGACACTAATATGGCTTTTTATTGACATGTCATTGAAGTCAATATTTATTCTACGTATTTTCAGTGATCAGTGCATCTATACTTATTGGTCCGGATTAGATATATATGTATATATATATATATATATATATATATATATATATATATATATAACCTATACCCAAGAAAGACGTCCAATTAATATATACTGGGTTTAAGAAACAAATTGAATAATATATATATATATATATATATATATATATATATAGATATAATATCTGCTGATTATTCACTTATATTTGAATGATAGGTAGCAAGTTAGTGGTTTGCCAGGCAACTCATGGCACAGTTTTAGGTAAAAAAGTGTTCTTATCGTAGTACGTTTTTTTTGACGAATTTATAGATAATTTTTTGCTATTTTTTAATTTAAATCTTAGAGTAGAATCAGACATTCACAATGATATACTACATTTTTAAAAATAATGGCTTAGACGAAGTTAAAACTATACTAAAATATGAAATTGTGGTATATTTCACTTAAATTTTTTATGTCTTGTTTGTCATTTACTGCATTTTTTTCTTTTTTTATGTGAATCATTTCTTTGATAATTAATTTCTGATACAGGTTGTCTTCATCAATGATTTTGGTTTCAGAAAAATTAAATTCGTGTTTTGTGCTTTTTTCATGTTTGTGTAATGCAGTGGATGCATTCTTTGTATACTTATGCCCTTTTATTCTATTTTCTAAAAGTTGGGTTGTCATACCAATATATTTCATAGGGCAGTTTAAACAAGGAATTTCATATACGAGATTGGATTTTTTATTTTTGGGAATTTTAGTTTTTAATTTTGTAAATAGGGAGCCTATCAGGTTCTGGGCTTTATGACACAGAATTATGTTATATTTTCCTAAGATATGTTTTAATTTTTCAGATAATTGAGATGTGTATGGCATTGCAATATATTTTTTTTGCGTATTATCTTGTCTTACGTTTTCGTTATGATTGTTATAATATATGTACGTCCTTTGTTTGATAATTTTTTTTATCAGTTTTTTTGGGAAATGATTTGCATTCAAGGTCTCTTTAACTTTATTAAGGGCTTCAGGACGGTATTCCGGTGACGTTAAAGATATGGCACGGTCAACTAGACTAATCACAACACTTCTTTTTTGTTTGTATGGATATCGTCCAGACCAAGTTTCTTTTGTAAACCATTTAGTTTTTAAATTATTTTCTTTTTATCTTATTATAGTAAGGTCGAGAAAATTTATTTTGTTTTCTGATTCAACTTCAAGAGTGAACTGAAGTTTCGGATGGAAATTATTGAATGCGAAAAGTAGTTCTTCTATTTTATTTTCTGGAACTGATGCTAAACAATCATCCACATATCTCTTAAAAAAAGTAATATTAAAATTCAATTTTTCAAGAACTTCCTCTTCTAGGTATTCCATAACTATTTGTGCGATTGTAGAGGAAATAGGTGAGCCCATAGCACATCCATCAAGTTGTTGATAAAATTGGTTTTTGTATTGAAAATAATTATTTGACATTATAAGATGTAAGGCTTCTAAGAATTCAGGCTGAGTTAGAGTTGTAAAATTTTTTAAAACATTCCATTTGCCTTTTAAAAACACTTATTACATAAAAGACTCATTTACATTTAAACATTTTCTAGATACAGTAACAATACCACCAAATTCAAAGTTAATATCACTAGATGTAATTTCTTTGTATACTAATATACCAATTGAACTCATAAGTAGTGCTATAAAAGGCAAATGGAATGTTTTAAAAAATTTTACAACTCTAACTCAGCCTGAATTCTTAGAAGCCTTACATCTTATAATGTCAAATAATTATTTTCAATACAAAAACCAATTTTATCAACAACTTGATGGATGTGCTATGGGCTCACCTATTTCCTCTACAATCGCACAAATAGTTATGGAATACCTAGAAGAGGAAGTTCTTGAAAAATTGAATTTTAATATTACTTTTTTTAAGAGATATGTGGATGATTGTTTAGCATCAGTTCCATAAAACAAAATAGAAGAATTACTTTTCGCATTCAATAATTTCCATCCGAAACTTCAGTTCACTCTTGAAGTTGAATCAGAAAACAAAATAAATTTTCTCGACCTTACTATAATACGACAAAAAGAAAATAATTTAAAAACTAAATGGTTTACAAAAGAAACTTGGTCTGGACGATATCTAATTTCAATTCCCATCATCCATACAAACAAAAAAGAAGTGTTGTGATTAGTCTAGTTGACCGTGCCATATCTTTAACGTCATCAGAATACCGTCCTGAAGCCTTTAATAAAGTTAAAGAGACCTTGAATGCAAATCATTTCCCAGAAAAACTGATAAAAAAAATTATCAAACAAAGGACGTACATATATTATAACAATCATAACGAAAACGTAAGACAAGATAATACGCAAAAAAATATATTGCAATGCCATACACATCTCAATTATCTGAAAAATTAAAACATATCTTAGGAAAATATAACATAATTGTGTGTCATAAAGCCCAGAACCTGAACCTGATTTACAAAATTAAAAACTTTCCCAAAAATAAAAAATCCAATCTCGTATATGAAATTCCTTGTTTAAACTGCCCTATGAAATATATTGGTATGACAACCCAACTTTTAGAAAATAGAATAAAAGGGCATAAGTATACAAAGAATGCATCCACTGCATTACACAAACATGAAAAAAGCACAAAACACGAATTTAATTTTTCTGAAACCAAAATCATTGATGAAGACAACCTGTATCAGAAATTAGTTATCAAAGAAATGATTCACATAAAAAAAGAAAAAAATGCAGTAAATGACAAACAAGACATAAAAACTTTAAGTCAAATATACCACAATTTGGTATTTTAGTATAGTTTTAACTTCGTCTAAGCCATTATTTTTAAATTGTAGTATATTATTGTGAATGTCTGATTCTACTCTAAGATTTAAATTAAAAAATAGCAAAAAATTATGTATAAATTCCTCAAAAAAAAACGTACTACGATAAGAACACTTTTTTACCTGAAACTGTGCCATGAGTTGCTTGGCAAACCACTAACTTGCTACCTATAATTTAAATATAAGTGAATAATCAGCATGTATTTTTCGAGGTATGTAGCCTTATTTTATTAATTTTGTAATAATTATTGTCAATAGTATAAAATTTTAAATCAGTTTTAGAAAAATTGTAAATGTAATTTTATAATTAGACCACTAAATGTTTTTTAAATTAATTGTAGATAGGTAAGGAAAGCCATATATACCAAAAAAAATAATAATAAAGGAATGAGAAATTTTTGAGAAAGCCTACTATGATAGGCGAAACGTTAAGTTAATCGCATTGTTTGATTTTGCAAATAAACCTATACCCAAGAAAGAAGTCCAATTAATATATATATATATATATATATATATATATATATATATATATATATATATATATACTTAGGAGATTTTCTTAGGTTTTTGGTCTGAATTATCTTTTTGAAAAATAAAACTGGTTTATTCTTCGGAAATCATTTTAATTTGTTTTTTTTTTTTTTTTTTTTCCCAAACGTTTCGGCAACATGCCTTCATCAGTGGATTCTAATACAGGTCACTACAACTAACAAACAATGCTGTTTTGGATTCTTACTTATAAACATGTCTACTTTTTTCTTTTTTTTTTGTTTTGTGTAAGAGGATAAAAATGTTCTTTTATATACATATACATCCATACATAAGTACACCCCTGCACAGATATATACATATATACAGAAATTTAATAAACACGTATAACCTAATTAATACTACTTTTTTTTTTATTTTTAAAACAAAACGTTCAAATTGGATGTATAATTATACTATAACTCACCTAAGAAGGTAAATTTTTTTAATTCATTTACAAATGGGACATATACACTTAAAATTTGTTCTACATATATGTGACAATACAGTATATACATACTTAAAACTACTGACTGACTGAAATTAAAATTCGTTTTGCTGCTGTTGCTCGTCATATATATGCATGAAACAGAATGGTATACAAAAAGCACATGGTCAGGCAGATATGTAAATTATTTTTCTCAACATCCAATGAACCAAAAAAAATCAGTTATTATCGGGCTAGCCGATAGAGCAATAAAATTAAGCAATATAAAATATCAACCACAAGCAATAAGAAAAGCTAAAAATATCTTAATTCAAAATAGCTATCCAAAAAAATTAATTAACTCTATATTTAATTCTAGATTGCATAAAATAAACAGCCCAAATCAAATTATACCAACCGAAAAAAATACAGATAAAAATAAGTTTCTATCAATCCCATACGTACAAGGCCTTTCAGAAAATATAAAAATTATTTTTGATAAACATAATATAACCGTATGCCACAAAAGTTACAACACCTTCCAAAAAAAATTTTTTAGTTCTCTCAAAACCCCAACTCCAACCAATCAAAAAAAACACACACCATTATGGAACGCCGTTTTACTTTTTAGTCATACGCGTCTTTGATACCAAATTTAATTGCAAAACACATAAATGATGCTACCCTCATACAATTTTTATTCGTTTTAATTTTTCCGATATCGAATTTTTGCGGATACCGATTTTACCGAATGACATTCTTACGATAAGCAATTTCTTTGCAGACCATTTCAATTGATACCACAAAAAAGTAGTTATTTATCCTTTTTTAACACGTATACAGCCTACTTAAAATTTCTATATACATGCGTCTTTCCTTAGTTATTGCATTTCATCAAAGCGATGTTAATAAAAATTGGTATAAAATAAATGCCATATACAAAAATCTGTTTAAATATTTAATATATTGACTCCTATTAAAATGTAATTCCTTCAAACTGGATCGCATTAAACTAATATTAATACCGAAAACATTAGAATACAATAACGACTTTGTGGAGATTAATTTATTTCAACCGTATGAAGGCAAATCTGATTTAAGAAGTCATGTAATAAAAAAAATTAATTTATTTTTATCGCATATCTAAAAAAATTAAAGCATCTTTTACGATATCATTTTTTTTAAATATATTCCATTAACACCCTAAAAATGTAAATAGAATAATGCTCATTATTTTGATTTTGATAGTCGTTTATCTGTAATTTATACTACATCAAACTGATATAACACGGACCCTTTACCATGGAAATTAAAATACTTGAGATATACATTTGAATAAATAAATAAAAGTTAATACGAGATTTAAATGTATAAGAGTTGTGGAATTTAAATGATTAGCGGGTATAAGGTAACTGGTTTTATTTAATATGCATTGTTTTGATTTCGAATTTTTATTAATGTCGATTCTTGTGAATATCAATTTTCATTGAATGCAGCCACCTTGTTTCAGTTTTTATTATCGGACGTGGAGCGATCTAGTGCAAAGTAGGAACAACAAGAGCAGAAATCTGTAATTTTTTAATACCCGAGTTTCTGGTTAGGCATGCGTTCGAAGATTTAAATGTGCATCTAAAATCAAGCGACTGTGTTGTGCACGACGTCATGACCAGTCGGATGTGAATAATGAAAAACATATTCGTAGGTACTCAGTGACAGTTGAAACGTGATTTATTATTGTTAGATTGGGAATACTTAAGTTATTAAATCATTGGGGAATAAAATATACACTCCTATATTTAAAATGCGACCACGTACAAAATTACAGAACATAATGAAAAAAAGTTAAAACGAACGTATCTAGCTCCCAACATCCTATTCCAAAACAAGCTATTCTACAATCTTTTGATGATTTCCTGGTCTAATTTACAATCAGTCATATATGGTAGAGCAATAACAACGATTTTTGACTTAGTGTTTATATTTATACCAGAATAAAGAAAACAAGGTTTCGAATTTCCCAGCTATAATTCACAGATTACCACACACTGTAATTTGTAATGGCAAATTGCAATTTCTCCTGAAAGCTGTGTGCCGGCGACATGCTCTACTGCAGGTTTTTTGGCTTAAACGTGATTTAAAGTAGGCTGACCAGATTTTTTTAAAATGAAAAGAGTACATTTTGACGAAATGTAAAAATAGGTACCAGCGTATAATAATTAAGTAAAGTCTTGTCACTTTCACAGAATTCAATGACTTACAATAATAATTATAATACACATAATAATATGGACTAAAAATAACAAAAATAATTAGAAAATGGTACCAGATTTCGCAAAATAGAGATCATTTGTCCCAGATTTCTCAAAGTAGAGGATATTTGTCGTATTTATGGAAATAGTAAGAGTACCAGAGTTCATGGACCTGAAAAAGAGAACATTCCTCTTAAAAATCGTATATCTGGTCACCCTATTTAAAGCAAACTTATATAGGTATTCACTATATCTTTATTTACAATATTTCATTACAACAATTTCAAGTTTGTCTCCCTTGTTTAATATGTGAGTAATTATTATAATTTATAGGTATGTGCATTTCACTTTCAAAGCTGCGCGTCGATCAAGATACGAATTTACATAAATGAACACATCTACCCAGTGGTGTATTTTGAATGCCGTCTTAGAGGGGGAGGCAAATATTTGATAACTAAAAAAAAGTTCTAGGTTCTTGTTGGAACAACATAAGCATGAAGACTAAAAAAAAAACAAAGTTTTCATGTGTTTCTGAAATGCTTTATATAATGTAATTTTTGCTTGGGTTATTAGGTCGGGGGGAAGGGGGTGCGGGGTGCATTTGTCTCCTACACCTACCCAAACCCGAAACCCTCGTATGTTGGAATGCAGAACATGTTATATTGAAGAAAACCCCAAAACAAAAACATAGCATGCATGCCCCATTAGCTTGGTAATTTTGTTCACAAGGTCTCTTTGCTCAATACACAAGTGTAATCTACAAAGCCGATTTTTTTTAATATTTTTAGTTCTTACATTCTGGTACTCACGCACATATTATGGATGTAAGCCAGGGCAAAATATGTGATAGTTTTATAGGTCATAAAAACCGATTGATGGTTGTGTCTTGTACTAGATTTAATGCCTCCACATCTAACTGTAATAAAGGTAAATATTCAAAGCAACGTAGTAGCCCTTCTTGTCATGTAGAGATGCTAGAGAATCTTTCGATACGAAGGAGGTGCTACAGATAAAACGTTTAAACACGCATTTCAGATTTCAGAATATAAATATAGATTTTTGGATAAAAAATCAGATTCAGCTTTTCCTGGAAGAACATTCATTCCTTTATTTTACACCTGTCAATAAAATAAAGGTTGTGTTGTTTGATTGAAATTGTTATATCATTGTATAAACGGGGACTTATATGGTTAGGTATGGACAAACAATAATGGTTGTATATATATATATATATATATATATATATATATATATATATATATATATATATATATATATATATATATATATATATATATATATATATATATATATATATATATATATATACATATTTGATAGATTAAAAAATAAATCAGAATTCAATGGCCGATTGAAATTAAAAACCTTTGATCAACAACAGAATCAGACATTATTACTAACCGAGAAAATAAGTGGTACTTCACAGATTGTTTTGTAATCTGTGACAATAGCTTGTACAAATTTATTTAAAACTAAAATTTCGAAGTGTCTATTTTTTACATAAGGCCCACCTCTGCCTCAGGCCCCGCCGCCCGTCGCGTCGGCAGATTTAATGATTGAAATGCAAATGCAAAGGCCACAACGCGTAAAGCTCAAATATGGTGAGGGCCGCGGGAGACATCAGCGAGAGAAATATAAAACTGAGGATCTTTTCTTTTTTTTTGTCATCATGTAAATTTTGAGTTGCGGCCGAAGGGCCCCCAAATACGTAAAACCCATTGACCGTTTTTTTGTCATCGCAAAACTTCACCTCGCCCAGATGAGCCCCAAACCATCGTAGAGTAGTTAATTCGGCCTTGTTGCTTCTAGAAAAGTAGCCTCTATAGCGCAACATACGAGTCCCCTTTTAATACTCATTGTTTATAAAATTATGATTAACACCACGATACACTTAAAACGATATGCCTACCCCCGTCTCTTCAGCTTTCAGCAAGAAAATTAAATTGAAGTTTACAAATATCAGATTATCTAAAGTGCTCATCGTGAGGATTCTTGAAATTTATTTTGATTAAAATAATTAATTAATTTAAAACAAAAGTTAAGAATGCTGCAAGTAAAATAATTGCAGGAGAAACTTCCATTCATATTTTATAACATTTGTTACTTGAGTTGCTAAACTAGTGCCGTCTATTGACATTTTTAGTTTTTACTTGCAATTAAAAAATACAAACCTGGTTCAGAAGTCCCCATAAAGGTAGCTAAAACCATTTTGTTCTATTATTATAGTAAATATATCCTAAATTACCATTTTTTAAATTTATCTTAACAGCCTGACGGTAAGCAACAATCCACATTTTTGAAAATGTATTATTTTGGAAATTTGTTTTTTGATTATAATTTCAATCTCGATTTCTACTGCCTGCAACTGCACAGGTAGGACGTAATAAACAGTATTGAAAATAAAATCTATAGATTCAAAATAATTAGTTTAATAATTTTAAAAACATTTTATTGAAGCGTAAATTCTACAAACGTTTTTAAACGACAATGCATTATGGCCTATTTGACTTCCAGACGCTGTACATCGATGTGACGTACTTGGGCGTGAGAGTTTAAATTCGGCCCGTATCATCGTCTTTTATTAGCAAGATTATTAGAATGCAATCCAATGTTAGCGCAATACGCAAACTAACAAAGTCGGCTCATATTTCAGAACACAGAATACCAGACCAGAGGGGCTCCAGAATTTTACAAACTTTTTGCGTGCGAAGACTTCTCTTTTGTATGACGACACATTCGCAAATTAATTTGAGTTATCGAACACACTCACGCGAACACATTATGTTTCTTTTGGGAGGCTATAGATGGCGAAACTTCCGATAATAAAAATGCATTCGAGGGCTTGTATTCAATCGAAATTGATATCAATGGAAATTGGTTTCAATGAAAATAGATAATCATAGAAATTGCTATAAATGAAAATACCATTCATAAAAATTGATAATCGTTTATATTGTTTCCTACAGAATACTACAAAGGTATTCGTTAAATATTGGATAAATATTGATATCAACAAATTTGTAAGTAATAAAATTATATTATAATAAAAAAAAATGCATTTTAATTATAATAATATAATGAAAATTGAATTAATTTTGTAAAGACCTATCCAAATATCCTGACATACATTTTAATAGCTAAATCAAATTAATTGATTGTTAAAAATCTATATGAAGGCTTTAGCTCTGGATGTTCTAAGGATTCAGTTAAAATTACATTTTTATTATAATATTATAAAATAAATTGCCATAATGAAGTCCCATTCAATTTAAATTAATACCGAGCATATAGCAGACTAAAAAGTAAAACGGCGTTCCATACACCATATATAAAAAACCTTGTAAAGACTGTCCTGGAGTATACATCGGTCAGACTACACAATACCTCAAAAATCGCTTAAATGGGCATAAATATGATAAAAAAAATAAAACTTCATTAACAAAACATGAGAATGAAACATCCCATAAATTTAATTATAAGGACACACAAATCTTAAAAACTGAAATAAATCAGAAAAAAAGGGAATTCTTGGAAATGATGTACATTAAAAAACACGAAAATTCAATTAATGACAAAACGGAAATTAAAAACTTAAACCAAATATATTACAACGTAATAAAATAACTGCATATATTCTGCAATTTTCTCGTAAATCTAAATTTAAATTTTAAAATTAAATGGCAATTTGCAAAAATAAAAAAGTTATTCAATTTTCCAGATTTTATCTTAAATGAAATAATAATAGGTACACTAATTACAAAAATATAAAATAAATGCGCTCGTTCCACATACCAAAATAATAACAATATAAAACACCTTGTTTTTTAACCCAATAAAAACAATATATATGACGAGCAACAGCAGCAAAACGAATTTTCATTTCAGTCAGTCAGTAGTTTTAAGTATGTATATACTGTATTGTCACATATATGTAGAACAAATTTTAAGTGTATATGTCCCATTTGTGAATGGATTAAAAAAATTTACCTTCTTAGGTGAGTTATAGTATAATTATACATCCAATTTGAACGTTTTGTTTTAAAAATAAAAAAAAAAGTAATATTAATTAGGTTATACGTGTTTATTAAATTTCTGTATATATGTATATATCTGTGCAGGGGTGTACTTATGTATGGATGTATATGTATATAAAAGAACATTTTTATCCTCTTACACAAAACAAAAAAAAAAGAAAAAAAAAAAAAATTAAAATGATTTCCGAAGAATAAACAAGTTTTATTTTTCAAAAAATTTAATTCAGTACAAAAACCCAAGAAAAACACCTAAGAATATAAATCAATTGGTCCAGAAACTCCATATATATATATATATATATATATATATATATATATATATATATATATATATATATATATATATATATATATATATATATATATTAGCCTTCAATACATAAATTAGACATTTTATACTTATTTCGAGTTAGGAAAACCGAAATTTTAAGACTTCTTAGGAAAATCTAAAAAAAATGCAATGCACATTTTTTTAACCTGATAAAAAAATCCTGGCGCGTCAGGACAAAAACGATAAAATGTATATTTAAATTGGACTTCTCTTTTTCGTGCTCAAATTCTATTAAACATAGAACAGAAAAGTTTCATGCTTATATTTATGTTTTTGAACCATTATTGAAGAATTATAAGGAAAATCCTGAAAAAAAATGTTTATGTAGGTAATAATTATTTATTTGTATGCTTCCCTTAGTTTATCAATAATCCTTAAATTAACTCTAAAATCGACCAACATTAAAGATGTCAAGTCAAACTTGAAGTTTTCATGCTCTTATTTTTTATTTTATTTATTGTCGTTGGTTCTAGGAGTTACTGGCTTGGTTATTAGACGCTCTCCATGAAGATCTAAATAGGGTACCCAAAAAGCAGTACATCGAACAAAAAGACAGTGATGGCAGGCCAGATGAAGTCGTAGCTGATGAAGCCTGGCAATATCACTTAAAGAGGGAAAATTCAATTATCACTGATCTTTTTCATGGTCAACTAAAAAGTAAAGTAAGTCTTATGAAAGTACTAATGTAATTTATTATAGGAAAAATCGTGACATATATATATATATATATATATATATATATATATATATATATATATATATATATATATATATATATTTCATTTTTATTTCTATTACGCTTTTTTAAATGTTTAAACTTTTATATTTTTTATTTATTTTTTAACTTTAATGGATTCAGGCAAGCATTTTTTTTATGGTATTTTGTTAAGCTTTGGGTAGGTTTAATAAGTGGTAATGACAACTATTTTAGGATATGAATGAATTCAATACCATTTCCGGTTTAAAAGAAAGGGCCATGGACTCTTATATTACAAATGAAAACTTATAGGTATATTTTTTTCTTAGTATTTTATTTATTTTCCTTTTTTAACGATATCCGATAAACCTGAAAATGACATGACAGCATTATTGAAGGAACTTTTGTATTAGCCTTACGCCCGCCATATTATTTACAATTACAACATAAATTATTGCTGAAAAAAAAACGTTTGATAAAATCAAGATTTTTAACGTATAATTATTATCAAAACTCATTAAACTGCTTTTGTATGTATTTGTGTCAACGTGAAAATAATAACTTATTTTCATTTGTAACGTAGAATTACGAAAAAATATTTAAATTTATTAATGTAGCTTAACAATTCTTTCCTATTTTACAAGGGATTATATATATTTAAATTATGTCGTAAATTCGTATGATACTACAGTACTACATATAGTTTAGTCAAGAAACAAAAAAATAAACTAGCTCAAGTATAATGTTAAATGTGGTTATTTATTTAATTTAGTTATTTTTGAAAACGAAAATATTCTATTAGGTTTTATAAATATTTCATAAAACCAACTCAATATTATCAGTGGCTTTATAGTTAGTGATATTTTTATGTTCCTCATATTATTGTCAGCTGCTTATATTTTGATAACCCCATAATACCAACCAGTAATTTAAGTAAAAAAATAGCATAAAATAAAATTATCAACAAATAAAAAATATAAGGTTGGTGTAGAAATTAGTCGTAATTACTATTATTTTTTCAATTGGACTAAAAATATTTAAAGATTGATGAGTTTATGTTTATGCCCCCTTCATCCATGAATTAAAAGCCTATATTCAATATAATTACAAAAATAAAATATTTGCCTCTTTCCCCCTCTTTTGACTTGACCCTAGCTCTGCCACTGATTGTAAGAATACTCAAAACATACATTAAATTAAAGGGGGATGTTATTGCGAACATTTGAATTACAAAAACGTGTGTCCTTATCACTTATTAACCAACCCAAGTTACAAAATAACTTACTTGTGCCCACTGTAACTTAGTCATGCGAATTATTTACGTATGTAGTTATTATGCCCAATTTGAAATTGATCGATTAGATGGAATTTGATGAAAAATCGGTTACAGTGAAATTAATAAAAAAGTGGTAAAAAAAAAAAGTTTATTAAATCGTGTTTGTTCTGTTTTATTATTTGAAGCTATCCCTCCTATAATTAGGTGGTTTTTATTGTATAGTGTGATTATTTTTTAAGTTCCTACCCAACAAGTCTACTCCGTTTATCCCTACTCCTCGAAAAGTCAAAGCTTGGCTGCATACAAACTTTGTCACTTCGTTGACTTGCGTTGATCTGATGACGGACCATAATCAATACCCAGCAATGTGGAACACGGCTAGTACTTTGAGGGACCATCTGGAAAAGACATACATTGTCGTAAGATGGGCTGCTAACAATAAGTAGTATCTGTTAAAGCAATACAATAACGACTGTAGCAGTACTAACGCGCTCTCTATAGACCTGTTGTAAAATGTTAATGTACATTACCAACCATATTTTTGAAATTTATTACCCCTTACCCTATAAGGTAACTACTCTAGGCCTTCATGGTCTGTCAAAACTGAATTTCAAGAAAAAAATCATCTTTCACTCGGAAAAAATTATTTTGATTAAAATTTTGTATATCATTTAAATTTGTCTTTAATGGTTAAAAACTTTACTAATAAAACTAACTTTTAATGTTACCATTGACTTTATTACTGTTTTTTATAACAGCCGAAATTTCTTAAATGAAAACGGATTATAATTATTTATTCTGAAACTTAATTTTGTAACTTTAAATTTCATATCAAGCAAAATCCTTCCCCATGCAGCATGAGTCGCGCTCCACAGCGATATCGAAGGGTTTCCACCGTAAACTACCGATTCAGCTTTGATACCCAGGCCCAGACTAACAAAGTTCACAACCCAGCTATACAATTCTAAAATATGCACGCGGCTGTCATTATTCATATAAAGCCAATGTTATTATAATCTTGTACCTAATGTTATACCAACAAATACAGGGTGTTATTTGGTTACTATATTACAGATCTTTACCGCCTTTACTGTGTATGTATGATAATTTAAACATGTTGTCTTAACTGTGAAAATGCAAATGTGAAAATTGAACATACGGCGATTCATCTTGTAATTTTTTATTTGAATTTTAATAAAATAATTTGTATCGTTTTGAGTTTGATTGTATTAAAATTTCATTTTTTCTAATTATTGAGTCGCCCTTCAGATATTCTTTAGATTACCTGCAATTGATGAGATATTTATCATATATTATAAAATGCTCTTTTTAGGTAACATGTAAAACTTGTGGACACGAATCCGTCAAATTCGACCCGTTTAACCATCTCAGTTTACCTCTACCAATGGAGAGCTATACACTTTGTGAAGTTTTAGTTGTTCAATTGAATGGAAAAATTCCTATAAAATACGGTTTAAGATTGAATTCTGAAGCTAAGTATGGCGAACTTAAAGAACAGCTTAGTGAACTTTGTGGTGTGGAAGATAAACGTTTACTGTTGGCCGAAGTAGCAAGCTGTCAGGTAAGATTCCTTTTAAGTTATTGTTAAAAAAAAACATTATTTTTGTTAAAAAGCGTATATTTATTATTATAAATACACAATTTTAGCATATGTTTAAAATTTTCAATAACTCAATAAAGCAAAAAATAGTTTTAAAAATAACTATTTTAACGAAAATCAAAACAAAATGTAGCCTATATTTAGTTATTTAACACTTATTAATGATAAGCTCAAAAGGGTCAGATTATTAAAAGTAATTTACACAATCAGTCATTTACAGTCGAAAAAATCTTGTTATTAGTTGTAATAACCCAATACCAACAGTGGCGGTACTACTTGGTGGTTTAAAAAGGTCTTTTGAAATGTATTATATATTCCTTAGTTGTATTATTATTTACTCTGCACGTATATTCGCTCTGAACTAGGAAGAAATGCTAATAAGATTAACATTGAGTTTTTAGACAAATCACTATTATCGCCAAAAGTGTATTTTCAGTTAGTAGTTTTACACTCCCGTCTGCCATTGTTTCTAAAAATAATTTTACATAGCTAATGGCAGTTCAAATTCGTTCAGGTAAGTACAGAAATTTCGTACATATGAAGTAATTAATTCCCTATGTCACATTGACTGGGTCTATTTCCGATTATATGTTATTCGTCATATATTATGCTAGTACAGTTTTTTATCTTTAGAGCATTACGAAGACCTAAATTTCAAGTATTCCTTTAAATATAAAGTGTTAAAATGTCAAGATTGTAAATAAAAAAATATATATGTATTCTGAAACGAGAAGATAGACTGTAAATGTTTTAATTTTAAATAGTGGCTTTGTGGTGCGATTTATCAGAGTCGTTATTTTGGACTGCATGCGTATGGTATGGAGAACGGTGTCAGATGTTCGGGCAAGGTATCTGTCTATATGGGAAATTGCAAATAACCAGTAAAAAATTACAAGTATATTTTAATTCATTTCTTGTGTTATTGTTTTTTCATTAAATTTGGTAATAGGTAAATTTCGGATTATATAATTAATTGTAATGTAAAACGCGGACAGCAAGTCCCTCCATAATCTTTTTTTGGGGCAATTAACGGTTGAAGTTGTTTAGGTACTGTCCGGGAAACACTCTTTCTGAAAATTTGTCAAAAAGTGTTTCTTGCATCTGTAGTACAACTCTGTATCTATATCAATATTCTATAACAATATATTGAATTGAACCAATTTCATAAACCTAAAACAACTCCAACGTGGCATCTCCGCTTTTCTTAGAAGCTTCTCTTTTAGCCAAGCACCGTCAAACCGGTAAATTTACCTCAAAAGAATAATAAAAATCAATCCAGCGTGAGCACATTTAGTATTTTTCTACTTTTTTGGTATTTTTTAGGCATAATCCAAGAATTTTAGTATAAAAAATTGTTTAGTAGATTTTTAGTATATTTCTTTACGCCTTGTTAGATTTTGTCTGTTATCTATAATGCAAAATGTTTTTATATATTACGTTTTCTCACATCAATTATATCTAAGTAGCTAATAATAATTAATCTGAAATATTTTCTTTGGGAAATTTTTAGTTGTGTAGTAGTTATTTTTATGTATTAAAACCGTTATTATATAGTTGAACTTTTGTAATTGTTAAGATAAGATCTTTATCGCCTTTACACAGTGATAATACTAAAACTACCATAAAGTTTGGAACCAAATGCAAATCCCGTAAATGTTTAACATAATAACTAACTAACAGAAATGAAACTTAAAAAAGTACACATTTGTGTTACAAAAATGGGTGATAATTTTAACGTTGGAAGTGGTTCATGACCGATATTTCATAAAAATATGGTTATTGCTTTAGTTTGATGACATTGTGCATAGGTATATTCATTTCACGCAGCTTTTTTTTATCAAAAATTAATTAAACCAAAATAGGTTAATGTTAATGTAAAATTTTGTGAACGTCAAAAATGTTTTCAATATATTTAATTGGGTCTAAATCCAATATTTGCTGATCGACTGTCGACATTTCGAGTACGTGCTAGTCTACTTTTAAAATAATAATAATTAATCAAACCAGGTGAACCTGTCGAAACTAATCGGCCAATTTCACCGTCGGAGTAAAATAACACGAGCAAAACTTATTCTTAAAGAAATAGTGGGTAGGTAATTGAAATTTGCCTTCACTAACGTTATCCGGACGCTAATGTTGTATTTGAATAAAATATTTATAATACAAACCTCAAAACCCTCCCATCGTTTAAAATTGAGTAGTCGAAATAATCGGCAGGGACCGCTACGTCGCTGCTAGTAAAAATGCTCTTATAAAGATTTCGAAATCCGAGTATGTCAGCAACGGCTTAATTTACAAAAATAATACTTATAACTTATAGAGAAAGGTTGGCCCCATGTCTATAAATATGTTTAAATTTGATTTGAGACCTTTTATTACTTTTTAACGCCGTTTGATTATTTGCAATGTTTCATTAAGAGATTGTGTCGATCCTTTATCTACAAAGTAAAAAAAATCAACCCAAAAAGTGCATCGGTCTTGTGAAAATTCTAATACTCTTCTGTGGAATATCGGCAAATATGCCAAACTGTTCTAGAGCGCTTTTAAGAAGAAATCGGCCGTAGTACCAAAATTCTATGGTCCTATAAGACAACCATATCCAAAATAAAATCTAAGGACCGAATTGAGTTCATGAGTTAATTTCAATCCCTAAAAGCTTCCGCATTTTATATATTATTTCACAGTTTTAATAACCGTTAATTTCTAACCAGTATTCTGTCCTGTTTCGTTTTGTCTAATTCGACTCAAATAATTTAAACTCAAATAAAAATGAAGATCCAATAATGATGTACCAGCCGATTAAACTGTTGAACATTTGAAGCATCCAGCATCTGCAAAAACTTCAAGTACTTAAGTGTGGAATAACTTTTAACTCAATTGAGAGTGACTAACATATCATGAATCTACTAATAGAAATATGTCTCTCTTTTCTATCTATATTTTGCATACATTTAAATCTACGTCATTTAATTCTAATTTAGTTGAATGTTTTCTTAGGATTTAAGATGTGTCTATTTTATGTACTTCGTTTGAACTTTATGCATTTATATTTAATATGTTGATAGTTTAACTTTTAATTGTCTATTCTCCCGTTTTAAATATAACACTATATTGTGTAATTTGTTGACATTTAGCTAATGTTAAACGAAACTTAGATTAGCGGTAAAGTAATAATGAATAATAATAACCATTTTATTATTAACGAATTATAACAATAAATTTTACAATAACAGTAAATCAATATATAATAGTTAATAAAAGCCCTTTTTCAATACAGACAATGGTACTAAGAAAATAATACCAAATACAGTTTAGGCCACAATGTACTTAGCAACTCAATGATCTTTAAATTTTATAAATTCTACTTTGATATGCAAAAGTTATAGTACTTCTATTTGAAAGAAATATAAAAAAGCAAAATAATCCTAGAGCTCAAAAGGAAGAAAGAAAAAAAAAACCATACAAAGGATAAAATGAGAGTAGACAAAAAAAGATAAGGCGCAAACATTAATTTTACATTTTTTATATTCTACGCACCTCCAAACCATCAATACAAGGACCATAAACAACGTCACAATGGTTAAAGTGAGACAGCACCAGGGTGTCGCATAAAAGTTGTTTTAATATTTTTAGTGAGGTAGTGCCTGTGACTATATATCATCTTTAGAGTGCAGTAGGCCTTCCTGACCTTGGACTTCACATGTTTCCGAAAACGAAGATCAACAACAACCAACAAATCTAGACTCGTAGAAACTCCCACGAAAGAAACAGCTTTATTACCAATCTCTATATTTAATGAATCTCTCACCCTCTCTAGCAACCCCGCCCCCAAACGGAGTGATGGAGGATTTAGCCGGATTATTTTTTAAATGATGGTCATTAGAAATGTTAATTATGTTATTTAAATCTGAGTTAATATTCAAATCAACGGTATTTAAAACTGAATTATTGTCGAATGGATAGTAAATTTGGGCATCGTCCGCATTCAAATGATAATTACAGTTAATGAATGACTCTTGAAATCTTAATGTATAAATTGTATAAAGCAATGGCTCCAGAATTCTTCCCTGTGGGACAACCGCTGCTGCATTAAGTGAGTTTGAAGAACAACCCTCAACCACCACCATTTAAGTTCTATCAGTCAAAAAAGACTCGATAACTTGATAGCCATGTTACCAAAGACAGCATAATGCAAAATTGAAGGTAAAATAGGATTGTTAAGCATATCGAATGCTTTTGTAAAATCCAAGAGTATTAGAGCACTCACCCTATCATGGTCACTCGCCTGTAGAATATCATCAATGGCATCAGACGTTGCAGTATCACAACCAAATCCCGGCCGAAAACCAGATTGTTTGGGTGGCAAAATGTTAAACTTATCCAAAAAACAACAAATTTGAGGGTCCAGTACCTTTTCTAAAACTTTAGAAAATGTTGGCAAAATGCTTATTGATCTAAGATGAGGGTACTCAGTAGGTTGGTTAATCTTAGGAAGGGGGGGGGGGCGTGCTTCCAGCATCAGGATAACACTACTGAATAAGTGTTATATTTAAATGATCGCTGCCAAAAGCTTTAGATTTAATTTTCAGAATTATTTTTAAAATATCCTCAGTGGTTATTTGTAAGAAATGAAGCTCTTCCAGAATGCGTAATTTTAATAAAAATGTAATAATTCCGCATTGGGAGGGCTTCCAGCGTTTACAGAATTAATGAAAAAATCATTAATGTTGTTTGGATCCGATAAATTATTAGAAATTTTACTATATTTATTTTTTGCAATGTTTAACCTTTTTAACTCGGACCATTTTTCTTTAGTTGTGAAATTTAAAAATGTTTGTAGTAGATATGCCGTTTTCTCAGCTCTGATAGCAGCAGTGGTGAAGTTTCTCAAGTGTTTGTAATAAGAATAATGCTCCGATAGCCTACTGCCTTTGAACCGTTTTAAAGCCTGATTTCTTAATCTTTGCAAAACTCTTATATTGTCTGTAAACCAATATTTTTCTTCCTGCAGATTTTAATAGAAGCGTGACTGTCAAAAAGTAAAACAGTAGTTTACAAAATAAATATACTAGAATGTAAAAAAAATAAAAATACTAACATGATCAAATTTAGTTTGCACCAATAAAAAGAAAAATAAAACACCAGCTACCTATGGTTAGAGAGCATTAAAATAAAGATGACCTGGTCGTTCGAGTAGTAAGTTAGCGACATGTATCTCTCTACTTATGGTATTTTACTAAAATCTCACTGTACAGACAATGCAGTAATACCGCCACGGTCGTTATTGTATGACTACAGCAGTTATCTCTTTACTATACCGACTCATATCCTGTTAACGGCATACGCTTTTCCAAAGCGGCCATTCAGTTATTTACTAACCGCCCTTGAAATTGTTTAACTTTGCTAAGTTTTAATGTAATATTTTTTTTATTTTGAAGGTAAAATCATTGTTGCCAGATGAAAGCAGAATTAATCCAACTACTGCTTTGGAGTTGTTTGCATATGAACTTCCTGTTGATTTTAGTAGTACGGAAATTGAAAGAGAGAAAGAGGAGGCTGAAGGAGATATTGAAACAGGTACATTCAACTTATTCTTCTAGGAGTGAAACTAATACAAAATGGATGTTATGTAGCGAATTGAAAAATTTAAATCAACTTAAAAAAGAATAATTAAAATATACATTATAAATGTACACCATAATATTAAAGGTTGATTTACCAAGTTTGGCGTTGTTCGATGTAAGGCATTTGCCCCTTTTGCCCCCACCCCCGTCTAAATACGCCCATGTACACCGTGAATTATAATAAAAAAACAAATGAACATACTTGAAAAAAAAAACAATATATTTACTTTAAACTTGCAAAATACAAAAATACAACCTGTACCCGGTTATTCTTCATAATTCACCACCGTCACCATTAAGTTAATTAAAAGTTGTGGGTTAGTTACCCCGTTTTGTGTGGCAGATTCAATTTTTTTAATGGAACACCCTGTATATATCTTCATAAAATGGAGCTTCTCGTGCTGATTATAAATATACGAGATTTGGTACCTTTGCCTTCAGACACCCGAAAAATTTCTCAAAAAACGTACCATAAGAGACAATGTGTTAGAGAGCGATGGAAAACCATCTACTACATAACGGACTTAATGGAAATGCATTGCTTCTTATGGTATATTTATAATCAACAAGAAGACCCATTTTATGGATATTTACAAAGTGTAAATATTACTATCTATATTTTCTTACCAAAAAAAAATCCACGAGTTTTTCTTTTGAAGAAAGAATACCGCCTGATTCTACCTTTTCTCTAGAAAAAGTTAGTACAATCAAAATTATAAAGTCCTTTTGGGGTCACCCGATATAAAATATATAAAACTTCTTTCAAGGAATGTTTTCCTAAAGGATGATGAATTAATTTATTGCGGTTATATTTTAAGGTAAAAATCAGCTAATTTAGTATTTAATCACATATTTAGATTTATATAGTTATGTTTATATTCGATCTTTTTTAATTGTAATCTATTTTTAAGTATTTTATATGGGTGAAGGAAAATATATTTTTAAAATATATTTATTATTAAAAATATTTTCAACGGATAATGACCCGGTTTTCTGTTCACAGAGACGTCAACGGGCGCAACTGACAGCCCCTTGGCCCGCAGTCCAGAGGTAAGGAGTGGTTCGGCCATTTGCATGCCCAACATTCTATGCTTTAAGGTATGCACGGCCTAGGCCTAGTGTATTTAGTTTTTGTCGTCTTAGCACAATTTATTTTATATTTCATTTTTTTCTTTCATTTTAGAACATATTTTCTCTCTTATTGGTTAACGTTATTTTTTTTAAACAGATCTTAAACGTTTATTTCGATACTTTTAACTGAACTTCAGTTTACCGTTTACGTAAATTCAGTTCAAATTGCTCCACAAGGTATAATATATATGTCAGATTTTTAGGGTGCTTATTGAAATTGAGTTTTGAGAAGTGAGAATGGTTCAATTTCTTTATAACCTCCCCATTTTGTCATCACTATCACCATGTTGCTTCGTTATATCAGAGCATATAGATTTCATCTATGCCAATGATTTTTATGCTTTTATAAATTAACAAAACGAGTGCTAGTTAAAACACCAAAGGTAAAAAACTTGAATATAAATTATGTTGTTTATGTTTTTGTTTGTTCAATTAGTGTTTGAAAATATGTAGTATTTTATTTTACGAAGTGTACGTAATTTGTAGTTGTTCAGCACGTTGCAGCTATTTATATCTTTTAATAATTAGTAGATTTTATATTTAGTTAGGTTCAATAATTTTGAACTCAGTTGTTTAATTTAGTATGGAATTTTGGGTATGTTTAAGTGTGTTATTTTTGATGAAATCGCTTTAAAAATAGAATTATTTTATGTTGACGTACTTTTCAATATGTATAAAATTACATATATACATCGAGGTAAAAATATTTTAACCGAAATTTTTGTTTCTATTTTAGACAAAGAAAGAACCGACATTGAATAAAGTCATTCCATTCAAAAGGTCTACTATTTCCTTACATTCCATGACTTCAACAAACTCAGGTAAATTTGTCTGACTAGAATATTGTCCAAGAACGTGCATAGTCCATAAGCATTAATATAGTAGTATATTTTTAAATTATTAGTGGTTGTTTTTTTAACTGTTCAATGCTGGTGCTGGTTTTATTTTCATAATTCTATGTTTACAGCTATTGTCGACCCATCAAACCTCAGAAGACACCCTTCTTATCTTATAGCTGTGCACCGAAAATGTGTCAGACAGGACACATACTTTTTGTCTCAGCAAAAGAGTAAACCAAGTTTATTTGGAATGCCGCTTTTGCTGGGTTGTTCTTTTAACAGCACCTGTCGAGATCTATACGACTTGGTGTGGGGACAGGTCACTAGGCTTTTAAGTCCAATGCCACAGAGCGATCAAACAAATCATGCTACTGACTGGTAAGTAAAGGTGGGGGAAATGAGTTGGAGAACAATATAATGGTTTTTCGTTAGAATGTATTTTTAAATATTGAGGATATTAAAAATAAGATTAAAAAAGGATAATTCAAATATTTGGATAAATTACGGTAATATTGGATAACATTAGTAATATAGGTATACTGTATAAAAATATAGCAATTTTTTTCTTGATAATATATATTTTGTCGAACATATCATTTTACTATATTCACAAGATTATAAATTTGTATAGTATATAAAATTGATCAGTTTACATGTATTTTGTGTCAGTTAAATCTATGTTGTCTAAATAAGTTTTTTTTGCTTGTTTTAATAGTTGTAAAAATAAGAACCATCATAAAAGCATGCCAAATATTTTTATTTTTTAACATTCATTTCAAAACAAGCAAGAAAACGATTCTAAAATAATTAAGGAAAATAAACCGAAATTCAAAAAAAAGTCATCAGGAAAAATGTTTACAAACATTTTTTATTTTATAAGTTAAATAGTAAATAAAATAAAAATGTTCCATGCTTTTTTAAAATATTTTCTTTCAGAGAATATTACCGTAAATTACCACTCGAATATTCCCCTGACATTAATATTACCCAAGCCACTAGCCAAATTACGGTAATTTACATAATAATACCCTGAGTTCTTTTGCTAACATTCGTCCATGCCATCACTATTCAAAAGCATACGTTTTTTTTATAGGATTGTATAAACAGTGTCTAGTTAAATCGGCCTAGTTTTGCTTGAATCAATTTTAAAAATAACCAGAGTTATATTTCATGTATGGAATTGTTTCTCTACATATTTCTGACCTCTGCATTCCATTCGAGATTTTCCATTTCAATACAAAAACAACAAACAGTGAATCGTGAAAACAAATTTCTTATTTATTAATAGACCTGTATAAATGGGACTAGGATTTGTTGTATCATTCCTAACGATTACTTATTTTCCAGTGATGACTCCTTAGGTTATGAATTCCCTTTTACCCTCAAGGCAGTGTTGTCGGGGGGCCAAATCTGTGCCATATGCCATTGGACAAAGTTCTGTAGGGGCTGTCCGATGCCATGCACGGACGAGCCTCTCCTTCAAAAATGTGGAGTGTCGAATAATGCTCAAGCCATGCACATTGCCATAGATTGGGATCCCACAGCTTTACATTTGCGATATCAAAGTAGTCGAGAGAAGGTAAGTGTACATTTTTTTTTATTTCTGGAATGCCCTAATTAATTTTAATTGAATAATAAAATATTATTTGCTTAAGTTAGATCAGAAAAAAATATAAAAGTTTTGATGATGTTTCTGATCTGTTTTTGATTACAAATGTGGGCTTTAATAGGGGACATCCAGTGGATTTCTTATTATAACACATTCCTTAACATTTTGTGCATATTATTGGTAGCCATTCTGACACATTATTACTCCAGTTTATGTCACTATCTAATTCTTTTATGTGTGATGTGTCGTTAATTGCACTGAAAATGAAGCTATATTATTGCATTAAGGATAGTAACAATGTAAATATTACTGTGAAACAAACCAAAGATTAGATTTTTAAAATAAAGTAACCGAAGTTTAATTGATGTAAATTACGTCATGTTACTCTTTTCTTTTTAATCACTAGTCGTTGAAAACTTCCTGCACTTTTAAGTCTTTAATGTTCCTATCGATTTCATTAATTGGATTTGAATAATAGACTGTTTAACCTTACTCTGTATTTAATTGAATTTAACTTATTAGCTGTGGGCTGAAGATGAATCAGTGACCAGGTGTCGAAAACTGCACACCGAACCAATAGATTTAGATTATTGTCTCAAGGCCTTCACTTCAGAAGAGAGACTTCAGGAAAAGTATCATTGCAGTAGATGCAACGACAAACAACCAGCTACTAAAAAATTGCAAATTTGGAGGTTACCACCCATATTGGTAAACAGGTTTAATTTGTAAATTATATTTGTTAGTTATATTCAGTACGTAAAAAAATAATTTATTTGTATCTAAAATGAATCTATCTAAATGAATTTACATTAACAATGTACTATATTTTAATTTTTTTTTAGATTGTTCATCTGAAACGCTTTGATTATGTCAATAGTAAATGGGTAAAAACACAAAAAGTGGTGAATTTTCCATTTAAGGACTTTGATCCTACTGCTTATCTGGCCTCTGTGCCACAGGAAACAATAGTTAGGCATCGTCAGTTGCTGGAAGAAAAGAGGAAGAAGGAGGAAGAGGAAGAAAATAGACAGAGTAGGTCAAATATTTTTTGTAATATAATTTTTAATTTCCTTAACTTTTTTTAAAGAGTAATCATTAACTATTACCATTAATGTATGTATTTTAAGGTGATAAAATCTTGGAAGACGTAAGTGAAGCTTCTTTGTCAAGCACCCGGAGTAGTATCCAAGAAAATACCCAACTTTTAACAGACTGCAATTCGCACAACAATGTAAATAGTCTCAAAAGGAACAAATGTGATATAAGTACTAGTAATAATAAGGATACTGATATGCATATTATTAGTAGTAAGCAATATGAAGATAGCAATAATTTAAATGGGCCACAATGTAATGGAGAACATTGTAAATTGTTGGAATGTGGAAAGGATGATAATGAAGGTTGTGTTTCAGAAAAGAGTAGTAATGGGAAAGATGAAGTGGACAGGGTAAGGTATCCTTTACGTTTTCTGTAATAATCAATTCATTAACGAGTCGCGGATCTAGGAAGAGGAAGGGGGGCGCAGGGAGCACCGCTAAGTACCAAGAACGCCAGATAATGATTTGCTTTGCCTTCCTTGTACATTATTATTAATTCCGATTCATAGCGTCTAGTACCTTCCGCTTCCCAGTTTTCACTCGCGATCATTCATTTCTCGGATGCAAATCTTTCGAAAACTTCTGTCTGTACTTCGCTTATCCAAGTGGTCTTTGGCTTGTCTCTCTTTCCCTCTCAAAGGCCTGCTATTCTACCATTGGTTTCGGTAATATTTTCGTTCATTCTTCGGATGTATCCGTACCAGCAGGAGTGCTTTTTTTGTATTTCGTCTGTTATTATTGTTGTTTTGTCCTTTATTTATCGTACTTGTTTATTGGTTATATGTAAAATGCATTAATATGGAGATTCCCGCTGGTTTACGCCAGAAGTCCATTTCGAGTGCTAGAAGTTTTTCCTCAGTTCTTTTATTTAGCTGTCAAGGGTCCATAAATCACCATGCTTTAAAAAATACTGTCGTATATTGTTTTTTCTGCTTTTTTGTTTTCGCCCAGGTATTGAGTTAAGCCGCAAAATATATGTTTTCATTGACGATTCTGTCATTGATTTCAGTTTCTCTTCGCCCATTATAATTTTTGTTCCGAGGTAAATGTACTCAGTACACTTATGAACATGTATTTAGTCTTCATGTCAATGTCGTTAAGGCCCCACTTTTCATATTCTTGTATTAGCCAACTTGTCATAAATTCTAGGTCTACCTGATCTTGTACACTATTTAATCATCGCCAAAATAAAGACTATATAGGTATGTTTCGTCATTTAGGTGGATACACATTCCGGAACATGCCTTGTCTCAATCCTTTAGTTGCTAAAAAACTATGCGATAATTGGTTGTTAATTTTAATTTTTGATTGAAATTTTTGGTAGAACTGTTGGATTGCTCTTACTTTTGTGATGTTTTGCAGCTGGTTTTGCCTGTCTCTAGCTACTTTTTTTTCATTAAGTTGTAATAGAGTCAATATGTGGTCTATGCAAGAACAGCCAACTCGAAATCCTGCGTGTTCTTCCAATTCCAAGGATTCGTAACCATTTTTAATTAAGGTCTTTAGCAGTTCTTCGTAAAGCCTGTTGAGGTAGCTTGTAACTGAGATGCAACGATAGTTTTTACAGTCGTCTTTACTATCTTTTTTGTTTGGCGGTTATCCAAACTTCTTTCGAACTATCTAGTACTGAACTCCATTATGATGACTATTAAAAAGTTGTGTTAGCATGTGTTGGTGTTCCGTTTTTAAGGAGTTCATTTGGTCCGCTAGCTCTTGTATTTTTCATTGATTGTATTAATTTTTGGGTCATTTCGTTAGTAGTATGCACATCTGATTCATGATCTCTACTTTCTGTAAATTCTTGTGTATAAAAATTTATGCATTTAATTATATCAATAATCTGGAGATTTGTTTTGTTTATATTTTCGTTTTTCAAATTTACTGCCGTATACGTTTTCTCGCAGTTTGGTTATTGATGTCTATCCTCCGCTATTTGTGAATTTAGCCATTTGTGATAAGCTTGTGTTTGTGTTTGTTGTTCTAGTTCATTATTCCATAGTAAGATGTATTACCAGTGTTGTTTATCTTTCCCTAATGCTTAATTTGCTGCTTCCTTTATCGACCCTATTATGTATGTGTAAAGTGTGTTTGCGTCGCTGATCAAAAATTTTGGATTAAGTTTTTGGTCAAGTCTGTTTGATGCTGTCTTCATAGAGTACACTCAGTTAATATGTTTTTGCATGTATTGGTTCTTGATTTTCTCTCGAAGTTTCGTTAGTTTTAAATTTAAAAAACATTTCAGCTCGTATTTTTAGCAAGTAATCCCTATTTTATACCTCTCTACACTCTGATGTCTAGAAGTTTCCATTCGGATTTCTGTTTTATTATAAAATAGTCAATAATGGATCTTAGTTCTCTCATATCTTGGCGGCAGGTATATTAATGTGTAAGGGTAGAAACCATTACAAACATAAATTCTTACAATTTCGCGCTGGTTTTCTATTTAAGTAAGGACTCCTTCGATTTAATGATAAAACTCGTCCTTCTGTTGTGTGTCATCCGTAAGGGCATATGCACCTATTATTGTAATTTTGTGCCCATAGAGGCTTAGGTTGACAGTAGCTATCCTTTCCTTTATTGCTTCCCAATTTGTCATTTCGTTCTTAAGTTTTTAATCGATGAGAATCCAAACTCACTTGGCAGCCCCTCTTTTTCTTTTGGTACGTCCTGGAAGATATGAATGATTTTGTTAGTATTTTCTATGCCTTTACTCTTTTGGTTTCGGCAAAGACCGATATTTGTTTTACCTCGCAAACATTGTGTGTTTCAGATACCAAAATTTATTATCTTTACCGTGGTCGCCTTATATTTGTTACGTCCGTTTTCCTCTTTCTACTGGGATTTTTTGCAATTAAAAGTTTTTCCAAGTAATGTAGAGCAAGCCCATTGTTTTCCATGATGTCGTTAAAGAAAGCAAACATATTTTACTTCTTACCAAGAACTGTATTTTACTTCCCACGTAAGAGAAAATTATTGTAATCGTAAAAAAATTACCCTCCGAGATTTTTGCAGACCATTGCGTTTTAGGGTTTCTAGACCCCGTAAAAACCTGTTCTCCCATTTTCATTGGTTGGTCTGTGCCGTTCTGTCTATACACGGTATAGCTCAAAAACTACTTATCCGATTGGCTTTGAATTTTGGAACAAATTGACTTCCTTACAAAAATTTTCAAAATTAATGTTAAGAGACTCTTCTTATCGGACTTATATGAACCTCAAATTCTACACACAAATCACATATGATATTCTGGTAAAATTTTGGTTTGAAGTCATTACGGCGGAACAAAATAGCTGGCTAATAAAATGTTTAAAAATTCAGTATCAAAAAATCACTGGAAATTTTGCACAGATATCAAGTTTGAATTGAAGTTGGAATAAACTAGTAAAATTCAAGTGCAAATCTTATATGACAAAACAAAGTAAGAGCCTAATTAAATATTCGAAAAAAGTCCTTTTTCTGGAATGAAACCTTTTTATGGAGGAATATAACGCATAACATAATTTTTTTTTTTTTTAATACTTTGTAAATAAAGTTATAAATAATAATATAAAAATAAATTTAAAAAACGATAAATTGGCTTTATCCGGCTTTCGTCACCACGTAATAAATTATTATTATTATGTACAGTACTTACACATGCCTTTAATAAGTGGAAGGATCCGGATAAAGCTAATATACCGATATTCATTTAAAAGGTGACAATCTTATCTATCATTCTTATGAATAAGTTGTTGACTTGGTTAAAGAATCACAAAATTAAAAAAACAGTAAAATATAAAAATTTTACTAGATCCATAGTCTTGATATGAAATGTTTCTTAAAAAGTCAAAATTTGGCAATATCTTGTTTTGATTATAGGAATTCGATTTTGGTTAGTGAATATTTTACAGTAAATAGATAGTCTCCAATTATATTATTAGCTAAGATAATATACCTACATAATTTTAGAACACACATTAAATCAAAAATAAATATATAAGTTTAATGTAAAATTTTCTATTTAATAATTTAGGTATCTATCAGCGCACCGAGGCAACAAAGACCTGAAAGAGTGAACAAAGTTAGATCAAGATTAATTTCGACGAGTCTTATAAAAACCCCAATAATTGATGAAAATCTTAAGGACTACCATGAACACAAATTATTAGAAGGGCAAGATCCCTTTGACCTAAAGTATCAGTTGTATGCAGTGGTGGTAAGTTGTGATTATTATGATTTTTTTTAAGATTTTTGTTTACAGTTGACTTTACTCATTTTTGTTCTATTTCTTTGTCTGTCATCTCTTACTCATTTTGTGTTCTTATTATTTTTGTATAATTGTGATTTTATATACCTGCCTATAAAATAATTATACATTGAAATGTTTGCTCCACCTAAACTATTTAACGGGAATATTTGTTTCTTCACTATTTTGATTAGTACACATTAGAACATCTCATGGTTGTTTCGTTATGTTAGTTGCGAGATAAAAAAAGGTTTCCTTACCAAACGTTCGCATATTAAAAAAAAAATAAAATTACCGTCACTTTTAATAATACCCTAATAGTGGAAAGACTTTAAATCAATTGTGCAATCTGTAATAGTTTGTCATAAATTAAATGACACATTTAGTTAAGACCTTGATACATTTTAGAATATTTTTAGGAAATTCGATGATTTCCTTATAATATGAATTAGCAAATTAGCATAGATATTATACATTATATGCTTAGAATATACTTTTCCAACATTAAGTAGTGCTTTGTTTTTAGAGCCATTCAGGTCTTCTTAACGGCGGACATTACATTTCGTATGCGTGCAATCCGAATGGCAATTGGTACTGCTACAATGACAGTTCCTGTCGAGAAGTTATGGCCGAGTCGGACGTTTCCAGATCCAGTCTTTCTTTAAGTAGCAAAGGGTCTTCTACAGGCTGTACACCACTGGGGAGACGGAAAAATCCGCCTGGTAGCCAGCAGCAAAGAAAAGGTGACCTGATTTTATGTTTCTTACAGGTTTCTAGAACATGTTAAATCACTGCGTCTTCAGTATTAAGGTAACCGCAGTTTGTAAAGTTCGTTTTTACATGCATTGTGTTTGTTTGACATCACTTTCAGGTTATGAAAATAATTTATGTAATTCAAAAACATTTTTGAATTCTAATGATATTTTTAGAAACATTGCACACGTCTAAAATAAATATTATTGCCAATTTAGCCTTAATTGTAGATTCTAAAGTTTTAGGTAGTTATTTGTTATTTTAATTAATTAGAGAGATTACCTTAGTTTTTGATTCATATTACGACTACGTTCATATCACTAATCCTTGAATGAATGTTCTATTAGACTTAAATATTTTGACTTTATAGTATATAAATTATTTGATCTGACTGAAGTTGAGTGCTGAATGGTATGAACCTAACAATATATATTTGTTGAGTTGACGTCGATTATTCTGTACCATTTTTTCATCTCGTTGATATCTTTTAACCCATAATTTAGCTTCTCTCTGAAGTGATTTAATTCACTCGCTATCCAAATTTCTGTCTCATTGACTGGTTACTCTGAAGACTGTTGATGTCTATCTCTATTTCATCATTTACTCCAAAAACTGTATTTCTATCCTCTCTCTTCAAAATATTTGACAACACTGAGGCATCGAGTTTCTTGTGACAGATTGTTTTTTAAATTCGTTGGTTATTTCAGTTACTTTCTTCTTTTTCCTCGTTTTGTTGCTGTTTATTTGTATTTTAAATTCTCCTATGTCTATTTTGGCTACACCTAGGTGTTCCACGTATAATCCCTTTTCTGACTGATGGATGGTATAGTTGGCATTACTGCTAGGTAACCACGCTATGAACATAGCCAAACCTAATGCGTGTAGTATCTTGTGTCGAATACCTCATAACTACTGCGTTTATTTGTGTGGTTATCGGCGAGCTTTGTTTTTTTTTCCTCACGTTATTCTTTACACGGTAATGGGTGACACTGGAGATAGCTCTTTTTTGCGCCGTTTTCTTTGTTCGAAGTGATACAACACGGATGTTGCCATCTTTACTTGGGTGTAGTTGGATTATGCAACCTAAGGGCTATCTAGAAGGGTCTATAGAGATATCTTTTATGAGAATCATTATGCTTATTGTTAAATTTTCTTGATTTCCTTTCCATTTATATCATATTTGGAGCCGGTTGAGATACTTTGAAGACCGACTCTTCCAAAAGTCTTTTTTTTATGTTTTAGAGCAGTTTCTATCGTTGTGGGAGATTGTTATAAACTTCACTGAAGATTGGATTTGGTGTGACGAGAAGTGGACGCCCAATAAAAAAGTATCCCAGAGTTTAGGCATACCTCATTTTGTTGTACAACTATTGTCAATTATTCGTAAGTTAATGTATTATTTCCAATGACTTTTCGGAGGTTATGTTTTGTTGACTTTATTCCTGTTTCCCATATTCCTCCAAATTGTGATGCGTGTCACGGAATAAAGCTGAGAATGAGCTAAGAGTGTCTTGAACCTCCAGTTTTTGGGTGATTTTTATGACTTCTTTTTCCACTTTATTAGCGGCCCCTACAAAGGTGGTTCCATTGTCACTGCAAATGTCGGTTGCCAGTCCCCTGCAGGCTGTGAATCGTCGAAATGCCTCCGTTGTCATATCCCTGACTATTTCCAAATGTATTCTTTTGGTTGATACGCATATAAAGACAGCTATATAATCCTTGTTAGACTTGTAACCTCTTCCATTGGTTGCTCTAAGTTGTATTGGCCAATAATAATCAATGCCAATGTGGATGAGGGTGTCACTATTTGTGTAGGTAGATTGCCCGTTTGTTGCTTTTACCACAAACTTGTGACGTATTTGCCAATTGTGGCTTTTACAGCCGTTTTTTGCATTGATAATCCAAAACTTGTTTCATATATGTACTAGTGTTAATTTATTTCCCTTTTGGATGCTTTTGGTTGTAATTGCTTAAATTCGTACTTCTGAAGGCCTCTTATTATTGCTGTCAGTGTGCTATCCATTTCTTCAGGCGTTAGGTTACTGCTTCTGGGAGAGTTTTTCCGGAATCGTCTGCGATAGGAGAGGACGTACCATTCTGGTGAACTCAGAAAATCGGCTCCAGTCTTCTTGAATTTCTACACACGTTTGATGGCAACACTTCACTTCCTGGTCAACTTTGCGGACCTCGGTAGCTTTCGGCGATTGCTTTTTTATTGACAGCCAGGCTGGACCTTTCTACCAAAAGGTTTCAGAGTGCTGAGATTAGTTCCTCGGGATATTAGGTCTGCGAGATTGTCACTAGTTTTTATATGGTTCCAATTTTCTGGAAGGATTAAGGTTTAAAATCTGGATATTTCGGAGTGGTGGATCACCATTTATTCATCGTAGCGTTAATCATTGAATCTGTACACACATGCACTGTCCCATTATCGATGTGCAAGGCATTAACTGTCTTTTTCATCAGTTTTTGCTAATAGCATAGCCACAGAGCTCCAATTTTACACATTGAATTTATAAAAAATAAACGTAAAAAATGTGCAATTTGACTGGTTTTTAAATATTTATTTATTTAGAATTTTATATCCCAAAAAAATATAAAATTATTTTACAGAGGAATACTCTACCACTATATGTTATGATATTTAAATAATGATTTTAAACAAAATCAATAATAATTAAATCAATATTATTAAAGAAAATGTATGACAAATTAAAAGAAAATAATTAAGCCTACACCCCATGTGTACTTTTTTTAAAGTTAGTTAAAAACGTTTTGTATTTTAAAAGGTTAAACTTTCAGCCAGAGAGTCTTCTAAAGAATTTTTTTTTGTTAATTTTGTTTTAATAAACTGATACCCAAATCATAAGTAAATACTATAAATGTGAAGCAGTGATTGAGAAAATAAACCCGTCGTATTTATATACCAACAATGCTACAATTTTCTTTTCTAAATCGTGAGTATGTTCACAAAATATTTTTTTTATTATTTTTGTTTAACTTTATACCAAATTTTCCAAAATATTTTTTTGGTTTGATTTGCCTTTGCATAAATAATCATTGTCTTCAAAATAAGTTATAAAATGTATATAAAGAATAAGAAAAAATATGCAGCCTAAAATTGGTCATCGAGAAACTCTACAAAGAATACTAAGTTGCATGCAAAAACTGCTTTTATGAATTCTCTTTTTCATGTTGCCTTAAATAATTCATCAATCATTTCAAAACAACACCAATATAACAATCATAGATTTTTTTAAGAATCTCGAAAAATAATACATAAATAGCACTGCAAAAGAAAAAGTCAGGATTTACTGATATTACTAATTTTGAAGACTTGTCTACCGAAGGCTTGAAGTACTCTTTAGACAGTTGCAGTAATTATATACCTTCATAATTTTACTTGAAATTGTTATCTTACAATTATCGATATTTCTAAACTGATTGCGTAAGATTTTTTGATAATTGTTGTTATAAAGCTTATAAGTTATAATGCATAACTCATTAATAATTAATGTTTCATGTATATGCAAGAAGTGTGGCAAATAACCTTGAAACAGAAAAAAAAACTGTAATATGATACATTTTCCTCCATAGTTTGATATTGCTTTATCTTGCAGTTAAAGCGATACATGAGAGTGTAAGTCAAGGAAAATGTATTATTTAATAATTTTTTGTTGCCTGTAAATTGCAAATAATATAGAAGTTTGGCGAATTTAAGCCCCAAATCCTCACAAAAACATGTATATTGATATTGTTGCCTTTTAAAGTAAAGAATACGTTCAGAATAGGGAACGAACAAAAGTCCAGGTCCTTCAGAAAATCGGTATAATGAGCGCTCATATTCGTAATTTTAAGGATATTTAAAGAATTACGTATTCCTAACTCAAACTTATATTTTAGGAAGTACGGGTTCCACTGACTCGGAACGGACCGCCCCTCTAGCTACCGTAGAAACTTCCATTGGATCATCAGGAAGTGCAATAGATAGCGGTAACGCTTCAGATACAGGAGAAAGGACGTCTGTAAGTGGTGGAAAAACGACAAATTCGCCGTGTCCTAGTAGAATGTCAACTAGTGGTAGTACGAGCAGTGTAAACAGCGCAAGTAACGGCTGTAGGTGTGTATTATCGTAGTTTTATTTGCATGTACAATATATATTTATAACAAAGCACATATTTAAAATAATATACTTTTAGATGTCCATATAATAACGCAAAGATTCCACGGATAGATACCAGCACCGCCTATATTCTATTCTACGAACGATCTGGTTTGGACTACAAGCCATACTTACCAAGAGTAGTCCCCTCTGGGGAAATCGGCCAGTCATCGATAGAACGGGACGACTTGGACGAGAGCGAAAGTGAGCTACGTAAGCAGAATTGTTCAATACAGTAATGTGTTTTATTTGTGGTTAGTTTGTTTTTAACTGTATGTTACGTGGCGCTTTTAATTTCATTTGCATTATGAATGGCTGCTAGTTATACAGAATAGCAAAATATTATTGTTTTGTTTTGTTCATTCAATTTTGTTGAACTACCTTTCAATAAGGTTTTTACGTTATCATTTTAAAAAATCTAATTTGAAGTCTTACGGCCGTCCTATGTAATGTTTTGTTGAAAATATAGATAGATACTTTTTCCGTACCACAAATATAATGTAGGTTTAAACCAATGACCTAAAAGTCTCCAAAATTTGATGAGGATTCGGATTTTTAACTTCATTAAACATCTTGTACAATCGACTCGGGGGTATTAATAATATTCAGGCAATTCCATAATTACTTGGGTAAAAACCGACAATTGTGTTTTTTGGCATATAGGTCGATGGTAGAGGATACATGGGCATTTCTTTTAGTAAATACGCGATTACGGTGGGGTCTATAATAAGCTGGCAGGTAGGCACTTTTTTAGAAACTCCATTAAAATAATGTGCAGGTCGCTAAAAAAAAATTTTTTTCGAAGAGTAATGAAGGGCGGGAATAGTTTGTGTCCCCAAAATTCCCCGGAGGTATTGAAATACCACGTCTCCAAAATTACTCTCTAGTTTATACAGGACGATAACTTGAGAACCGCCAGACGAATTCGTTTCAAATGTGCACCAAAAAGTCTCGGCCAAAGTCTCGCAGAAATTCATGGGCATGGATCTTCAATATTTGTAAGAACAAATCGATAACAGTCAAATTGAAAGTAGATAAAGTTGAGGTAATTGTTTTGACATGGAAAAATTGTGGATGATGACATAGATACTAGATTTTTTGTTTACCTATATTTTAAAAAACACATAATTTTTTCGAAAAACGGTATAATAGCTCCCTTAAATTTAATTTATTCTATATTTTGTACATAAAATATTAAATATTCATTAATCTAATAAGATGTCTAAACAATATCAATAATAAAAGAAAATAAGGGTACACATGTACATGTATCCTAAATAAAATATTCTTTTTCACTCTACAAGGTAGCTATCGGAAAATATTCAAGAAACATTAAACTTGCATAAAAAAAGATAAAACACGTCAAAGTTATTTAATCATATTGTACATATAAACATTTTTTCTTTTATTTTGTTTTCCGTAATATGGGGATGCCTTATATTCATCCCAACTTGTTAACTCAGAGTCTAACGCCTATCGTCTTATATATAGTTATCGGGTACGATCAGACAGATCAGTCCACATTCTAAATTCAACCATTTCTGCAATGTTTCAATGTAAAACTTACTCGTTCAATCCGTATGATAAAAAAAAATATGTTAAGGTTTCTTTTTTAAAATGGTTAGATTTAAGTCTATCTTCGCCGAGGAAAATCTAAACTTTTAGATATAATTCTTTTTTGTAAAAACTCGTTTCCCTTAGTCGTAAAATAAATTTGGTTGTGTTCAAAATGGGAAAGTTTATAAAATTCTCTGGAAAAGATATTTTATACAGTTTTTATTAAACAGTACTACTTTTGTAGTGTATCACGTAAAGCTGGTTTATGCAATTTACTTATAACTTTCATTTGCTTTTAATATAAGAATGGTATATTTTGTATAAAAATTTATAAGGTTTCCTATTGTATAACACATGATTTATCATATGATAAAAAAAATAATGAGTTATTGTAACGGGAAAAATATTTTTATACCTAATTGGAATATTTAAAAGGTTACAAGCTTTTTTCAAGATAGAATTTTCCATATTCAAATATATACTACGCCGAGTAATTACAACATTTTTCCGACGTCACAATATTAAAATCTTTCTTAATCCTATTTTAATAAATTATTTTGACATAATAGAATTCAGAACAATTTAAAATTTGAATAATAAGCTGTTGACATAACCTGATTAGAGCAATTAATAATTCATCATTACACATTTAGTTCTAAAATAGTACACTTACAGTAGAAATAGCTATTTATGCAACCATTTACGAAAAGTGATGTTCTTTGCAACAAGTGGGTACGAGTACATGTTAGTATAGCATTTCTCTAGAGAAATCTTACGATCAAATTAAAGATGTGTTCATATATGAATTGATCCAACAATTACTTGCCCATACTGTGAGTTATATGTATTAATGTATAATGCATGTTTATAAACGAATGGAGTGTTTTAATGTCGCTTCCTAATTTAGTTGATTTTATTTATATCTTATTAACAAAATAACAAATATATTTAACTTTTATGTACATATAATTGTTTCTATGACTATCCTTACAGAAACATCGAGATCGTTACCCGACAGGTCGCCAGTTTTAAAGTGGATCCGAGAAAAATTTTCTACATAACAGCTGATGAAAACCTGAAATTAAAATATTTCTCTAGAGACTGATGTTTAAAAGAAGTTTTGAGCTGTTTATTATTCTTTCTTACTTTGAAAATAGAACATATTTTGATTAAGAGGCGTTTTATGGGACTTGAAAAGATACATTTATAAAAAAAACAGTAGCTCGACTTTGTGAACATATTTTTTGAAGTTTATCAAATATATTATGTAGTATTAAAAGAGCAGCAAAAATATTCAATCCCTACAATCCCTATTTTGAAAAATCTCTTTGAATATATTATTATAGAGTTTCTGCGTAAGTGTCTTCTGTATTAGTTATTTTAAAATTGCTTTGGATAGTAGTATTACTGAAAAATGTTTCTTACTCTTTAGAATCCCTTACATCTCATTAATTTGAATTTTAACATAACCTGAAAATAATTTTAGCTACTAGTCTAGAAAAAATGCACCAAAGCTAAATCATTATCGGCATTGTAGTTAAGAACACCACGGAAATAAATATTGAAGTTTTAAAATAAATTCGTTACGCTGCACGCAGTGAGAAGTATCATCTTGTTCCAGAAAGCTCAATCGGTATTTGTTTTTAAACGTATCGCAATCCATATGGAATTTTGTATTTTCGGTTTATTTATCTTTTCAAGTTCCATTTGGTAAAAGGAGTGCAAAGTATATGTATATCTCAAAATGGCAAAGTCTGTAAATTAAGTTTGATCTGTATTTTAGTAAACCAATGAAATTACTTTACTGAAATTATATGGAATATTTCGGTATAAAGGGAGAGGTTTCAATATAATATTTCTAAATTTTAGTATGTATTGTAATACTGGACTTTTAAAAAGTCAGTGCACAAATTCTATGAAGATACAACTTTAATTCGAAAATAAAGTATTTAGACCACCTTATATTCGCGTTGAGGTTTATAAAATTTAGAATACATACTTTGGTAATTTTATTTAAAAATAATAATATAAAATATGTTAAACTGGGGTCAGTAGTATGATTAAAAATCTAAAATAAATGTAAGTATTTGATTTGAAAAAATTACATTATCAAAATATTAACGTGTGTTCTATAAAATCGTACAGGTAAAAAGTTCAACTTCATGAGATTTGTGCTTTAGTCTTAAAGGAAAATCTTTGCCCAAATTTTTGTTTTTGATCATCCTTAAATTTCGTTTTTCTTTTTTATGAATGTTAATACTCTTAGCCTAATAACGATAATTTAGTTTTTAAACAATTCGTTAAAACTTCAAAGTTTACTTGTTATATATAATGTTAAGTGGCAAAACCATTAGAGATATCAGCTATTAGTCAGGATAAGAAAAATATGTTGGTCCGATCGATTTTATTTGTTTTTTTTTTCTAAATTCGGGACAGTTCAGCTTATATTTTTTTAAACAAAACAATCCATTTTTGTTGAGTTTTGGATTCTCCTTCGAATTCAAAACATAGGTCATGTAGCAAGCCGTACTCCTTGGGCAAAACGAATTGCACATTTCTATCATATTTTTTTATTGTCTTTCTTATGGCGTTACTTTTCAATTCAGCCGAACATTAAAACTTTTTTCCGTTGTTTAACCTGTAGAACTGTAGCGTGTTCTGATTAAATCAAGAGTTGATATAATCAAGACAATAAAAAAACTAAGAAAGTAATGTGCTATTCGTTTTGAATTAGGTCAAACCTATTATTTCTACAGCCTCTCCAAATCCGAAATGTTAATTTTCGAACGTTAATATTTGAAAAACAAAGCTAAGGTTGGGTTAGGTTAGGTGCGTACAACATAAAATATGTTGACTCCAATAAATTCCAAATGCGAAAAAAACTAAAATAAAAATAGATGGATCCAACTGACTTGTTATCTCAATTAAATGCTAAATTTTCTAATAGGCCACGCACATAAGTCTGTATATTATGATTTTTGTTGATTTAAAATTTTATTGTTATACATTTGTTATTCCTATTATGTGCCGAAAAGATAGTTTTAAGTTTTTTTTGTAAATAGTTATTTATTTGGTTATGTTAGTATTATTTGGTGATTTTAAAGAACAGCAAAGATCTATGGTGTTTGGTTATATGAAAAGTCGGTATTTTGGTAGTGTATTTTCACTGTAAAAGTCACTGTTATCTATAACCAAATAATTACATAAGCTTCCATTTTTTTTATGAAATTATACATTTAGTATTTGAATGGAATGTACCGCTAATATATACATTGAGGTAAGTTACTTTCCCCTTGTTAATTTCCGTACCAAGCGGGATATTGTTCAAACGTTTAACTAGAGAGTGTGGACGATTAGCATATCGTTTGAAAAGTCTTTTCAACCTTCATTTATTTTCAAAATTTCGTCGACCCTAAATAAATATATTGCGAAACATTAAGTATTTCCGGAACAATTTATATATTTAAAAAAAAACTGGCAACTACTCTTTGTTTTTGTTTGCCGTTGTTGTTGTTCTTAAAATGTATGATACTGACACCCAACTACAGTCAACAACAATCACAACAAAGTGATCCATTTCATATACAAATACCCATTTGCATATGCGCTGTAAAACAATATCCTTATTTAGTTTGTCTTGATTATTGTTTACTAAACTTTTGAGTAGGCAATATTTTCATCGCCATTTAATGTGCTTGCGTCAGTTTTTGTAGCTCACAGAGTGTATTTACGTGATGTCGACGGTTAACAAAAGGGTTTCCTAAATAATTTTAGCATTAAGTTGTATGTAACAAAAGTTATCGATTAGGCATATCCAATGCAGCAATAATAGTAATATTTTAAAGGAAGAATAGCTATAAAATAAAAATAATAATTGTTTAAAAAAAAAGGTGCAAGCGAATCCTAACGCTTTGAATTCACAAGAAAGTTAGCAAAATACACGTTTTTTTGGCAAATAATTTAAGCGAATCGAAATATATGTGAGACAGTCCAAATAAAGTATTAGTGTAATATACACGGAAACCTAAGTCTCCTATTTGAAAAAGCAATCGTTATCTTCTAGGTACAATCCATTCATGAAGCTGTTCTAAAAGTATATATCTTAAAAATGTGTGTATTAAGCAATATTTTAAATATTTTTACAGGCTTGTAAAATATTCGGAAGAGGTATCTTTTATTTTATAGATTAGGTAAACCAAAGATATTTTATGAATATGTTTTAATCTTGTAAAATCGATCAATTATATATGTTTACATGCCAGATCTTTGATATGATCTTATCGAATTAATCTAGGACAGGTAAATATTCCAACTAGTCTGATATTTCAATAATTTGTAAGATATTTTAATTTCACATAATGGTGAAAAGAGCATATTCCATTGAGAGTAATAATGTTATTATAATATTATTATTGGTGCCATTATATTATAAATAAAGCTTGTATATTGTTTAGAGTTGTTTCCTTTGACAAGATTTTCTCACAATATCAACCTAAGAAACACAAAAGATATTTGCTTTAATAATACAAAAATATATTATTTAGTTCTAAACGTTATATTTCAATTCAGAAAATTACATTTCTACCAAAGTCTTGTGGCATTGTAGACAAAAGTTAAAGTTAGCAGACCCAGAGAAAAAATTGAAAGTAGAGTTTAAGGCTTGCTTTTTAAGATACTAAGAAATTATCTTTTATTTAACGAGAAAATGTAGTAGTTAGTAGTAGTTAACAACTGGCTGCAATTTTGTTGCGCCATCTTGAATTTGTATCAAAAATTTTATTAGTTCATTTCTGGGTCACCCTTAATTATTTATATTTATAATTTTTCAGACCGATTTTGTTTGACATTTTATAATTTTGCTAGGCTGCCATATTGAATTTTTACCAACATTTTACTATTTCATCCCCATATGACCCTTAATTTTTGACCAAAATCTGAAGTCAGTCATGTAAATAGTTGCCGTAAAGGACCCTGGAACGTGAAGAACTCAAAAATCTAGGGGGGAAGTTTTTTTCACGATTACAATACTTTCCTTTTATGAGGGAAGTAAACCCACCTGGGGGCACCTTTCATGGGTGGAATATAGGGAAGAATGATAGGTTCCGTTAAACGTATTTTAGGCAAGATTTTGTACAGCCAGTCTTTACGTGAAGAAACACTTTTAACTCTTTTTATTGAAGTGGAAAATATAAATTCCAGACCGATAACAAAAGTATCAACAGATCCTAACAGACTACGTCGTTGACAGCTAACCATTTTTTGACGGGGCACTCTAATTTTGCTCTCACTCGTCAAGTTGATGGAAAAAATATTCGAAGAGAACGGAAAAAGACGCAAATGATAGTTATTTTTTTTTTGCAAAAGGTGGTCCAAAGAATATTTACCTATGCAAAATGAAAGATGTAAATGACCTGCGACCGCTTCGGGTTGGTGATGTGCTGATGGTTGACGAAAATGTGCCAAAAGATATGAATAGAGACTTGGAAGCATCGTTAATGTTTACCCGGTGCCAGACAATCGAAAACGAGTTGTAGACGTCAAGACGGCAACTTCAACCTTCAGAAGACCAGTTTCAAAACTCTGCAGATGGAAATAAAAGAAGATATCCCATATAACTTCTATGGGGGGAAAATGTTGAGCCTTCATTAAATACTTTTTCTTTAAAATATGTTTATACAATTTGAATTTTTAAATTTTATACTCTGAACCGTGTTTTTGACCTGTAGTACCAATAATAAATAAAAGTTTTGGTTCTGATTGTAATTTGTCAACAAAGTGTATCATTGAAATACCACAATTTCCGTTTTTTTTTCTGAACGAGATAAACTCTGTTTTAAAGATAAATAACATTTGGTAACAGTGGCGGCTATTCAGGTGAAGTAGGTGAAGTGCTACTTCACCAGGAAAAATAAACAAGCAAACATCTAACTACATTTATTATATAACTCTTAAAATTTTAGTTTTTACATTAATTTATTCACCTAATTGGTAAAAAATAAACTGTACATCTCCAATAAATATTTTACTTGGCCGTTGTCCGCATGTCTTTTTAAAACTTTCAATCGAACTTTATTATAACAACTATAACAGTGGCGCAAACCGCTTTGACTTTGCTGAAGGTGCTATGTTTAAGTTTACGATTTTCCTACTATGTTTCCATGACAACGCGTATCCGATGACGTCGAGCCCAGCGCCATACAACGCTCTCGGTGGCGCAGTACACTACACCCACGTGTCGTTCAATTTGCGGTGGTTGTTTACTTTTATTTTCGTGGATTTCGCTGCAACCGGTGAATTCCTTTGCCGTTAACTTGACTGTTTTGTGTTATAGTTATTTATGGTGTTGTTACAACTTCAAATTCGAAGTTAGTAAATGTGATTGTTCAAGACTGGAATAAATTAAAAGAAAGACGTCTTTGAATTTATTACAAACTGTAACAAATCTGATGAAAAATCAATCCGCCTTGGGAAAGGATTTTTAGGTGAGATGAACGATTTTGAATTCACGTTTGTGGCATTAGTGTTTAATGACATTTTCTCAATCACGGACATACTATTTGACGTTCTTCAAAAAAAATCGCTTGACATTCATTTTTGCATATCCAATATAAAACGCTGTCGTGAGGCGCTCTGTAAAAAGAGAAATGAACATTCTTTTAATACCATGTTTGATAAAGCAAATTCTATTACAGAAATAAATCAATACAAACGTGAGCTTGCTAAGCTTTCACCTGAAGAAATTAGGTATAAAACCCTTTTTTATGAAATATTGGACCATATTTTAATGGAAATGACACTAAGATTTCAAGACTGTGAAAAACATACATTTTCATGTTTGGCAGGTTCTGCTAAATTTTCCGAATATAGTTTAAATTTCCCAACTGGCCTGTTTGAAAATTTGTTACAGTTATATGGGGAAATATTTTCAAGAAGTCAACGACTTAAAAATGAGCTTAGTCATATTTTTGCCAATGAGAGTAATTGGAATGTATCGCTGCAAAAGCAAGTGAAAAAAATTAATAAAAATAAATATATTTTTACCGAAGCATATAAATAGTTTTCCCTTATTTTGACAATACCGTCGACAAGTGCTTCAGTGGCAAGAAATTTTTCTTGCTTCAAATGTGTAAAAACTTGTTTAAGAAATTCAATATCTCAAGAAAGACTTCTCTTGGCAATATTTCAATTGAAAAGGAATTTCTGGAGGAGATTAGGGCAACTCATCCCTTTTATGAGGATGTTATAAATAAATTTGCTGCTATGAAGGATAGGAGAATTGATTTAATATAGAAAATTTAGGTCTGGAAAAAAATTATTTCGATATTTTCTTGCTTCATTTGCATTTCACTTACACACCCGCGAGCTGCTACTGTTTGGTAACACCAAAAATTCAGATCGAACTTGAAGATCAAAAAAACAGTCAACCCTTGCTTTCCGCAAATATAGCATATTGTCTACTTTGCATTTTTATACATATTTAGGCAAA
>JAUTXW010002289.1:425000-429361 GCA_030620095.1 Kuschelorhynchus macadamiae
GCCATTGCTGCTGCCTCAGCTTTCTTGCATATATTTATAATATGACTTTTCATCAAAGAATACACCCAAATATTTGATTTCTGGTTTTATCGTGACCTCAATGTTGTTTACGATGGTGGTTAACAGTTCCACTGCCCTTCGGTCGGCTAGTAGTATCACTTCTGTCTTTTCAGGAGCAAGTTTCAACATCTTTGATGACATCACTTCGACTATTCGGTGCACTGCTATATTTGCCGTTGACACGATTGAGTCTCTGCTTTTGGCAGAAACGACCACTGCCAAATCATATGCAAACCCCACTACCCGGACTTCTGGTGGCATATCCAACTGTAGGACACCGTCATTATATATGTTCCATAAGATAGGGCCTAGTACAGAACCCTGTGGCACTCCACCCGTTACATCCATGAGATTCTGGTCTCCTATTTTCAAGTTTCGTTCCGAAAGTAGCTTTTTATCATACGGGCGAGGTATGGTGGTAATCCTCTTTGCTCCAGTTCATCTACAATGCCCCGCCAAGGTGCTGAATTAAAGGCGTTTTTTACATCAATAGTTACCAGCAAACACAGTTTTCTGTTTTGAGCCGCAAAAGCTTTTGCCCTTTTTGCGTCATTCATCACCATAATTAAAGCGTCTATAGTTGACTTTTGTTTTGTGAAGCCAAACTGGTATCCGCCAAGCCTCCATACGTTTGTATCTCCCTTACTGGTCTATCTTTCAGCAAATGTTCGAGCAATTTTCCCATGCAGTCAATGAGGCACAATAGTCTATATGCTGGTTTTCTTTGGTCAGGCTTGGGGGGCTTCTCGAGCAGCAAAAGCTTGGCCTCCTTTCATATTTCGGGGAATTCACCTTTCAGTAGTTGTCTGTTCATTATATGTAGGCACTCTTCTGGGAACTGCTGTGCTACGTACTTAATTATTTCAGGGGGTATGCCATCAGGTCCAGCAGCCCTTTTAAGTTTAATTGATTTACTAGCCCTACTTAACTCTTCCGGAGTAAAAAGTGGAATATCCTTTTCACCTATATTTTCCATCCACCAACAGACTTTTTTAAATGATGGGAAAAGACCCTCAGCTCAGCTTCCTTTACCATTACTTCATCTGGTAGGTGGTTTGTAGATCTCAAGCGCAACTTCCCTGTTACTATTTTATATCCATTTCCCCATGGATCTTCATCAACTTCTCCTATCACCTTTTTCCAAGCATCTAACTTTGTTCTATGAATGGCTTTTTTCAAAAGCGATCGTTGGGTTTTGTATTCATCGACAGCAAGTATCTTCCCTGCCTCTGAAATATCATTTCTTCTACGAAGTCGTGTCATTATTCTTTTCTTTGCCAGGCACTCCAATAAACTGGTATTCTATTATTTAACATGTTTCTCTTCTTTTCAAATACACGATCACAAGTCTTCACAATGTTTTTCACAAATGTCTCTGGTGTTGGGACAGCTTCATATCTTAGTTTGCGTCGAAATACATTTATAAAAGAATGCATTTTTGCATCGTCGACTTTCCATCCTCTGTGTTGCGGTTTTGTGCTACCCTCCCGATTTTCTTGATCTACTGTCAGATTAATACGAAAGATTATATAATTGTGGTCCGAAAGGTTCTCCTCCTCTGTCACCTGCTAGTCTAAGCCTCGCGGCAATACACCATTAGCAGCGAATGATACGTCGATAAATGATGCCTATTCCGACAGTATCAGTCTTCTTTCATCGTTCACCGGCGACCCCCACATCATGGACTTCGCATGAAAATCTCCGCACACTATGCAGTTCCTTCTTACTATTATGTTCTGCTTTAGTTGGTATAAAAACTGGTTAAACTCTACGAAGCCTATATTTGGGGAAACATAGCAGCTGTATATTCTAAGGTCAGTCAGCTCAATCCATACAAAACCTTCTCCATGCCCCCATTCTTGCACCGTACGCTTTTTGTTAAATACGTTTATTGCAGTATCCATATTTCTGTCGGTATACCAATTGGTTTTCTTCAGAGCAGTTTTATTTGGCTCACTTAGCAGTGCTATGTCTATCTTGTATGTTGACATAGCTTCCCATAACATGTCATGAGCTGCCCAGCGTCTACCAAGGTTGACTTGTAGCAGTTTCGCCATTCGATAAAATTAACTACTTCGCTCGACTAAGTTTGACCACTTCCCCCCGATATACCGGGCAGCCCATCGTAAGTGGTTTGTGTCCAGCGCTATTGCACATAACGCAGTGTATGACGTTGGTGCAGTCTCTTTGATGGTGGTTTGACTCTCCAGATTCGCTTCTCTATACAGGGATCTCGGCTCCTATTATACCTACAGCAAAGGTTAAATGGGGAAAGTTTTAGAGGAAACTTATTGCATTCGATATCCGGCTTCAGATTTACGATCGATCAGTTGTTTTTGGAAATATCGGGGGAAAACCGAAAACGGCGGATTTCGTTTTTGGCCAGTATATCCAGAACGGTAAATTTGACAGCTGCCAAAATGTGATATTATTCGGACACATTTTTAAGACAAATAAGATGGCGTATACGACACGTCTTCATTGTTTTTTGTTAACCCGCAACCCGCCTTAACTTTCATTTTTCTTATGGCCGCCATATTGGATTTTTCGATTTTTGGAAAGAGCCTAAAATTTCCAGTCTAGTGATATCTCACAAGTGCATTAAAGATTTTAGTATCATCGAAATATTACACTTCGTAAAGTTAGGTTTCAGTTTTTTCTAAGGAGGCCATGATTTAAAGTAATGTTAGCTCTCAATGCTTTTCTGAGGAGGCTATGATTTATCTGTACCAAAATTGAATTTTGACTTTGACGTTAAGTTAAATAGTTGAAAGTATCAAAGCTGTTTTTAAATAAGTAGAAGGTACGCTTTTATCCCAATAAAATCATAAACCTGACACATAAATTGTCATAGCAACCTATAGAAAATGGCCGGCATTCAGTATTCGAATGAAGAAAAGGTTGACATGTTAGCTCTGTACTTTCAATCATACAGAAACGCCGACGTTACCTCAGCAAGGTATTTGAAGATGTACCCCGAACGACGGCAGCCTCATAAAACCCAACTCAGTAATTTAAGTTAATTTAATTAACCATGGTGCCTTCGAACAACCTAGATGAGCATACAATAATAACAATGAAAATCGACACAGAAACATTTTACAAGCTATCAACGAAAATCCTAGTGCATCGGTAAGAACTGTAGAACAGGAAACTAATGTGACAAAATCAACAGTACAGAGTTTTAAAAAAGAATAAGTACCATCCATACAAACCCATAATAGTACAAGGACTTAAGGAAACTGATTTTCCAAGACGACTACAGTTCTGTGAGTGGTATACTAGGAGATGTAATGAAAATCCTGATTTTGTAAATCATGTCTTGTGGTCCGATGAGAGCAGGTTCACGAATTGTGGAGTCTTTAATAGGCACAACCATCACCATTGGGCTGTGCAAAATCCTCACGAAGTGGCAGAGAGACGTCTACAGATCAGATTTGGAAGTAACGTTTGGTGTGGGATCATTGGTAACTTAATCTAACCAATCTTTTTTAAATAGGCACCAAATGATGGTGAAGTAATAATCTTTTTTTTTTTTCGTTTAGTTCTTTAATTATACTAAAAGGGTATAATCTAATAAAAAAAATAAAGCGTTCTACTCTAGTCAGTAAACTTACTTTTTTGATATTGTATTACATTTTTATTCAATCATTTTGTATTGTAGTTTCGAAGAACCTATAAAAATAGAATTGGGTTCTATAAATTTAGTAACACTATCTAAATTTTCTGCAGATTTAGCTAATTCTCTAAAATTATTTTGATTGTCTGAATTTAATGATTTATTATTACCCGGGAAGCCTAGTTTTTGGGTTTTGAAAAAAATACCATATTAATCAAATATCGAATTATTTTTCGATTTTTATTATGATTTATAGAAAGGCTTTCAGCTGTGTTTCCGAATAATTTAAATTTTAAAGCGGAAGGGGTTTGTTCTTTTAATATTTCATGTTTTATTAAGGCACGGTGTACTTCTTTAAGTTTATTATATCACTGAACTAAATTGATTTAGTATTTCCGAAATTAATATGCAATACCCCCGTATAATCTAATAAAAAAAAATAAAACGTTCTACTCTAGTCAATCAACTTACTTTTTTGATATTGTATTACATTTTTATTCAATCATTTTGTATTGTAGTTTCGAAGAACCTATAAAAATAGAATTGGGTTCTATAAATTTATTAACACTATCTAAATTTTCTGCAGATTTAGCTAATTCTCTAAAATTATTTTGATTGTCTGAATTTAATGATTTATTATTACCCGGGAAGCCTAGTTCTTGTGTTATGAAAAAAATACCAT
>JAUTXW010002290.1:0-42905 GCA_030620095.1 Kuschelorhynchus macadamiae
GTTGTGTTTAGATTGACAAGCAAAAATCTTTTTTGGCTTTTTCGCAACTGAATAAAAATATTTAACTTTAAATTAATTGAAGAAACATTTAAGTAAAATTACATTAACATGTAGACTAATAACTGTCTACGGAATGTTTCTATACACACAAACAATATTATTTAAGCTAGCATAATAAATTATATCATTCACCTTAAGTTTTTATAGACACATAGTAGTTGTACAAATACTTTATCTTATTGGGACTTAAAGATATTGATTCAGTTGCGAAAAAGTCAAAAAAGATTTTTGTTTCTCAATCTAAACGCAACAAGTAACCTCAACACATTTAAAACGCATATAGTTGAAATGATAAACGAAAGCACTGCATCAGTTGAAATAGTAATTTGGTTCCCCTCCCCGAACGGGATCTATAGGTCCTCCCTTTATCTGTTTTACATGTACAATTATCATAATAAAATTCAACAACCAAAAAAGTCTTCACTTTATACAAATTAAAATAATTTTGCCCCCCTCCCACGACATCATCCTACGGACAGCCATAAGCAAGTAAATTCCAAATATTATAGAGGGCCGCCGCTCAAATAATGCTGTAATTTATTATGTTAGCCGCAGTTTCTTTCAGTGTTATATTTGTATTTTCCAACACGTCAGTACCTTTTCATATTACTTTGAACGTGACTGACCTTGTCGCTGATATTTCGTTTGCTGTGTGCAGTTCAGCCTTAAACCAGAAAGTTTCACATCAAACAATAATGTAAAAACTTTTATAAATACGCTATAGATAATGATTACAGTATGTATATATTTATTTAACATTTTTTCGAGTTATTGTCGATCAAAATAAGCAACATTTTTTAAAACATAGGTTTTGGCCACCAATTGAAGAATATTCGCCAGTGTGGGCTGCGAAGCCGTTTGTTACTACGGCTGTCACACTCGGGAACGAAAACCTGGTGTGGGTCGTGTCATTTCACAAAACCGTGTTTTTCGACCTTTCGGTGGGTATATTTCTGAGGCTATTAAAGATAGGGCTGTGAATATGACATGTGCTTTTAGACGAGGCGTAAATCTACACGATTCGTTTGCAGATTTTTCTGTACCACATTTGTTACCGGAGATGTGGTACCGCAAAGTCGACCAAAAAAGTCAACTTCGATGTAACACGGTTCAGGACGCAATTTTTGATTTTTTTGTCGAAACTTTCTGAAACGATGACTCTCCGGGTTCTACAGAATCTTATTGTTTTTGGTTGAGCTTCGAAACCGTTTCGTGATTTTACGATTTTTTTTCGTTCGAAAAAGGGTGTTTTAGGGCACTCACAGCTAGAACTGTGTGCGTCCTAGCGAAATTTTGCAAGAGACATTTTCCATTAGAAATATAGAGGAGAACAAAAACCTGAACGCAACTCTGTAAGAAAATGACCAGAAAGTAGACATTTTTAAGAAAATCTGAAATTTTGTTTTTTATAGGAAAAAAAGCAGGCGTCATGTCGGAAAAACTGATTACGGCACCAGAAAGTGCTCAAAAAATATACACAAAATTGAATATCTGTGAAAGATTCTGATATTTACAGGGGGTGAAATTACTAGATAAAATTTATAAAGTTTCCCAAAAATGGGTACATTTTTCCACATTACCCTGTATTACAAGAAAGCTAATACGCCTAGAGCGTGGGGTATTCTTTTTACGAAACAAGATAGTCCTAGGTAGATTGTGACCAAATTTTAGTTTACACGGTTAAATTACTGCGATTTTTTAACCTCACTGAGGGGCTCACCGTAAACAGTAATCAGAATTATTTCCTTATTGGATATAGCGTGGCTACAAGAAACTCTAATATTTTCTTCTAGCTACTGGGGAAATAAGGTGAAAATTCGATTTAAAGGAAAAAGTGCACGCTTTTGGGCACAATTTCTAGATTTTTCTGGGAGGATCAAAAATTTCGAAACATCCATTCATCCTTGACTTTCGTCAGAAGTGGAATTGAATAAATATTTAAGTAAAAATTATTTAATTTTGAAGACTGAAAAAAGATTTCTTGTGTATTTTTAAAATTGGCAGCACACAATTTGAATGTTTTTAAGTAGGTAGCTGCAATTTAAAGGATAATACTTTCCAAATTTTATAAAATATCTCTAAGAAAATTAGCTGTCATTTTCCATTGCATGCATTACATCCATATTCGTTTAATAAACGTGCTATTCGATTAACGTTTTAAGATCAGTTAGAGCAGCAAAATACTTGCGTCTAATGGGATACGGGATAGATGCATTTTTTAGTATATAGTCCGGTTATGTTTATATAATTTGTGAGGTTTTTTAGGATACGGGCATAGAGTTTCTAATTTTTTTTATGCTGGTATATGTTTAGCATAGGAAATGTAATAAAGTTCAGCATTATACTGTTCGAAAAACTAGTAAAGTTTATATTATTTTATACAGGGTCACTAGGTAGGACATTTTTTAGGAATTGTGTTTTTTTCTTAGTGAAACTTTTCTGTACAAGATATTAATTAAAGCATTTGGCTTTCGCAGCTGCGAATTTTCAATTTTCTTTTCTTTACTGGTATTTTTTTAAGATTTAAACATTTTCATTATAGGTTATATGTAATGTGTAGGGTTTGATTGATTGATTGAATCTTTTCTCCGCCACAAGTTTTCAGTACAGAAGTATAGCTGTCCAAAAAAACGTCTAATATTCCTAACTTTTAAATGGCTAAACTTTTTTAAATGAGATTTTTACAGATAAATATATAATAATATATATAAAAAAAATAACCGTCAAGGTTATAATAATAGTAAAATAGGATCGAAAATAAGTGTATAGGACTAGACATCTAAGGTCACGCACACGACTAATACACGCCCCCAGAGTACACAGGGACAACCTTACATATTATTTGTTGTACTGACGATAGGTCGAAGTGGTACCCTGTGTATTTTAGGTAGTCCGTAAAACCGCCGGATCCTTGAGCCCTTAACATCTTCTCCTCTGCTGGCAGGTTGGATACCTTATAAGGTTGGTTATCCGTCTCTCGATTTTGTTGGTCGATTGTGCTTGAATTACTCTGTAGGTGCTGTCGTCTAAAAGTAGTTGCATTTTCTCAACCTAATCTGTTTTGCTCATGACGAATAGACGGAACATGAAGGAATAAAATGTCTGCACTGTTGTTTAATCTTTTTACCGTTGTTTTTTCTACAGCAGATAGATTTGACTTAGGCGGCTTAGAATTTTACCTTATTACGTCAGTTTCTTCCGCTGGAAATCTTCCAATTGCCGCTTCAACGGATGACACTATGTCTTCTACGGGTATGTCCCTTGGTGTAATGGCGAAGTTTTGGCCTTTGGAGAGGACGGATTGCTCTGCTTCAATAAGGGCTTTGGAAAACAAATTTATTACGGTGTCCTGTGCCGTTTTTACTGATCTTTGGTTGTCCTAAAGTCTTCAAACTTTTTCTGCTGCTTAATGGTAACCGCTTTTTGTATCTTTTCTGGTGCGCATGACATCGGTAGTTCCAAATATTTGATGTTCAAGTATAAAAGCTAATTTTAAATGAATATTTAATAACTTACGAGCGTTTATATCCAAATCACGACGAGTAGCTTTTATCCTTTCTCTTACTAATGTCAAACTAGCTCGTTTATATATGTTCCTTGGACTTCTTGATGTTATATAGGGTTTTCATCTGTAGATATTTTGGTACTACGTCTTCATCTCGGCATCTAAAGAGAAAGGCTAATTGGCAAAGTAGCTCGTTCTTGTTGTTCCTGAGCTCGCCAAAAGTTTTAGCATTCTTCTTGATTTCGTCCCCACAGAGGTTAGCTAATGTGACATATTTATCCATACTTACTGTTTAAACGTACGCCCCATCCCCTCAACAAATTTCCAAATCTGCCCTTGCAATCTCCTCAACCATACGTTATAATTTCCTCAAGCCTATCTGCAAATTCAGAGCAGGCGAAAGGCAAGTAACATTTTCGCTGTCTTAGAACTTTCCAAAAATCTCAAAAAGGGAAGTAGACAATCTTGTTTAATTGAACATAACTTTAAGAAAAAATAAATTAAAGGCAAACGTTTTGTAAAGTGCCAAGCTTAAAAGTACATATTAAGGCAACAGTTTTATCCTTGGGAGGTTACTTTTCCAGCGTATTAAACATTTCCATTAAACGACAAATTATCGGGGATAATACCACGAGTGCTTAAAAATTTCCGATAATTTTTCACGAGTGTGTGTTTTCTTATAATTTCCCAAGTCCGAAGGACGAGGTAGAGAAAACACGCATGAATAGAAAATTATCTGGTTAATTTTTAAGCACGAATGGTATTTAGGAGGAATATTCCACGAATCAAATACAGGGAAACTAAGCTTTATTTACTGAATATTAAATACATACCTATTTCAAGTTCAGAAATTTGAATGTTGTAACAAATTGAACACAAACTTAGATTTAACAGTGTTTCTTGGTTCGCTTCCAATTATATTTTCATCAATTTCCTCTTCTTGAACTAGCCTAAAGCGATTATTCATATTGACAACTTTTCAAAAATGTTTGAAAGATACTTAAAAAAAATAAGTTTCTAGGGACTCTAGCGTCTCTCAAAAGCAGGTTTCATATTGTCAAGATTTCATTTTTTGGTTAGGTATGTAACCACACCTAACCAGGTAAGTGGAAACACCATGTTTCCTAGACGATGTGGTATTTCCGCTATAATTTTTCGAAACACCACCAGTCTTACGGGAAAATTTGTACATGAGTGGAATATTCACTTTAATCTGTTCTTTAATCCAAAATGGATTCTAATTTTAGGCTCATAAAGCTTTTTCTTGCGTTTTTTAATAAACAGAGACAACATATTTCTTCATTTAAAATGGAGCCAACAATTATTATTCCACACAACACACCTATTAAATAATAATTCGCTCTGAACTTGCAACTTAGGATAAAGATAATGGCCTCAGGTTTGTATAAGTATATCAACAAATTAATTTTCCTACGTCAAATATAAATCCTCGAAAATATATGAAAATAAAACAAATTGTTTTTATTTCAAACTACTACTAGTAAAATTATATATGCTGGGGCCTCTGTTATAAATGGTATGGACTATGATGATAAATGAGTCCTCAAAGTCGATATATATATTCATGAAGAAGATGTCTATTTGTATACCTTATTATCAAGGATAAATTGATATTGGGCATAAAGGATCTTCAGGTCAAAGATCGATTACTAAGAACAAAAGACTTAACTCTGTCTGAAGCACAAAGATCGATTACTAAGAACAAAAGACTTAACTCTGTCTGAAGCACTAGATGTTTGCCGGTCAGCAGAACGCACCAAAATACAACTAGACGAAATATGCTCAACAAATGTGCAAGAACATGATGATCTTTCTGTGAATCGTATAAAAATCTCAGGCAAACAAGAACGTATGACGACAAATTGCAGGGCATCGACCACCTGGCAACAATCAACCCAGCCACAGGAACAATACTATAAAAAACCATCATCATCTCAGCAGCTAGTGTTCTCCTCACAAAAACGTTCTGTTTCTAAACAAAGAAAAGTGGGTGCTAGTGATAGTGTACGAATTCCGCTTCAGTTTAATTGTTATCAGTGTGGTGCATATCATGCCAAAAATCAATGTCTGGCATTTGGACAAATATGTATGAAATATAGAAAACCAAATCACTTCGCCAAAATGTGTAAGTCTGTTTTAAATATTCAACTAAAAAAAAATGAAGCTGACAGTGCTTCTACTAGTGATGATGATTTTTACATTGATAGTATCAATAATTGTAACAATAACAAAAGTAACAATAAGTGGAAAGCTAATATTGAAGTGCACAATGGCACAATAATCGAATTTAAATTAGATAGTGGCGCACAAGTAAACTTGATTCCTGTAAAATTTTTAAACAAATTAAATATTCATGAAATTATTTTATTACAAGAAAAACCAAATTTATTTACTTATACAAGTGATAAAATTGACTTATTAGGAAAATGTATTTTAAAGTGTAAGTACAAACATTTAACAAAAATTTTTATTTTTTATATTGTTAACCAAGCAAACTTTCCACCAATTTTATTGGCCTGGAATTTCTGGGGATATTGACGCACATACTAATATTTGTTCTGCTTGTGCGAGCTTTGCAAAATCAAATCAAAAAGAACCTCCGATTCAACATGACATATCAGACCGGCCCTGGCAAAAGTTAGCTCTTGATATTTTTGAATATGATTCAAAATTGTATTTAATATTAGTGGATTATTTTACAAAATTTGTTGAGGTAAAGCGTCTGGAAAATTTGTCTTCAGATATTACCATATTAACATTAAAAAAACATTTACTCCAATAAAGGTATTCCAGATATTCTATTCTCAGATTCATGTAAGTCCAGATAAAAATATTGAATCTAATACGCCTCTAAAAACAAGGTGTGGTATAAATATTAAAGAACCTCAAAGGTTTCAAATTGCTTGGTAATTTTTACAGGCTTTGCTTTATATAAAAGAAAAGGCCAAATAATATTAAACAGTTGTTAGAATAATTTAAATTTTGGTTTTCTTTTTCTTGTTGTATAAAAAGGGAGATGCAATGGTATATGTTTAGTTAAAACGTGAATTGGATTGGGACTCTTAATATTCGTAGCGATAGAATATAGTTTTTTATATTTACTGTAAAAACATCTGCCTTGAGCAAGCATAAAAATATAAAAATAAATCAGTGTTAAACAGATATCCAATAGTAAATTATTGTCACTCAAATAACCTTTACAGACAACATCTTACTAACTTTATCCCAACTAGAATTTCATTCTGTATAGAATATATATTTTCCCCCTCCCTGTATTGTAAGCAACCTATTTTGACACTGCTTTGACAGACGTAAGTGAAAGTTACTCAACAAGGTATTGGTTGCCCTTAACGACAGGATGTAAGTCAACTTATATCCCTAGGGAAATAATAATCTAAAATTATTATAAGTAGCTTTAATTTTTGATTTCATCAACATATTACAAAAATCCGGTGATATTAATGGTACAATTATTCACATTATTAACAAAATTTGGAAACACGTTTTCTCGTTTCTTCTCGATGTGTATTACATTTTCTGACTCCACAGATCCTTCATTTCTAACCAATGTTTCTGTCACTGTTGAAGCACCGCAAGAGACTTCTGGCTGGGTCTTATTGTATAAAATTTTATTCGCTACTTCCTTTTTATTATTGAGGCTCTCAGGTATCACAAAGTCACTTGATAGCTAATACATCAACTCCAGTATTTCTTCTAAAAGCGTGTCCAGTATATATTTTGAAGTTCTCAAACTCTAGAAATTTCGCAATTTTACTTGGAATTGACGAAAACGCATATTTCTCGACAGGCTGGTTTAAGCATTTTGCATTTTGATATCGCATAAAGAAGCGCGGATTAATAGTCGTCATGTGGGATCTTGTATCAATGTACTTTCGAATTATTTTGAAATGACAAACCTGAGTTTCGACACTTTTTGTCACTGTAAATTTACCTGACATTCCATTTTTGGAGTCAGGAATGGTCACAATTATGACTTCTTGACCTATTTTAACATTGTCCATTTTCATTTCACAGAGTTCATTAGAACGGCACGCTCCAGCAACTCCCATTACCATTACGACCTTCATCAATAAGTATATATCATCGGGGGCTTCAAGCATGAACTTATTCACATCTTCCCTGTTAAACACATTCGATTTTTTGGGTCTATATCCATCATTTTTTCTTTTCAAAAATGCTCGAAGTTTTGGATACTTAGAAATATCTACATTTCCTTTATAAAAAGGGTGGACTTCAACATCGAATACTCACACCATAAGCTTGATGGAGACTTCAATATAGCACTCCTTTCGTGGAAATACGCCAAAAACAAGGTTTTTGCTTTGGCAACAATTCTTAAAGGATTTATATGCTGCTTCATAACTTTTTTTCGACTTTTCCGGTAGTAGATATAAACAAGCAATATTCGCTGATTCTTATATGTCTGGAACATCCATTTTGTTCACACAGAATCAAACAATTCGACTTCTTCAAACTTTTCGCTATGAATTGTCAACTTGACGTTGTTGATAAAGTAAAAATTGCTTATGTTGCTCTGGCAACGGATCACGGCTGCCTTCATAATTTAATGAGAATGCTATTGAATGTAATGATAATGAAAATCCAATCCAAAATATTATTTTCTTGTAAACATACAATACAGGGAGGGGGAAAAATGTTATATACTATATGGGACGTAAGTACATTAACATTAAATGTTACTTACATTCCTTATAATAATATACATAAGTTACTTACATCCCTTATAGTATAAATAACTATTACGAATATCATAAATATGTGTTTTTGTGGGGATGTGAATCATTTAAAATTAATTTAAAAGAAGGACATCATCTCAAATTTGTCCACCAATGACTAATGAAGAACTAAGACGACTTGACGACGGCTTAGAATATACCAGGGGTAGCCAGACAGTCGATCGTCAATAAAAGATTTCAAGGTTTATCGGAGAAATAAGGTACATAGTTGCCGCCTAAATTTTTCTTACTCAGGGCGGTTTTAAGCTTTCTTTTACTAAAGGCCCTATGACCTAGGAACTTTTTTTAATCGGGTAGCTTGTACTAAAGACGCCAATTTGTATATCTCGCTTCTGCAGCTCTCTTTTCCTCCGCACTAGAATAGATCTCTGATCCCTTAAAAGTCTGTAGGATGATCTTCATAAGGCAAAAGTATGAACATATCTAGGATATATTGATTGGGGCTTTGTAAAGGAAACTTCGTTAGGAGCCAGTGACTTTCTAATTTTTTTGATTGGTATAAACGAAACCATTTCTAATCAGTCTAACAACAAAGAAAACAAGAAAAGCGAATATATTGGCCGGTCATTGAATATTTAAAAGCTTACCTGGCAATTAGTAAACAGTTTTAAGGCTAAATAGAAACAATTAACTCCACCTTTATTGACTGTTTCTTATTTGAATAACTTTTTCATATACGTTAGAGAATAGATAACATTCATATTTCTTGAAACCCAAAAGGGTAACTCTTTTAAATGTCTCGAAAGCCAATTTGTCTGTTAGACGGCTTACTAAATTTTGTTTACTAGTTGTCAACCAAAAAAAGTCTTGAACTGTTAATTCTGCATAAAAAACACAATAATTAAATACCTGTTCATCAACTTGAACATGCTTAGTAATTTTGTAATGCATAGCATATTGATTTTGATCTTATTCATGTGACTTCATTACGGATACTATTACTTGCTTCTATGATAATGACAATTTCACTTTTGCACATTATTATTTTTCTTAACATAGAACGGAAGCATTCCCTGGTCAATTAATTTCATTGTTCTGATCTCATAGAGCAAAGATCCCTGAAGATGATTCGTTCAATCGGACGTGAAAAGTTGGAGAGTAATTCGAGTTTGAGAGGATGTATTTCCAGGAACCATGATTTTTTCACTAAAATTTGTATTATGCCCTATAAAAAGATATTGGATTGGGAGGCCTGAGTAATCACTGAACAGGGTCAACCATTCATTACTTATCCCTTTTCTAGGAAACTCCTTATTGACTAACTGCAATAAGCCTTGTATTGTGGTGTGGCACTCAGGTTTGTTATATTTTAAATGTGTTTAAAACCCCCCTACTTGTTTTAAACTGTTTAACAGTATAAAACGCCTTTGAAACTTGTATATAATGTTTTTGTTAGTGTTGGTTAGTTTAATAGATTAGTTCCTACCAACTCTTTAATGAAAAATCAATACTCTAATAATAAAACATAGATATACAGAGAATACATCAAAAGATAATAAATATAAATAAAGCAAACAAAGAATATTACATACCTTGAACCATAATAATACTGTTTAAAAACCATGTTTCAAACAAGTTTTTTTGTTTCAAACGTAATACTTACCTTGGAGTTATGTAAACAGGTTTAAAACAAAAAAAACTATTTTAATCAAAGAACAAAAACAAAACATGTCCTTTCTCAACTCTCGTGGCCCCCATTCTCTTGAAACCAGGTATCTCGCAGTTGAAGCATCTTTTAAATCAAATTTTCTTTAAATACCTAACCCTTAAATTATATAAATAGAATTCCTACTAAATTGGCTTCTTAATTTCCTATTTTCCCTTGGAGTCTCTAAAGATATTTTCATTTTTTTCTATTAAAACTTTCACAAATAATAAACTTCCATTTTTGCTCTCCATAAAACCTCTGGTAAAAAATGATCAGAATTTTTTTGGTTTTCGAATCTAGGTCAGACCTATGTCCAATAAAAGTTAATAAAGCTCGTGAGTTTTGGAGTTTTTTTCAATGCCGAATATCTGTACAGCGAAAAATATTTGGGCGAATAAATCCCAGAAGTACAAAATACTAAGTGGATAAAGTGGAAGATATAAAACTTATATCAAATATCAAATCTAAATAAAAAAGTTAATTTAAGTTTTGAATGTGAAGGAAAAGAAATTTTTTATACAGTATACAGCTACGGGGCTTTATATCTATTTGACATACCGTAATTGATTACGTTCAACAACGGTGTAATAATCTTTCTGAAACGTTGATTTATTTGGCATAAGTGTCAGTAATAAACAGAAAATAACCGTAGAAAGCCTGGCGGAGCACAGATTAAAATTTATGGAAAGTTTAGTATTTACATAAGTAAGAAACCTTACTGCATTTACGTATGAAGATGTAAGGAGTTCAAATGCCAAGATGAATATAATAAATCTAAACATAGACATAGAGAGTACGAGTTTGTTTTCAAAAAATTGTTCGTATGTTCATACTTCTAATTATCAAAACGTACCAAATAATATACAGTGGCTATTCTTAGTGCTTATTTAAAATTATTCAGAAACGTAATGGGTTTTCCGTTTGAATCTTTACTGAATTTTGAACGCTTAATTAAATATACAGTGTGTTCTAAACTGATGGGATATATGGGAATCGCGGAAACTACATGGAATTCAAAAACAGTTAAACAATAAACATTTTAGACAAATTGGTCGGCTTTTAGTTATTGCTTTGTTATCGACAGAGTGTAATATTATAAACATTTTTCGCTCCATATCTCGGAAACAAAGCATTTGATCGGCATATCGAGAACTATATCAAGAAACATGAAACATTCACCGCTATTTTCCATAAAAAATGTGAGAGATCTTTTGCACCAAAAATAATCTAAGTCAATGTCTTCCAGGGATTAGATTCTGGGTGTCGTAGATATTTATAGGAGTATAGTAGTACAAAAACGTAAAAAAAAATTCAGAAACCGCAATAGTTGGGGTAAGTGTTTTGCCGAAAAAGTGTGAAAGTCATTGGTGGAGATATTTGATTTTTATATATATATATATATATATATATATATATATATATATATATATATATATATATATATATATATATGGTAGCCATGCATGTTGTAGATATGAATATAAACGATGGAAATAGGCCGTCAGATATCCCAAAGAGTAAGAGGTGCCGTCTATGAGAACAAGTACAAGGCTTGTTGTTTATACCTCTTTAGTAATGTTTAGAAACATAGTATAGATCTCGGGCGATCCAATTTCACACCGATTTAATACCTAGTGTGGATTACATGTCACTTATTTATGGAGTATGTGGACAGAATGCTCATTTGTCGACCCGAACATATCGGAATAGGGGGTAAAGTGCGGGACACGAAAGAAAACCGGACGGAGTCAATCGGTTTAGGAAGGTTGGCCAAGAAATCTCTTTAAGCCAGTGGTGTCCCGTCGTTCTTTAAATAATATGGCACTTCTTTTTGACTATACGCACTTCAGATAATTAATAAATGTAACTATGCTTAATGAACCTTTATCTATATTTGTCTGTTTTCTTTCGTGTACCGCACTTCTATATCTCTTTTTTGTTGCAAAAACGGCGAACTTTCGAATTTTAAAATGATTTAATTTAGATTTTTCTACTTGAAGATCCCAGTGTGATAACTAAATCATCAATAACCGTTTCAATTTTGCCATCTACTTCCCAGTATTTATCTTCAATAGAACGAACATGTTTAACATTCGATTTCCAATTTTCAGCCGATATTGAGTCTTTAACTGAAAGTTCACCGGTGTTGCGCTCTCGAATATATTTTTTTACTCCTGCCCATGCAAGTTCAATAGGGTCGAAGTCGCACATGTATGGAGGCAGCCTTAAAGGTGTATGACCGAGGTTACGTAAAAGACCGTCAATTTTATACTTTTTTTCTCTGGGCTTGTTGGCTGATATTACTTCATATAATTGACATTTTCTCCATGTTGGATCACATGCAAGATTGTTCAATTTAAGCCGCGATATCGTATGAGCTTTTGTAGAGTATTTAGTTGGCACTTTATCTTCTACGTGAGAATGACAAGGCGCATTATCCATTACCACGACTGATTTGGGAGGAATGTTAGGTAGAAGCTTCTCGAGCAACCACTTTTCAAAATTATCTCTGTTCATCTGTCCATGATAGTCTCTCCAGTTGTTAGTCCCGAGCGAAAAACTAAAGCAGCACCTGGAACAAATCCGACTTCTGAACTAGCATGAACTATAATAAAGCGACTACTAGAGCGGATTCCCTGAACAACACCTGTAACACTTTCACTTTGCCAGCATTTGCTCACAGTCATATCATTATCTACCCAGGTTTCGTCTAGATACACAATATTGCGTCGTTCTTGCCTATATTGCCTTACAGTTGATATATATTTTATCCGCCAGTGAAAAATATTTGGTCTCTCAATGAGCAATTTTCGTTTATTTTGGCACTTGCGCCAAACAAAACCATTTGATCGTAAAAGCCGATTTAAGGTTTTATACTAGTACGGAAAATCTATTTTGTTCTTTACAGCACGAAGTAGGGGTTTGCAGGTCGGATCATTCTTCAAGTTTATATAAAAATCCTCTATTGTTCGTCGAATTACTTGAAAATCACCATCGTCAATTTTATTTTTGTTTTTATAATCGGGGTCTTTTTTTACCAGGAAATTTTAAAGGTGAAGTAGAACATGAGCGATCATTATGTTGTCTTTGAATTTTTCTTACACTACTTTCCGAAACACCATTGTAAAATGCTGCGCGTTCTGTTCGATTTTGAACTGGAATAGTCAAACTATTATTTTCAGCTTCTCTAGTACAGGCCTCTATAACGCTCGCAATAAATTCACGTGCACCGCTTCGAATTGTTTTTCTTCTTTTGCTCGCCATCGTTACTTCGAAATAATAATTCGAATTCAACGCAACGCATTTATATAGAAATGAAAATGCTCGAAATGTATAGGCCCCACTGGAAATAGCTAGAACTTCTAGCGGCAAGTGCGTGGAGACTCTAGGCACATCCCAATTACAAGTGAACCAGTGCGAAATTTACTAAATCCTCGATTAATTTTCCGTACCGCTTAGCTAGCGCACTTTATAGGTGAAGCGGCAAACTAGTACAACAAATAAAATAACAAAAAATTTATTTGCGTACACAAATTTTACTTTTCCGCTTGCTTAAGACTATGAACCTTTATTTTAAGGACCGCCCGGTTTTCTTTCGTGTCCCGCACTTTATCTTCCCCAGCGTTTGTGTTGATTGTGGTCCTTTTACAAATAGTACGTGATACGGAAAGTGTAAACTCAGAGACAAATATCACCCGAAAACGAGGAACTTAATATAGCTCTAGTGAAGGATAAACCTAGTGTGAAGCATTTGCTTTTTTAAATACTTTTCCTAGTAAATTTATATTTTGTACTAATTTCTAGAAATTAATAAATTTAATTAGAGTTGTGCATTTAAAATTGTGTAAATAAATAATTTCAAAAATTATTATTGTTTGGTTTCAACGATAGGTTGTTTTTACTTTTTTTATACGCGCCGACATTATGCTAACAAACCAGTACCAGTATACTTTTTATTAAATAATTAATAATTCATACATCGCAAAACAATAATCAAAGGAAATTAATTGAATCTGTCTTTTTTATGTTTCTTTGTTGACGAAACACAGATGATGAAATTAGAGTAATCTCTTACAACCGAATAGCAATGTTGCCATGTTGTTGTGAACTTATTATAATCTTCTCCAAAATTAAACATTTTAAATTGTAATATCTCGAAAACTATTTATAATTTCTTTTAGCTTTTTGAATATAAAAATAGTTTTTTCATCTACATACAACTTTGGGCGTTGTATGATACTAACACCATGGACTCCGAGTGTTATTCTACTTGGAAATATCTCAATGTCATTGGTATTATTTATCAAAACATATTATTTCATTTTTTTTAATTCGGATTGTGCTAAATGAATCCGTTGGTATTTCCCGTGGTTCACACTATTAAAGCAAATTGAAAAATGGCTTTACCCGGACAATTATATATTTGATACCGTTAGCAAAAATAAAGGATATCCGTCATAACGAATCCTTATTGCTAAGGAAAGTGAAAGAAAGATAAACCAATTTGTAGATATACACATTACTAAATTGCTATGTGCGAAGTTAAACTGCCCGCTACTTTGTTGTGCGATACGTCGGTGTGATTCCTTCATCCCCACTGTACCATCGCGATCATAAAATTTTGTCTGTCAATCAGCTATGTATTTTGTCAACTTTGTATACGTTTTTCTGGTTTTTATCATCATCAATCACCGTCATAACCATTCTTTGTTATATGTTCAAACTTTTTCGTTTTGAGAATTAACGTGATGTCTTAAATGTTTCAGTTTGAAAACTGTTATAATTAAACATTAGCATCTCACTATTTATTCATTGCATTTTTTAAATTATGAGATGAAAAGCAGTAATAATAACACCTGTAATATATCGGAAAGGGGATAATGCCAAAAATACAGATCAATTAAAGGACGGCTTCCGGCCTCATCAAAAACGAAATGGTCCCATGTTTCTTTTTTTACGAAATACCTGCCGTTTAATTTGCAAAAGAACAAGCCACAAAACTAATAAAGCTGATGTAAGGTCAGTGTTTGCGTCTTTCTGAAAAAATACAAGCTGCCTAACACAGATTACAGGGTTCCTGACACACCAAAGAGAAAAAGATAGCCTTACTAAGTTTTAAAGAAACAAATTCTAATATATAATATAGAAACCAAATTTTGATAATTTCTGACAATAATTTAAAACTTTTTTTCATCCTATGTAAATTATTTTACACCTACTAATTATTAGAACTGAACATAGTTAAGTTTCGCAAACCCGAAATTGACTTTTTAAAAAACAATTTATTTTGAGAACCGAGTTACATAGATTCTGCCTTATAACTAACTTAACAATATTTTACGAATACAATTTATATTAAAATATATGCTGATGTCTGCAATCGAGTTCTTGTGAAAATAAGTTCTTGTGAATATATACAATTAGTCAGCGTTATGGAACACATAACTCCTCCCGACCTAGAGACGAGCTTACGGAGGTAGCGAGCTTCAGATGACTATCTCTGAATTGGGTGTGGTGTTAGCTTCTTGGTATCTCGGTGTAGGTTTGGGCTTCCTGAATCTTGGGCTAATGATTCTCTTGTAGAGGAAGTACCCAATTCCTATAAGTATTACCAGATACAGTAATAGCGTCCAAAAACTGAATTTGTGGAAGTATACGGGCTGTTGAAGGGCTTCGTTTAATTTTTGGTGTTGAACATCAAGTGCTGTTTGGATTCTTCTTGCTTCGTTAAGATTTAAGGAGCTTAGTTCAAAATTACTAAACTTTATTGGAACCGACTCCTCGTTCGAATACTTCAGATTTATTTGTGGAAGTTCTATGGTTTTGAAGTGTATTTTGGGGTCTTGGTACGTCTTTAATAATACGTTGTTTATGTGTATTTCACAGCTTGGGTTCATTTCGAGGATGTAAGTTCCTTTTAGCGGAATATTATCTTTATTCGCACCGCATTGTTGTACTGCTACTACTTGCTTTGGAATTATTAACATCCATTCTTGCTTTTCTAGTTTCTCAATTTTGATATCTTGGATTTCAATTTTCATCTGGTGACATTGAGTTATATTTTGGATAAACTTGAGCATCTGTACTTTGCATGGAGGTTCTTGACTGATGGGCGCTGGGTTGAGTTCATGGCAGAGGTATCCTTCTGTACTGACTTCTTGGCATTGTTGGTTAAATGAGGCATACTTCTGCTCATTGAGGATAAGGGATTTGGATTGAGGGAATATCATTTTGAAGTGATTTGACGAAGGGGTTGGTAAAGGATAGAGGTGGTAGAGTACATAGTTATTGCTTTTTACAATAGGCACTTCTATTATAAAAATTATTTGATTTCTTTTTGAACAACTTTTGATTTGTAATATTTTTTCAAAAATAAGGATATTTTCGAGATTTGGAAGAAATGGGAGTTTACCAGATTCTATTTCGTTTGTTACAATTTCTATCTCATTGAAGAGATCATTGGGATCTAAAATTGAATTATGAAATGTGTTTAATTTAGAAAATGTTATTGCTATTTGTATTTTTTCTAGGATGTCGTAAAGTTCTTGAAAAGATGTTGTTATTTGAGAAATTAGCTTATGTATTAAAAAATAATGGTTTGTCTCCATTTGTTTTGTTTTTAAGTGTTTAAGGACTTCTTCTATTTGTAGGGTACGCGATTCCAAGATAAGATGGTTATGTGTTAAGTTTTTTGAAATTTCTTGAAATAGTTTATTAGATTTTTGTATTATGGTTATTTGCCCTTGCATTGCTGATTTTAAATGATTTTCGTTCGCAAATATCGATGAGATTGCCTTGTCGCACTTTTCGGCATCGGCTTGATCAAGATTACCTGTTAAAGATTTTATTATCGAGCCAAAGCCATTTACGAGTCCTCTTTTTGTTCTGTTTCTAAATGCTATAGGATTTATCTGTGCTAACGTATGTCCCGTAAGTTTTGGCACAAAATTGAGGGGCTTGAAAATAGGTTGTAAAGATAATATATCGAGATGGCTTTGGAAACAAAAAAATGTTTATTTGCTTGACATTAGTTTGACAAGTCATTTTTTAAAGTCAGTTGCATTAAAATGTCTTATAAATTAGAAATACGAAAAAGTATTTATAATTTGGTTGGGCAAATTCCTAAGGCTGAAATAGTTCGCATTTTTCAAAACCAAAATATTTCACGCAGAAGTATTTACCGTACTATAGCCGAATGTGAAGAAGGAATTCCCTGTTTAAATCTTCCAAAAAGTGGAAGACCAAGAAGTTTCACGCGAGAAAGGACGGAAAGATTGGTAAGAAGAGCAAAAGACAGAGTCGGAGTTTCTACAAGAAAATTAGCGCGTCAATTCCGATCTTCAAAGAGTACAGTATGGCGGGAATTGACAAGAAATGGTCAAAAATATCGAAAAAGACGAAAGTGTCCTAAATATACCGAAAATCAATTAGCACGGATACCAAGATGCTGTCGAAATCTTAGGCGGATACATTTTTCAAATGAGAAAGTCATTATTTTGGACGATGAAAAATACTTTACCCTTGCCAACTCGGAAATCAAAGGAAACGATGGTTTTTATACGGACAATATAGAAGAGTGCCCAAACAATGTTAAATATAAGGAAAAAGCAAAATTTGCTGATAAAGTTTTGGTGTGGTGTGCGATTTCGATTAGAGGGATATCCAGACCTTATGTGGGTCGAGTTAGGGGGGAAGCTTTGGATGCGGAAAGGTATATTGACAACTGTCTTAATAAATTAGTTCATTTTGTACACCAACATCACGTGGGAGATGATATAATGTTTTGGCCCGACTTAGCAAGCTGTCATTATGCAAGAGCAACTCAAAATTACCTTCGTCAAAATAACATACCTTTCGTACCAAGACAAGATAACCCCCCTAATTTACCTCAGGCCCGCCCGATTGAAGATTTTTGGGCATTGTTATCCCGCAAAGTGTATGATGGAGGGTGGCAAGCCGAAAATGAGGAACAATTACGGCGTAGAATTTTTAGAAAGATAGGCGAAATTGATGTTGAAGTTGTCCAGAACCTAATGCGAGATGTTCGCAGAAAATTGCGTCTAATTGAGCAGCACGGCCCCTTCAATTTAATTTAAATTATTAATTTTGTTAGTTACTAAGCCGTTAATTATAGTAAATAATAAAAGTTTAACCAAAGCTACATATTAAAAGAATATTTTGTTTTAAATTTTGTGCCAAAACTTACGGGACATACGTTATTTGTGATTTAATTTTATTTTCGAGAATAGAAGCTAGATTATATGAGTTGTAAAATTCTTTTTTATAGGTCGTTGAGTTCTTTAGAAAGGGTTACTATTTTCCTAAAACTAGTTTTTAAAAGTGTATATTCGTCTAATATAGGGGTTATGTCATAGATTTGTACGAATGACCAAAAATCGATTATATTTTGGGAGTTGCCAAGTTTTAGTGGTAATAGTCCGGGGTTCTTGTCGAGGTTGTGGAAGGTCACTTCTGCGCTTGTGCTTTCGAAGAGCCTGCAACAACAGGGGTCTTTAGTTCTTTTATGTGAATAGTTTCGAGTTTATTGTTTGATTTATTTTTCATTGAGACTTTGTTATTTTCTAACAGTTCGACAATTTCGAAGGGACCGAGGAATTTCTTTTCCTTTTTGTCTCCTTTGTTACTTGTTTTATAAACAGTCTGTCCTACTTTAAACTGATGTTGGTTTGGTCCTAGAGTATTACGTTTTTCGATTACTTTTTCTTTTTGAGTTTGTAAGGTATTTTTTATGTCGGTGTTTTAGTTTGTCGTTGTGATTCGATACATAATCTGCATAAAAAGTTGTTTTTATTAAGTCGCACGGGTCTCTAGAATTGGTATGTCCAAATGTTATGTCAAAAGGGGTGTATTTGGTTGACGAATGTATGGAATTATTATATGCTATCAGGGCATATTTCATTAATGTTTTTGTGTCTTCCTTTTTGAACCTTTGTCTTAAAATACGTAGGTATTCTATGATTGTCGAGTGGAAGCGTTCTACGGGGGAATTAGATTCATGATGGAACGGTGTTGTAAAATGTATGTCTATTTTGTGGGCTTTTAGAAGTTCGTGTACCGTGTTGTTTTTAAATTCAGAACCATTGTCCATTATTATTCGTTCGGGTATGCCGTAGAAAGAGAAATAATGTATTAGAGCTGTACAAATTTCAATAGAGGTTTTGCCGGACACAGGCAAGGCTTGTCCTAACTTTGAAAATGTGTCTATAATAGTTAGAAATTCTTGATTGTCGAATTTGAAAATATCTATGTGCAATAACTGGAATGGTTTTCCTACTGTTTCGGTAAGAACTAGAGGCACATACGGAGGTTTACGAGAATATTTTGATGTTTGGCATATTTCGCATTCGTTAATGTATTTGGACACGTCGAATTTCATGAATGGCCAGTAGTAGTTTATTTTGAGTTTTTCAAGGGTTTCAGAAATGCCACGGTGATTACACTTGCCTTCGCGTGAGTATTTAATAAGGAGAGTGCGTTCTTCGGGGTCTTTTATTGAATTGACTAATTTAGTGCATTTTAATAGTTTTAAGGCTGTTGCATAAAAATGTCTCATGTATATGTCATTAAATTCGAGATACATAGAATCGTCGTAGAAATATAAATGAAAGGTTTTGTTATCTTAAGTGTATGTTTTTAAGAAGTCTAGTATTAGTCGAGGATTTCCTTTCCCGATTTTTACGTTCCATATATTGTGTTTTTCAAAGGTGTCCCAAATAACTTCAATTTTGTCGTAGGGATTTTTCGAAATTATTATTTGATTGGGTTTATTATTTATGATTTCGTCCAGGATAGAGATACCGTCATTAATTGTTTTGTTGTTACTACTTGAGTGAGGTGTTTGTAAACTACATTCTGGTATCTGGGGTGGTTGAGATGGACCTATTCTTATGTCTTGTAAAATTTTGATTTTGTTTTCTTTTGGTTTCGGGGATTGGGGGGTTAGTCCCGCTCCCCCCACCACTTTTTTCATTGGTCTCCCACTTCCCGCGCCTGTCCCTGCCACGCCTACTTGACTCTGCTTGATTCTGATTGGTCTTCCCCACTCTTACGTGTGCATCCGGAGGGAGATGTTTTATTTAAGCGCTAGCAGCCATCCTAACAGATCAATTCATCTCTTAAATTTAGTCAGATGGGTTCGTTGAATACAGTACCTACCGAAGATATTATTGAACGTGTTGGTGAAGTTATTTGTTTAGCACTAACGGCGCCATTGTGGGACATTCCGGTGGGTGATCTAAAATATATTCCTCTTAATTACTTAAGAAGATTTGTAGAGTCAGTGGAGTTGTTACAAATTTGGGAAAAGATACCAGAACGCTATAGACGTGACAAGAAATTACAGTTAAATTTACCGTGTTATACTCATCATAACCAACAGGGTGACTGTATAGATGGACCACCGCGATCTATAAAAAGGTGTTGTGGTCATGTGCTAGTTAGTAAAAGCTGTTAAAAAGTTAAGTAAAGAATTCTACTTGTTATCATTTTCTTATTGTCAGGATTCTATGCAAAGCAGACCACAATGGTGTCATTATTACGAGAAACTATCGAATGAGTATGCGAGTGCTGCATCTGCATGTGACAAATATTGTGAAACATTAGATTTAATACAACTTATTCATGACATAAGGGGATTGGGATTTGGTTACCATCTTCTTAAATTTAAAAAATATATTGAAGATCCCGTTCTAGTGAAAGACATTTTAAAAGAGGAAGAACTTTTAGTGTAATCATGGAGGAAGTTGTTGAAGAAATGTATGAAGAATTCATAATGTCTAAAGCTTGCTCTGAGTTTTTTGCGTTTGACGGACAAAGCAGTGAAGCTCAAAACATTACTGTTTATTTGCACTATATGGAACATGCAGAATTATGTGAACTAGCTGCTAAGGCATGTATAGATTTTCTTAAAAGTAAAAATGAAAGAAAATGTATACATTATTTAAAACATTTAGAGTTAAGCGAACATATATTATGTATAAAGGAATATTTAACCAATAAAACAAATATATTTTAAAACGAATCGTTTTATTTCATAAAAAAATAGTTATACAAATGAAAAACATTTGCTAATGCACAAAAACATGGATTTTTCTGATGATAAAAGCAGCATGGTTCCAATTTCTGTAAAGCTGGCTGTTCATCAAATTCAATAACTGGTTTTTGAGAATATTTTCTGACAAACTCCGCCTTTTTTTCACCCTTAACATAGATAAAGTCGACTTTTTCGGTTAAATTTCTGATAACATCTCGACATCTATGATAAGGAGTAAATCCTTCATCCCAATCGATACAATGATGATTGTTCATTAGCCAAATAGCGTTGCTGTATAGTTTTGATGGTAAATGATTCATAGGAAAGGGCGCTTTAAATATGTGGTGGCTGATTTTAAACCCATCGTATGCTGCCAATTCTTTAACAATTAACTTATTGTTCTCCACTTTAAATCCTTGCATATCTACAATTACTTTCATATCTTTAAATAGTGAAATTTTTTTACCATTTCAAATTTTAATTGGTATTCTTCTATCTGTTTCTTTAACTCTGTAATTTGTGTTGAAAAATGATTAACCGATGCATATAATCCATAATAAAAGAAATTTCTTTGTGTCATGCTATAAATATTAAAACTGACGCATGCGTATTAAAGTTGTTTAACTATTTTTGTTAGAGGATTATAGCTAAATATTTTATCGTGGAGGATGAGACAATAAACAGAGGTATTTTTTTGAATATTTTCATTTTCATTTGTTTCAAATTCAACTCTTATAACTACAGAACCACTTTGAAGCGATTCCTTCTGATGAGAGCAATCAATGTGTGAAATAGGCGAAGTTGTCTTAAATTTTTCAGGCGCAAAAATTGGTTCACTTGTCAATCCATAGTAAGAATTTCTAAAATTGGCAAACATTTCATATAGAGCAGAAAATTTGTTTTCTTTAAAATTTAAATATAAATCGTGATATGGATATCTCTCAGAATTAAAAAAAAATCTTATGTTTGTTAAGTCAACGTTATCAAATTGACTCATCTCCTTTTTTAATTTTCCTTTTCGATCTACTTGGAAGGCAATAACAGCATGACGGGGCGTCTCCAGTTTACTAGTTGTTTTTACCGGCCATGTATGACGCGTTGCTTCAGGTAATTCGGAATATTCAACACATTCCCAGCTTCGAAATCCTAACAATATTTCCTTGTTTGTTTCTAATATTTTCGTTAAGGCAAGTTGTTGAGGAATACCTACCTCGATATGTGGCACTTTCCAATACAATTTTTCAATCGTGACTTTTGGAGTAGGAAGTTCTAATGTTTTGGGTTCCGTATCATCTATAAAGAGCACAGCATCTAAATCATTACTTGCTCTGATGAGTACTAATTCTTGCTTCATATTTAAAATAATTTTTTTATAATCCTCGAAGAATCCAAGTAGCATTTTTAGGGGTATCGATACATTAAATTTACCTTTATTATCTACCAAAATTCTGTCTGCTTCATTTCTGTTGGGAAACCACCCAGCATTGTGAAGCTTTACGCTTTCATTGTTATTAAAAGATAAATATCCTTTGAGTGTTGATGTTAAACCAACATTTCTTACAGAGTCTACAGTTACTCCATTTAATTCATAGCGTATTTCTCGAAACAAAAACGCAATACCATTGTTGACAAATCTTAATTTTTCTGTATATTTTCCTTCTTGATTAGCGAGATTTCCTTCTATATATAGAATACTTTCTGAAGGTAATGTGTATGTGTCTAATTCTTGGATTGGAATACGTATTTCATCATTATAATCAAATTTTGAAGAAATGAATGGTTGATAGGTATGTAATTCGGAGCCAATTACAGAGTTGTCAACATATAGACTTTCATTAACGTTTAAAATATCCATTATTTAAAACTTTAAAACCCAACGATTTCAGAAACTGATGGTTTTTTGTTGTTAACCGTTTGATGTTTTTGGAACTACTAACTTTGTGGTTAAGTTGTTCTTTTTTATAAGAATTACTTAAGGTAATAGGTTCAAATTTAGATACAAATGGTCTATTATATCTAATAACCATTGTTGTTAGTTTTTAAATGTAATCTTACGGTAATGGTTTCGTTTCTGAAATTTATAAGGTGACCGTCTTGATCAATTATTTTTACAGTAATGTTGTTGATTGTTTGAACGCTAATTGGAAAGTATAATATAGGTAATGGTGATTCCACTATTTTATACCCTGGTGGTACCGTTGGAAAAAATTGGTGAATTATGTGAACTGGTTTGCCATTGTTAAATGAACCTACACAAATGTTACAATCAATACAAATAGCATTAACCTTGGAAATATTTACAACATTGTCAGATTCACTCCATTCATGAGGCTTAATTTTCCGTTTATTAAAACCTAAAAGGTTTCCTATTGAATCATCTTTTGTGAAATCAATTTCTTTACTGTATTTAATACTGCATTTAATACTGCATTTTCGGGTATTGAGATTTGTCGTTAATCTAAACGAAGAGGGTTCTATAGTAAAAATTTCATGCAGTTTATTATTTATCAATGTACTTAAGTCTTTTATGTCATAAGTTCCATCCGGAATAACAATCACTTTACCTTCTATGTAAATTTTATTGTTTCCATCCTCTATATTAGGGATACTCATAAATGACTCAAAATCAGCTAAACCTAATAAATATTGCTTGTCGTCATCCAAATATATGGGAGGATTAAAATTAGATGGTAAAATAGAAGAATTCCCTGTAAGCGTAAATGTTGTAGACATTCTGTTAATTTTTAAGAAATGCCGTAATAATTTATTTCATGTGCTTATATAGAAAACTAAGAGCTAGTTGTCCACAATTATAGTTATTAAATTTTTGTTTGACCTCATAGGTGTAATATATATTTACACCCTTACTTGTATTAAAATATTGTATCAACTCAAGAGGTGGTTTGAGATTACCATAACTATCAAAATACACGACATCTTTTTGCTTTTTTATGTAAGCTACCCAATGAGAACCATCATTTTTTTCGCTATCCAAATTAACAATACCAGTTTCTTTTTGTCTAATTTTTCGCGGGAGATTATCACGCATAAAAACACCTCTAAAGTTAGGTATCTCTAAAATGTTTGCATATTTTATTATATCAATATTTGTTAAAGCTCTTTACGGAAACTTTATTTGAGCTTTTTTTTAAATGTTTTTTTAACGGAGCCCCCTTTATAGGGCTTCATGAACAATCCTTTTCCTCTTCTATATGGCTTTACAAATAGACCTTTTCCGGCTGCAACGTTTTCCATGGCTTTGTTATGACGTTGAGTTTCTTCAAGCAATTGTCTTGATGCTTTGACATCATTAACAGCTTTAGCAATTCCGGCTGCACCACCTCCCAATGCACCGAGGGCACCCAAAATTGGAAGCAAAAGAGGTAAAAATCCACCAATTTTTTTTTGGAGTTTTTATAACGCGTTTTTTTATCCTGAGTTTTCGTTTGGATGTCTTAACACCCATACCAAACTTTTTTTTCCTTTCATAATACCTGTAACCATCAAAGCTGCAGTTTTTTCACCCAGCGATGAATTCTTAGCCTTTACTCTTTGCCAAGCCTTATCTGCTAAAATCTTATCTGCTTCGTGTCTGTTTGATAAATCGTTAGATTGCGAGTACGCTATGTCATGATCTTTACAAGCATCGTCTAAAGGATTTATGCCACTATCCCCCCTACTTAATCTTTTTTCCAACTTTGTTCCCGGACCGCAATAGTTATAACCAGGAATGTGTAGTTCAACAGGTAGACTATTAATAAGTTTATTTACTAAACCCGTACCTTTCTTCTTGCTCTTCTTATTGGATGTAATCGAGTAAGGGTTGTGTATGATCATTTTATAGTTTTTGTAAACTGAGTCGATAGAGCTGCTCGTCTTCTATAAATAGTAAAACGGGCAGCAAATTGACTTGGCTGTTTTTTTTTATAAATACATATTATTTAGAATGTTATGTCAGTTATTGCTGACGATGTGGATTGAAAAGCAAGCTTTTTCTTTACCTATTAAAAACCATGATGAAAAAATCTTAAACAAACCATTTAGAAAACATGGCGATCTCTTTGGTGGTGAATCAAAGAGATGTCTTGTTGTAGGAGCATCAGGGGTTGGCAAAACGAACTCCATTCTCACATTACTTGAACATCCAAACGGAATAAGATTCGAAAATATTTATTTATACTCAAAATCGTTACATCAACCCAAGTATGAGTATTTAAGAAATTTGCTAAAACCTATTAAAGAGATTGGTTATTTTGAATATGACAATGATGAAAATATTATATCCCCTCACGATATTAAACCAAATTCAGTTATTATATTTGAGACATTCCATGTCAAAATCAAACTGTTATAAGGGACTATTTTACATTTGGGAGACATAAAAATACGGATTGTTTTTTCATTTTTTCAAGGTTATTCATCAATTCTCAAGAGGCTTATACGTGAAAATGCAAATCTCTTAATTTTATTTAAACAGGACCTAACTAGTTTAAAACACATATATAATGACCATTGTATGATGGATATGACATTTGAGAAATTTAAAGCTCTCTGTGAACACTGTTGGAAAGAAGACTACGGTTTCGTTGTTGATAAGGACTGTCCCTTAAATTCTGGCAGATATAGAAGCAGGTTCGATTCATTCATACACTTATAAACATGGATAAACGACTAGCAAGAGAGTTAGTTAAATCAAGAAGAGCAGTAAAACAAAAATATTAAGCATTAAAGTCAGAAGCCTCAATGACTCAAAGCCAATTAGAAAAAACGTATCAACCGATAACACAACCACTACAGCAATTAATTTCAAATATTGCAAAAACGGAACCAACTGACATAAAAGAAGAACCTCATACTTTTAAGGAATTTTATAGTACTTCTACTCCAACAAGGACAGCTAAGAGAAAAACCGGGAAAACTCCCGTTTCACCCACTGAGTTACCATCATTTTTTGATAGGAGTATTGCATCTACTAGTAATTTCCCTACCATTCAAGAAACAAGCACAGTAGCTGAAACTACACCCCCATCGGGTGATAGTACTGTAGAGAATTTAAATATCTCTGATATTTTAGAGCAAACTAGACAAACAATTCAACAATATGTTGACACTCCAAGATATAAAGATTGGTTGGAAGATTTTGACGAATTGCCAAGAAAATATATCGATGAAGGAGTTAGGGATACAAGACATATATTTGATCACAATTATGGTATTGTTCATGATTTGGAAACAAACAAATTTCTTTTAGGGACAACAATGAAACCAGTTGAAATTATTAATAAAAATATAAAAGTTGAGGGTGTAACCTACAAAGGCACTCCAGGTTTATACGAACTACTTTTTAAAAAAGAACCTATTGGTTACAAGAAAGAAGACTTAGATCAATATATCGCAGAAATCACGACCGTAATGAGCAAGTTCAAGGTAACGGTTCAGTCAAATATGTAACTATTATAGGACCGTACTCACAAACCAAAGGGGTAACGAAAACAAGAAATATTAAAACACCTGCAAAAAATCTCATAGAAGCATTTAGTAGACCTAAGGCTCCATATAGGCAAACAAGGCAGAAACTGGGAATGGGGATATTGAAACTTAACAAAGCAGATACGGACTATGTATATTGGGACAACATCAACGAACTTGTTGATAGACTTAGACTTTTAGTGGCTTCTCGGGTTGCCGGGCATACTGGACGTAATAATGAAATAATCTCAATTATTGAAGAACTACGAGAAGCCAAAGTAATTCTATAAATAAAAGTTTTTGAAGTAAAAAGCAACAGTTGCATATTATATATTGAGTATGTCGGTAAATAAATTTGGAACTCATATCCTAAATGCCAAGGAAGACTTATATTACTTTTGCATTCTTCCCATGGTTCTTGGACATTCGACAAAATCAATTAATCTACCGAATGGTGAAACAAGACGTTGTTTTACTATTAGCGGCGATGAAACTACTTTAGCGTTTCCATTTCTAGAAGCAGACGTGATAAAAGTTCACTATAGTAAAGACATAGATTTTATCATAAATAACAATAGATTTAGTTCGATTGAACTATTAGGTCATAAACTCGGTAATGGTGATAATATTTCTGTTGTAAGATCTCTTAAATATTCTGCATCACCTGGAGTGTTATACGCAGGATTGGTTTTAAAGTGTAAGACTGAAAATGAATAAAATTAAGGAGGATGTCGTTAATGAATTGCATAGACCCGCTAGAAGAAATTTTAAACGAAGACGAGTAATCGTAAAAGGGCTTAATGATTTGTTTCAAGCAGATTTAGTTGAAATGCAACCTTACTCAAAATTTAATAGAGGATATAGATATATATTAGTGGTAATCAACACTTTTTCTAAATTCGTTTGGGCACTACCTATTAAAACAAAAACTGGTAAAGAGGTGGCTGCAGCAATGAAAAAAATTCTCAAAGACTTAAAAGAAGCCCCTAAACACCTGCAAGGCGTTCCAAAAAATATACAAACAGATAAAGGAACAGAATTTTATTCCAAAGATTTTCAGAAGCTAATGAAACAGTTTAAAATCAATCACTATAGTACTTTTTCTAATTTGAAAGCAAGTATCGTTGAGCGAGTGAACCGAACATTAAAGAATAAAATGTGGAAAAAGTTTAGTCTTCAAGGAAATTATAAATGGTTAGATATATTGCCTGAAATTGTTAGTGTGTACAATAATACAGTACACTCTACAATTGGTAAAAAACCTAATGCTGTTAAGAAGGGAAATGAAAAAATATATTGAAATCATCATTTACTCATATGAAAACCGTTGATCCCGATTTAAAAAAATTTAAAGTTGGTGACTTTGTTCGTATAAGCAAACACAGAGAATTTTTTTCTAAAGGGTACACACCCAACTGGTCAAATGAAATTTTTAGAATAAAAAAGTTACAACTTACAAATCCTACAACCTATTTACTTGAAGATGAAAACAAATCAGAAATTCAAGGAGGCTTTTACGGAAAAGAATTACAAAAAGTCAGACATTCAGACATATACTTAATAGAAAAAGTAATAAGAAGAAAAGGAAATAAGGTGTTAATTAAATGGTTGGGATTAGACAAAACACATAACTCATGGATATTAAAAAAGGATATTTTGTAAAATATTCATCAATAAAACACATTTTTTTTTATATTACTATTGTTTTATTTTATAATCATATTTAACATATTATTTAAAACAGGTTTTAAAATAATTTCACATAATTCAATTCGTCTTTTAAAATGTTGTTGGTCTACAAACTCTTGAGGCGACATACGAGATTTTCTATATGCAAACGTCCATGCATGCATCGTATGAAGTTGATTTTTAGTTTCATCAAAACTTACTGTTTTCTTCATAATATTTTCTTTCTCTTAATTTTTGTTCGAGCTGGATTGGATGCATTAGTAATAATTCCAGCATTGTACAAACATTCTCACTATTGGTGTTTTCATTTGGCGACAGAGTATCATATACTTTTTGAAAACAATTGATTTCGGAAAACAGACTATTCTTAAAAATGTCGAAGTAACTGTTAAATTGCTGTTTTTGTAAAATATATAATCTGTATTCGATTAAAGGTATTTGTTCCCATAATCTGCACACAGTTTCATTTCCAAAACAGACGTAATCATCATGTTTTGTAATCCTCACTATTGGCATTTCACCAAATTTCTCAAAAAGAATGGACATATTTTTCAAAAATATAGTTTCTTGAAAGGCGTTTGATGAGAAAAAGTAATTCGTTATAACACCCTGATATTTTAGTAGGTCTTTCCAATCATCTTTACTTAGAACAATAGATTGGTTCTTGTTTCCACCAAATTCAACACATGGCGTAAAATCACTTTCTAAACACAAACCAATATTCACAAACTTTGATTTGGATTTATTTAAAGGGTACTGTTTACAATTTACTATGGTTTGTTTTTCGATAGAATGTATAGATGTTTTAAACACATTGGACGTTACTCTCTGACGGCTGAACATTATTAGACCGTAGAATATAGAAACTAACTAAATAATGATTTGCAGCACATTTTTATAGTCTACTGTCCCCTCCACTTAAATGGAGGAGGGAGATTACTTAACGTTGAAGGAGATAAAAAATTAAACTACAAAAAAATCAAATACTAAAACTTTTAATTCAGGTTTTCAAATACATTACAAAAGCAACGTAAGATGAAATAATTGATATTAAAGTCAGAAACAATAATATTATATAAAAATATACATAATTACAATTATGTTTTTTATGAACAAATTCTATCCATTCTGAATAAATGACAGGCTTTTTATCAAAGAAATATTTAATTTTCATATAATTATTAACACTTAAATCATTTTCTGAAATATTATAAGTAAACAAATGTGAGTTTCCATCTATGTAACTCATTCTCATTTGATTATAACAATCAGTTTCAATTTTATTCTTATTGATGCACACGTCGGCTCTAATTGTGTTAGGAATATGATTAACATATAGTATTCTGCCAACAAGGGAGACTAACACGACTAATGAAGTAGTAGTCATTGTTCTAAAACAACTAAATAATACTGTTTGTTACAACATTTTATATATTCACACAAATTAGTGAAACAGATCATCAATGAAACAAATTTTATAAAACTTGACAACTTTAACTTCCTTTTCCAATTTCAAAACCGGATAACAATTGTGTATCAAAACCACTTTTATTGCGAGTCTCTTCTAAACATAGTCTTTTAGATTTGGGTTCTTGTTCAGATTGTAAAATAGATACATTTTTAATCATTGATTCTATATTGACAATATCTTTGTGACCCCATGCTAAAGTTTTTGTGGTATTTGAAAGACGATATCTTTTATCGTCATGACTTGTCAAGGCTAGTTTGTTAATCAAATTCGTATAAATATTGTGTAGATGTGACTTAAAAACATACATTGTGCAGTATACTTTTTGACTTTTTTCCACAACATCTTTATAATCTGATAAGTTTAATTGTTTTTGTACGGCCGATTTACGAATACCTTTTGCCTTTTTATCTAAACTATCTTTGGTTTTTACACAGTATGCCTTAGCACCGGTACCAAAAAACTTTCTAAAGGTACACCTTTATATTCATCCTTAAATTTACCAACCACTGATGTGGATATCGGCATATTATGAATATTTGGTTCAGGATAGTTAGAGGTGTCAAATTGATCCAAATTTTGCTTAATATCTTCATAAAAATTTTCCGTTTCAATTTCTAGTATTAAAGAATCAGTATCAGTGTACAATAAACTTACATTATCTCCATATTTTAATTTTAAATATCCGTAATAAAAATCATACATTACAGTTTTTGAAATATCCAATATACTCATTCCAACATAAATGGGCTTATTATATTCGATACATATCTCTTGAAGTTGAATAGCTACTAGATTTTCTGAAAACATTTTTAAATCTTTAAATTGAGGTTTTGCAATTAATTTCTCAGCACTTAATTTGTTTCGCTCTCTCTCCAATTTAGTTACTAGCTTAATATCTACTCGGTTATCGACATTCCCCATAGTTTTACCAAAAATACTGTTATTTGCCAATTTGTACGAATTTTTTTCAAATTTATGTTTTGAAGCATTTCGTAAATTAGTATTTAAATCAATATATTTAGCTAACCATGGCGATTGTGTAAATTTAATTCCCCTGTGTATTTTGAGAAGTTTAAGTCCAAATTTTAAGCTTTGCTTCAAAGCACGATAATGAAGAACATAATTGTACTTATTGTTTAAATTGGGAATTAGTTTAGAAAACTTGGAAATTGGTGGCTTAAATTGTTCGGGACAGAGCGGAAAGTCGTTATGGCTATCATGTAAATTCTGAGGATATTCTAAGTCAACTTCAAATACATAACCCGTAGATGATGTATTTGAAATATTTAAAATATTAAGTTCATTAATTTCGTCCTCAGATAGCCAAACAAAGTTTTTTTCTGGCAAATACTGTTTCATTGCAAAACCATACAAATTTGTTGCATCTAAATAGGCAATAAATTTTGTTGGATACTTAGGATTGAAATTATCAAGAAAAGGATTATTTGCCTCCGATTTTCGAGCTGAACAAGTACTAACTCCCCCGCGAACCCCTTTTTTGAAGAAATGAAGCATATCTGGATCAGTCAATAATTCCAATTGTACATTTGTAAATTTCATGATAGCATCCCAACACATTGAAGGGCTTGTTACATAGTTCACGGGATCTAATTTATAAGTTTTATAACAAGTATTTCTATAATTTTCAAAAACATCGGCTAAAAGGAGAACGTCAGATTTCAAATATATATCTGAATATTCACCTATCGTGGAGCAATTGAATACATTCCATACCTCTTTAGCTCTAATGTAATCTTCATTACTAATATTTTCATCAATTAAGTCATTATAAAATTTATCAATATCGGGCAAAGATTTATCATCCAACTTTTCGTAAGAGTCAATATATGAATAAGGAAAAACTCCTTTTTGCCTAACATATTTAAATTGCTCTGCGTCTGAAAAACGTTTCTTAATTTCAAGACATTGAGAATTATCTAAAATATTAGATAGTGATTCAAGAGATTCTGGTAAAAACTGAAATGAGTCTATAAATCGTAAATTTAAGTAAACTATCTTTTTATTTTTAGAGTCATACGTGTTTACCATAATTTTTTTACTAAAAGAAATAAATTTTTCTTTGTTTTGAGCAATAATGCTAATTGATTCTTTATTGTTACATAATGACTTAATAAATAGATGAGAATCGTAATTCTTTAGATTATGAAAAATTATTGGATGTAAGTTGGAGGTATGAAATGTAAATTACAAATAGAATGAGCAGCGCCCCTATAGTTACCGCTAAAATGACAGTGGTCCTTACATTTTTTAAAATTTCCGTCTGAAAAAGGTTTTTCACATATATAACACACAAATGCATTTTCAAATTCTTTTTGTTGCAAACTAGTTGTTCTGTTACGACACGAGTTGTACTCGCAAAATTTTTTAATTTAGTGCAGAACACAGCTCTGTCCTGAAGGGTTTCCCCATCGAGAATGCCATGTTCTACCGGGCGTACGAATGTATTCGAATCTGTTCGATTTAGGGGCGGAGCCACAGCCTTCTTTTTTCTTTGATCCCCTGCGGGGACGCTGTGCTCCATTTCTTCGTCTGTAAATAGCGAGTACATACTACTTGCTCTTTGTCCTGTAGCTTGTGTATTTTTTCTTAATACGGACCTGCGGTCCAGTCTAGTATTTTGTTTGTTAAAGTCGTCGCCTTCGCAGATGGACGAAAGGTCGACGTTTGATTTCCCACTCTGACTCTGTCGAGTAGGAGAGAAATCCAGTTCAAATAGTGATGATGGTTTTTTATTCTTTGAGGCTTTCTTAATCTCTAACGCACTGTCTTCGAAGAGAGTTAGCAGAGAATCGCGCGAACGGTTGTTATCAAGCAACATTGTTTGATTTTGTTCTTTTTCTTTATAGAATTTATTCTTAATGGAAGATGAATTATATTGACATTCTCTTCCTCGGGGCACCTCCATGGAGATGTCCTCCATGTAGGATGCTCCGGCAAATGTGTCTACTAGATATGTCTTAAAGTATTGGTCATGGTTTTCGTAATAGTCAGGGGCATTTAAAGGCAAGCTTGGCAAGCTTGCCAGGCACCCACCACTCACCCGGGGAATTTTGGAATGTTCGTTCCCCTCGCCAAGAGCTAGAGTGAGCGATTGCTCAAAAAGGGGGACGGTGTTGCTGGGCGAATGGATCTCTGATCTACCTCCCTTGGGAACTACTCCAGAAGTTGAAGTAGCCATTGGTAGTCAGGTTTTAAAAAATCAATTTAGTGGAAAAACAAAGTTCGGATTTTCCGAACAAACAAATGAGGGAGCAACGGGCGTCAGTCGGGGGAAAGTCACTTAAAACTAAAGTAACGTCACTCGAGTGGAGTCCTATCCCTAAGTCTAAGTTTAATTTGTTTACAAAAAATCGTATGGATTTTATTTACTTAAAAACTCCTATCAATTATGGCCTTGGCCGTGTGTAGGCTTTGCTAAGTCCTTACACCACTAAATATTTCACCTTTCGAACTTAAGTCGAAACGTTTAAGAAAGCACTACGCACTGTCACTATAAGTGTCTGTGTAGATACTTTAATGCTTTTAGTTTATAGTTTATTGTTTATGTTCAATCAATGATGAGATTTTTTCAAAGTTCGCTCAACAGTATTTGTCCATACAAATAGTAATTGACCACAATTACTAACACTGTCTTTTTGCTCACTTATCAAAGTCAATAGAGTCAAAATAGATAATAACAAATCTCTCGTATCTGTTATTGTTTATAACAATTAGAATAACACTGTGACTGCCCAGTAAAATCTTTTTATGTTACAACTTTAGTATCAAATTACAATTATACTTAACCTAGTCGAACTAACTAAGTGAATATCTTTTGTTATTTAATTAAAATTAAAACTTTATTTATTTATGATAGTAAAATCAAAATAATCACTGTTTTAAAATTAGCAAAGTAGATAAAATAAAAATGATATTTTTAAATTAAAATTTAAAAATTTGGAAAAACTCAAAAAGATATTCTTTTCAAGCTTGCCTTTTTCCCTAATCTAATAGTCCACTTGGGTCACGCCGCTTGGGATATTAGACGCGAAAATGTTTATATTATATTAATAATATTAATAGATTAATAATAAAATTATTAAAGTTAAAGTTTATACTTTTATGATAGCAGTAAATAAGTTATAAATATTTACACAGTTAAAAATATATATATCAATCAAATCAAATTAAGAGATGCACGGTTTTTGCTAATTGTTCCTTATAATAAACAATCCTCTACACTTAAGAGAGATTGAGAACTTCAGGAACTGACGTGCTGTTTCTATGGAGGGAATCTTTAAGTTTAGTTAAGAACGGATTCACCAAGCGTACTTAATGCTAGGATCCTATCTTACCTATTACAAGATCAGGTAAATAATATTTACAATTTGTTTAAACAATTAAGTTTATGTTAAATCAGAAAATGTCAAAATCGGTTTGTCACAATCAGTAAATGTTTACAAAAATATGATTCGCCCAATTAAGGGTAGATCATAAAATACAAATCAAATAATACAAATGTTACAAGATAATTAAATATTATTAAGCAGTCAAAATTCGGTAAATTAAAATTTATAAGTTTTAAAAATGTTGTGTGAGCAATTCGTTAAAAATTTAGAGTGAAATGAGCAATTCAAATTTCCCAAAATAAGCAAAGAACGGTAAACAGGTTTACGTTTAAAAAGAAAAATGAGTGATAATTTATGCCAGAAGATACAGAGTTTTAACTTTAACTTTAAAGACCCGAGGACGATCTTCACAATCAGAGCTCTACTAAGAACCTTAGTGCAATGGAACTTTTCGAAGCTAAGATCCGGCGCAATCCAACGATGGGAACAAAGTGCAAGGTTCCTCTAATTGTCTTCGGCTGTATCACTCAGAATGACAGAAAGAAACGCACTAATAACACTGCTTCCGACGCTTAGGAGGGTATATGAATATATGCTATCACACACGAGTTTGACACGTAAACTGTACGGTATGAGAAGATCGAATTTTTTTGAACCAAAAATCTGTCTATATTTATACTAATCGAAGTTTGACGTCACGGCGACACCCTTTTGCACGCTCTGGACCAATCCTGTGGATTGTGGGCGGAGTCCCGTGAACGAAACTGGTGCATTTTCTGTTCACTTTCGAACAAGATTTTATTGAGGACACATCTCCCTGGAAACTTTAAAGTCCCGTGGGATCCGTATTTTTGAGTTTTTTCTCAGTTTGGGATTTTTCCCTAGAATAGTATCACTTTATACGTATTCTAGCCAAGTTTCAGATTTTTATTACAACTTTTTTCTTTTTGAAAATAAAAAATTCGTATAGCCTTAAAACTCTGTTAAACGATAGTTCTTTAGTTAATATTTATTCCTGTAAAAAATCAGATTTTTTCTATCAGTCATTTTATAGATATTGGACATTTTCACCAGGTCCTGGTGCATTACTTCCAACGTCGATTTCTGGTTTTTCTAGTGGTTTTTTCTAAAAAGGTTTTATTACATAAAACTCTTCTTTTTGTGTGGGCTTTCATCCTATGAAGGTCCCAAGTTGATACCTTTATTTTGATTTTTTGTTTATTCAAAATTTTGGCTAAGTCCAAAAAAGTGAAAAATTTTGTTCGCAAAAATTTTCCTATTGCCTTGAAAATTTGATATGTTGTAGTTTAAATCATTTGGAAACTTTTTCGTCTAGTGACTTTTTCACGTCCGACGTCGCGTTTAGGCGCTACGGACGTAGCGTCCTTTTTCAGGAGTGGCATCTGCGACGCCTATCTTCTTTTGTTCATAATTTTGTCAATTCTTGATATATCCTTTTGAAATTTGGGTACAAGGTGACCCTAAGGGGTCTCATTCGACTAGTCCTTACGGCGCTTGTCTGTCTGGTTTAGAAAAAATTTTATTTAAGATTGAAATTGAAAAATTAAAATTTAACGAACTCGAATTTTTGAATTTTTTCCTTTAAAGCTAATTTTCTCTGTTGTTTCTGAACGGATTTTAATCATTCTTTTACTGAAATGTAGGGTTTGATTAGGCCTTTTTGGGGATGTTAAAAGTTCTGTAAAATATTTTGTTTTTAGATTTTGAGAAATTTTTAACGTTGAATTTTAGGTAGAAATAATAATGTTTTTGTAAAGATTTTTATATGAGCGTGAAGCGCATATACTAGAGATTATTTGTACAAAGTTTCATTAATTTATTTTGATTAGAACTATTTTTAATTAATTTTTATACTTATAAAATTTCTGGAATCGATCAGACCAATCCGATTGCAGCGTGGGTAAATCTGATTGGCTGAAAGACTTGAATGCTTTAATTCTATTGGATGGAATGTTTCTATCGAATTTTCTATATTAGGTGTGGCTACGTTTATTATTCGATTTGGTTCGATGCTCTAGAAGATGATTTCTAGGCCTGTTTCCAATGTCTAATGCATGTAAATGTATAGGGAATTCATTTTTCTTTATTTTGGCCTAATTTTACTTGTAGTATTTGGTTAATTTTGGCAAAAAATGTGATATTACGACACTCCCCCACCCAGCTGTAAATTGACTGTCCTTTCGATTGTCAATTTAAGCCTCGAAGGATTCCTGGTGGACGTCTTCTTCGGAGAGTTCTTCAGGTCGTAACATCGGTCTTTTTCCTGGAGGTTTCGCGAGCGTTAGTTGCTTTGTCTCCGGGGTTTTTATTTTAGTTTGCTCAGGTTTAGATTTAATTTTAGTTTTAGTGTTACTTTTAATTTTAGGTTTAGGTTTAATTAATGTTTGGGAATTTTTGCTTTTAATTTGCTCATTAGTTTGAGATTGGTTTAAAGTATTTTCATTATTTATATTTATATTACCATCATTTGAATTGGAATTTTGACCTGAAGGGTCGGACGTTTCTCCTTCAGAGTCAGAGTTGTTAGGAAATGAATAAACACTATCTTCGTCATCCGAAGATAGGTTGTCTTCATTCTCAAAGTTGACCTCGTTTCCATCTGGATGCTTTCGTAAGTCGTCTAGATGTGTCACCCAGTCCCGTCCGTTGATGTTAACAACATAGGAGGTGTCTCCTAGTTGTTTAACAACAGTATGTGGTCCAGTCCATGTCGTAGCGAATGTGCCTGGGCCGATTGTGTACTGTGTACGGAAGTTGACTTTTTGTCCGGGCGCAAAAGTGACGTGAGGGGTTTCTTTATTTTTGTTATATTGTTTGTTCTGGTAATCTAGCTGCTTCGCATAGATCCTTTTGTTACGAGCCTTCCTTTCCGGCTTGGTCAAATTTTTCCGCCTGAGGGCCTCAGGGGTGAACCACGTACCTGGCCGAGGAAGCTCATAACCAAGGACTATGGAAGCAGGCGTTTCGCCTGTGGCTTGGTTACGACGAGATCTCAGTTTTTGTAGTGCTTTGGGTACTTGCGTGTCCCATGCAATTTCTGGTTTATTATGTAGTAATATTCTCATGACTTTTTTAAATTCTTGAACTCTACGTTCGACCGGGTTTGCTCTTTGATGGTATATCGCAGAGAATTCGTGGTTAATGTTGTGTCTTTCGCACATTTTTTCGACATGTTTCGAGATGAAGACCGGCCCATTATCAGATACTATGGTCTCTGGGCTTCCATATCTGGAAAAGATTTCTCCCTCCAGATATGTTACCACGTCCCTTGCCAATAGCTCTGGAAATGGTTTGGCCTCCACCCATTTGCTAAAAACGTCTTCAACTTTTAATATGTATTGATTTTTTCGCGGGGTTTCTGCGTAAGGACCTAATACGTCGACTGATATCATTTGGAAAGGATATTTTGGCGATCTAGCATGCATCGGAGCATGTGGCGCTTTTTGTTGCGTTTTACAAATGGGACAGGGTATGCAATTTTTGATATAGTGTGAAACTTCACGAGTTTTCCAGTAGTATAGGCGCTGTATTTGACGCAACGTTTCGTCAATGCCTGGGTGTGCAGAATCAGGGTCATCGTGGAACGTGTAGATAACCTTCTGAGTCTGATTTTTCGGTACGACGAGTCTGTCACCAGAGTCGTGTTTTCGCCAGAGTAACTGGTCGTAAGTCGTGTAATTTTTTAGTAACTCACGGTCTTCGTTAGTCTCTGGGGGGTTGTTCGTCAAGTAGGTCAGTTGCGCGATGCGTCTCTGACATTGACGGTTCGATCGTTGGGCATTGACAATTTGTGTATGTGGGTCTCGTAGGTTAATCGCATTGATTGCTAAGTCTTCAGGGATAGTTTGAGACGCATTGTCAGGGTTTTCTCCCAGGGCTTCTGGGGGAAAAGTCTCTCGAGGTTTGGCGTGAAGTCTGTCTGCTCTCCAGGGTCTCTGCTTAGGAGATCTGGAAGTTCGTTCTTCGAGCCAGGGACATGCTCGATTTTGAAACTAAATTCTTGAAGTAGTAAGGCCCATCTAGTTAGTTTGGCTTTAGTGTCCTTGAATTTGTTTAACCAAGTAATTGCCCTAGAGTCCGTTCGAAGAATGAACGGTCGATCTTCTAGGTAATTACGGAAGTATTTTACTGCCCACATGACAGAGAGACACTCTTGCTCATTGATGTGGTACTTAGCCACAGTGGGTGAAAATTTCGAACTGATGTGAGAAATAATGCGTCTTTCTCCGTCCTCTGCCTCCTGGCAGAGTACGGCCGCCATTCCTACGGAAGACGCATCTGTCTGGAGAATGAATGTTTTGGTATAGTCGGGCCTGCTCAAAGGAGTGGGATTCGAAAAAGCTATCTTGGCCTCCTCAAAAGCTTTATCGTGGACCTCGGTCCAATGCCACTTAGAAGTTTTTCTCAATAACTGGGTCAATGGCACTAAAATTTCAGAAGAGTTTGGGACGTATTCTCTCAACCAATTACAGACTCCAAGGAAGCTCTGGAGCTGTTTCTTTGTTTGTGGCTTTTTAAAGTTTTGTATTTGGATAATGTGTTTCTGTTGAGGAATGTTGTTTTTCCCACAGATTCTATGGCCAAGATAATTTAAGTCAGTGACGGCAAGTTGGCACTTGTCCGCCGAAACTTTCAGGTTATGGATCTGCAATCTCTCAAAAATGAGACGAAGATGGGTTAAGTGATCCTCGATAGTGTTACTGTAACAGATGATATCGTCCAGGTACACCTGAACGAAATCATGAAAGTAACCAACCAAGACTTCTGTTGTCATAAGTTTCTGAAAGGTGGCTGGCGCGCCTTTCAGACCAAAGGGCATGACAGTGAATTGATATGACGCTCCGTCTGGAGTTGTGAACGCCGTCAATTCTTTAGAAAGGTCGTCCAAAGGAATTTGCCAGTAACCTGCCTTCAGGTCAAGAACTGAAAAAACCTTTGCTTGACAGAGGTCTTTGAGAGCATCCTGGATTCTAGGAAGCCCTGAGCTCTCGTCTTGAGTCAGGTCGTTCAGGTCACGGAAATCTACACAGAACCTTTCCTTTTTACCCTCACGTTCGACAAGAACAGGGGGACTGGAGTACGGTGACTGTGAGGGTTCGATGACACCTGCCTCAAGCATTTCATCTACACATTCATATAAAATACGTTTTTTATAAGGGTTTAAGGGGTAACATTTTTTATTAACAACTTTATTTGAATTCAACGTAATGACATGTTTTGTCGTACGCGTTGTGGGTTGGACTAACCCAGTTTCAAAAATATCCTGAAACTCATGAATCAAATCTTTAATACCCTGCGGGTGTTGATCATTTAGTTCCGGTAATTTTATTACATTTTTATTTAATTTTGGGGGTTGATACCAGTACACTGTCTTTCTGTTTTCTACACCAATATATACACAATTACGTTTGTAATCTAGGACGCATTCCTGATTACTTAAAAATGGGTGCCCTAATAGCATATCTTCGCATAAATTCTTTATCACGAAGAATTTTGCCGTAAAAATAGCCGATTGAATTTCAAAATTACAATGGCAAGTGTCTAGTACCTCCGCATTCGCGTTATTGGTAGCTAGTGCTAAATTAATTGTTTCTGATGTGTCGAGGGAATCTGGGGCTAAGTTTGCCGACAACAAATTTACTCCGGCCCCAGTGTCCAAAAGTGCCCGTACTTTTCGTCCTCCAAGAGTGACACTCAGTATCGGATTTTTCACTTTTGGGACTCTATTCCCAACGACGTGTGAAAAAGTAAGGACTTTTTCACACGATGATGAATGATGGTGATAAGTCAAGGGACTTATCACCATCATTCCCTACCTCAACCTCCCTACTACTATCCTCATTATTATTATTTAAAAAGTTAGGTACCGCATTTTCGTTGTAAAGTGTTATTTGGTTTGAATTTGAAAAAGTGTTCAGTGGCTGGTGTGGTGTGTGGAGAGTGTGTTGTGTGTGTATGGTTGAGGAATGGTGAGTCACACTATCCGCGCCACGCATGACGGGTCTGTTTTTAGACTCACCACCCTCGGGTGTGTGTGTTGTGTAAGTGTGAGAGTGTGTACTTTTTTCAAAAGAAGAGTGCGGGCCGACACTCAAAGTGAAAGTTGAAATAGAAAGATTTTTTATTTTGTTTATTTTAGAATTTAATTTATTTTTAATTTGAGGAACACTAATTTTAGTAGAAACGTTGTCTCCCTTCGAGATTACCTCTTGGGAAGTTCGTTCAACGTTCTTCTTTTGTTTCTTAATTTTCTTTTTAAGTTTATTTTTAACAACGTGGGGAAGGGTGATGCCCTTTAATTCCTCCACGGGTTTTTCCACTTCGGGAAAGAGAGTATTTAGATCTTTATGAACAAATTTGTTTTTTAAATTTGGAAAAATTTTTTGTTTATTATTGTTATTATTAAGGATTAGATCTTGATAGTTTGGAGAGAAAATGTCTATTTCTTGAATATCCTGAGGCCGGCCCTGACTTAGTTTTCCGGACACTCAGATTTATTTTTAGTCTCTTTTTGTTTTTAAAGAAGTCACCTGCCTTTGCAGGGACTTAATTGTTTCTGGAGGTTTTCCTCCCTTTTTACTATTATTATTATTAGTAGTAGAATTATTATCATTATGGGAACCATTAGTATTATTATTATTATTATTACGGCTAGCTGATGGCATGGCTTCGTCCTGCCTTACCACCGCTACCTTTTTAAAAGACTGTTTTTGGTGTTTTTGTTGTGTGTTTGGTTGAACCGTGTTTTTTGTGTTCTGCGTGTTTGCGGTAGTTTGAATTCTATTTGTATTCGGAGGATTGTACGGTCGATTTTGATTTTGTGCCTTCTGCGCAAAATGTCGATTACCGTTATTTTTATTATTATTATTATGAATATTACTATGATTATTATTATTATTGTTGTTACGATTGAAATTGGGATTTTGGCCGCTGCCAAAATTCCTTTGTGGACCTTGTCCAGTTGAAAAATTCCTATTTTGGAAATTGGTCGCATTTCTATTAGAATTGTCATTCGGCGCAGAGTGAAAATTTGTATTCCTCGGGCCGTTACTACCCTGATTTGTGCCAAATCTAGGAGTAGTGTTTTGATTTTGGAAACAATTTTGTAAGTTTGTCGTTATTGGTTTAAAATTAGTATTATTAGGGGGAGACGAAGTTGTTACCTTCTGCACCACAACTTTCGTCTGACCCTGTACATTAGTTTTAATTTTCCTCTCTTCCGCAATATCTTTTTCTAACATAGACGTAAGATTTATTAAATCGGATATTGTTTGGAAAAATTTACCACGTATTCGTGATCTTAGTTCAGGTAATAACTGTGACACAACTAAAGAAATTAGACTTTGCTCGTTTCCGTCGGGTTCAAGCCGCGTAAATAGAGCGTATTTTCTGAAAATAAACTTTTCTGACGTTTCATTAATATTTTGTTTTTCGCCATATAATTTAGTTTTTAAGTCCGTGATTTTATCAAGGAAACCAAATTTAGCTATAAAACGATCGCAAAATTATAGCAAGGTTATTTTATAGTTTGTAAATGTACTAGCCCATTTGTGGGCTTCTTCCCTCAACTGGGTTTTAATTATATCTAACTGTTCGTAAGGATCGTTAATATTGTTCTGGGCGCAATATTGACTTATTTGTTTCAAGAACTCACGAGGGTCCTCATGTTCGAGGCCGCTAAATGTGACTCTTAATTTCTTTGTTTTTTCTACCGGTCGGTTCAGGGATGCCAGACACATTGCCATTTCCGAAAGTCTATTTGCAATTTCTAATTGTGTGTTTACGATTGCGTTTCGTTCAGCAGTGTGTCATTGTAGTTTGTATGTTGTTTGTTTTGTCGGTTGCCTGCCTCTAGGCATACCGATGGTAGTTGCTCGATAAGCTTATGGGATCGTTGCGGGGATTGGTTCGCCCCCTGATGGACAAAGACTGGTTCGTTGAAGAAATATTCTTTTTTGGTTGCCTCTTTTGTGAGGACTTCAGACAGATTTGGTAGAATATTTTCCAGGGAACCATCTCTTCCATTCTCCCACCAGGGATGCCATGTTCTGTTACGACACGAGTTGTACTCGCAAAATTTTTTAATTTAGTGCAGAACACAGCTCTGTCCTGAAGGGTTTCCCCATCGAGAATGCCATGTTCTACCGGGCGTACGAATGTATTCGAATCTGTTCGATTTAGGGGCGGAGCCACAGCCTTCTTTTTCTTTGATCCCCTGCGGGGACGCTGTGCTCCATTTCTTCGTCTGTAAATAGCAGTACATACTACTTGCTCTTTGTCCTGTAGCTTGTGTATTTTTTCTTAATCCGGACCTGCGGTCCAGTCTAGTTTTTTGTTTGTTGAAGTCGTCGCCTTCGCAGATGGACGAAAGGTCGACGTTTGATTTCCCACCCTGACTCTGTCGAGTAGGAGAGGAAATCCAGTTCAAATAGTGATGATGGTTTTTTATTTCTTGAGGCTTTCTTAATCTCTAACGAACTGTCTTCGAAGAGAGTTAGCAAAGAATCGCGCGAACGGTTGTTATCAAGCAACATTGTTTGATTTTGTTCTTTTCTTTATAGAATTTATTCTTAATGGAAGATGAATTATATTGACATTCTCTTCCTCGGGCACCTCCATGGAGATGTCCTCCATGTAGGATGCTCCGGCAAATGTGTCTACTAGATATGTCTTAAAGGATTGGTCATGGTTTTCGTAATAGTCAGGGGCATTTAAAGGCAAGCTTGGCAAGCTTGCCAGGCACCCACCACTCACCCGGGGGAATTTTGGAATGTTCGTTCCCCTCGCCAAGAGCTAGAGTGAGCGATTGCTCAAAAAAGGGGGACGTATTGTTGGGCGAAT
>JAUTXW010002291.1:0-25000 GCA_030620095.1 Kuschelorhynchus macadamiae
ATATATTCGTGTCCGAGATAAGGAGGGCCACTATGGGGATTTTGGAAACGGTAAGAGATAACTTTGGTTAAATGGGAGAAAAGTTGCGTAATCAAGGGTCAAGAAAATGGCGTTTTCAAATTCCTGAAACATTTTTCGGATTTTGAGAGATATTTTGAAAAAATTGGATTTTTTGATTTTACGAACTATTTTTTTCTGGCGTTATTATTTGCCCTAGAGCGAAACCAATAACACTTCTCCACAGCAACTTTTAATGCTCTTTAGGACGACGTTATTAGTTTCTTAATCTGACGTTTCGTTTTTGTGGGACCATCATCAACTTCATTTTTTTAAATACGGCCCTGATATTCTGATATCAGATTCTGAAAGCCCTTTCTATTTCGAATTCAACGATGTATAACACTTTATGGTTTAAATGCGTTTTAGTCTTTTTTTCTTGCCTTACACAAGAAAATTCCTATTACGGACCTGTACATAGTTTAGTTAAGTTCAGTTTAGTTTAATTTCAAAGAATAAACAATTAGCCATAACATATGACACTTTATGTCATTTAGGTGTTTAATAATAATCTAGTGGTTGAATTGATGCACTAATATAATAGAATAAACAAAGATCAAATACAATTAATTTAGCAGAAGATCTAAAAATTAAAAAGCAACAACAAGGGAATACGAACAAAACAACTAAATTTAGATTAAATGTTCAAAAAGATTTCCGTCGTTTTCTAAGCATAGATAGCACCTTCTAACCGTTGATTCTAACACCCTAGCCAAAATTTGTGGAGTAATATTAGCAAAGGCTTCCAAAACTAACCCCCTCAGTTCTTGTTCTGTAGCAAAATTTCGCTGATAAACATGATTCTTAACGAACCCCCATACGAAAAAATCAAGCGGGGTTATATCGGGTGAACGCGCTGGCCAGGGTGTTTCCGAATGCGTGCTAATCACCTTCTCTGGAAATCTCATGGATAGATATGCTCGAACGGCTCTGGAATTATGTGCAGGTGCATCATCTTGCTGCATCCAACAGTTGCGAACTGTCGCCAGAGGCATATTATCGAGAGCATCCTCTAAATCATTTTGCAGCAAATGTAGGTAACGCTCTGATGTCAGGTTGTGGTTGTAAATAAATGGTCCTACAATCCTTGTGCCAATAATACCAGCCCACATATTAAAACCAAAGCGGCGTTGGTGCCTCGACGTTTTGTTTAAACGTGGATTGGTTTCAGACCAATAATGAACATTTCGTCTATTGAAAATACCGTTATTCGTAACCATACTTTCATCAGACCATATTATGTAATATGGAAAATACATATTCTCCTGGCATTTTCTTGTGTACCATTCACAGAATGAGCGACGTCGCTCTAAATCGCCTGGTCGAAGTCCATGACAAATTCTGTACTTATACGGATGGAACTTTTGTTTTTGTAAAATACAATGCGTCGTTGATTTTGGTATACCAACATTTCGTTCGACCAATCGGACTGATGTACAGGGATTTTCAGTGACCGCTAACAAAACATTATGTACTGTTTCTTCATTGCTCTTCTTTTGTCGCGAAACTACAGGTTTTTTGAAAGAACCATATGCTTTAAGGTTTGCCACTAATTTGCTAAAGGTCCTTTGATTTGGCTGTCTTCTTTCGGGATATTTTTGCAAATACAAACGCTCCGCAACAGAACAATTTCTGTTGGATGAAATGAAACACGCCACCATGTCAAACTTTTCTTCGTTAGAAAACATAATTAATAGAAGAAATGACTAATTATTGCGCACTAAATTACACAGTAAGCTAATGTGTCAAACAATCAACGTTAGCTGACAATTCAAATGTATAAGAGGCCATCAACACATTCATTTGTTTTCCGGAGCCTGCTTTTCTTTAATAATTGTCAGTAACGTTGATTTTTTGACACATTTGCTTACTGTGTAATTTAGTGCGCAATAATTAGTCATGTCTTCTATTAATTAATTTTTGCGTATGTATGTATTTGGAAAATTATCGTCGTTCATACTGCGAATGGTACACGAGAAAATACCTGCAGAATTTGAATTTTTCATATGACTGTATGATTACGAATAAAATGATGTTTTTATATTAGATGAAATGTCCATTATTGGCCTAAAACTAATCTACATTAAAAAAAAAGTCAAGTCGTCAATACTATTTCGGTTTTCATATGTGTATTGGTGTGTACAGGTCCGTAATAGGAATTTTCTTGTGTAAGGCAAGAAAAAAAGACTAAAACGCAATTAAACCATAAAGTGTTATACATCGTTGAATTCGAAATAGAAAGGGCTTTCAGAATCTGATATCAGAATATCAGGGCCGTATTTAAAAAAATGAAGTTGATGATGGTCCCACAAAAACGAAACGTCAGATTAAGAAACTAATAACGTCGTCCTAAAGAGCATTAAAAGTTGCTGTGGAGAATTGTTATTGGTTTCGCTCTAGGGCAAATAATAACGCCAGAAAAAAATAATATATATAATATAATAAAAATAAATCAAAAAATCCAATTTTTTCAAAATATCTCAAAATCCGAAAAATGTTTCAGGAATTTGAAAACGCCATTTTCTTAGACCCTTGATTACGCAACTTTTCTCCCATTTAACCAAAGTTGTATCTCTTACCGTTTCCAAAATCCCCATAGTGGCCCTCCTTATCTCGGACACAGAGTATATATATATATATATATATATATATATATATATATATATATATATATATATATATATATATATATATATATGTTGTTTTATAGGTACTTCGAAAAGTAATGTGTTCTAATTTTCATTAAATTATCTTTAATAATGTGGAATGTAAAAGCTATTTACGTATTAAAAATGAAAACAGCAGAATCTTATTTCTAAATATCTGTTACCAACGTATTTCCAGAGATGACTTAGCAGTAAAAAGGTTGAATTCTCACTTTAGTATTTTTGCATTTAGTTGTAAAAAAAGTCATCCCTTAAAGTAATCATTTGCTTCTAAATTTTAGTTCAAAGGTAACATGTTCCATTTAACGTAAGAACATTTTCGAAGGTTTCTTGTCTTATTTTTTACACCCCAGATATTAACAGTTTGTACGTTGTATTGGAACATCCTGTATAGTTTAATATTTGAAGTAATAACTAATCCACACATGACTCACTGATAACTGGGACAGGACTTCTGGCAAACCTTTAATAACCAGCTCTCCTGTATTACTAGTTTCTTGCAAATATAAGATATGGTCGACATAAATACCAGGTAAAAATTTAATTGTCTTCATATCAGACGATACTTCACCATCATCGGTCACAGCCCAAAGAGTTAGATTTGTTTCCAGAGTACTTATATCAGTGTTGTTAAGGTTCGCATTTATTAACTTACACGCATATTGTCCTAAAATAAAGTTTAAAATAAATGTTGGCTGTAGCAATGATTTCCTTGTTAATATTGTGACGATGGTGCCAAAACTACACAAATAAGTCATCAAAGGTTCACGTCCATCGACTAGAAGTACAAACACGACAGCCTATATCGAGGGCCTTCTAGAAGATTTTAGTTTATTCTTAATGTATACATAAGGAAAGGGATTATAACGATTTAGAGTTAATCTTAGAATAGATGTATTAGCGTAAAGTCGATTAGTTGTGTTGTACAAAGTATTTAATAAAAGTTAGTGTTATTTGTTAAGAAGTGTTTGTTTTAAAGAGAACCCTTAACAATTGTTGTCGGAAGTGAAATATTAACCGAAAATTAGTAAACACATTAGTGTGACCATTATAAAATTCTAAGTGCCCGATTGTGACAAACGCTGAAGACATCCGTGTTTGAGCCAGAATGAGACTGTTTTGAATAATTCCCGAACGTGACCATTTACTTGATTGTTATTTATCGAACAGCTTCGAGAAGATTCTATTTCGAAACTAATATTCCCAAATTTTGAATTTATCATCGTTTTTTGGTCCTCAAGATGACGTTATCAGAGCAATTTCAAGAAACATTCTAGAATATTTCGTTTCGAAACTAAATAAGAACCGTAAGTTTTGGGTTTACCATCATGTTTTGGACGTCAAGAAGACCTTATTAGAACCATTTCAAGAAAATTCCAGAACATTCTATTTTCAAATTAAACATCCGTAAATTTTTCAACTTTACCATTGCGTTTTGGACCTAAAGGAGACCTTATAGGAACAATTTCAAGAAAATGATAGAAACTTCTATTTCCAAACTAACAAAGATTGGTGAGTTTTGACTGTTTCATTGTGTTTTGTACCTCAAGAAGACATCAGGACAGACATTTTCAAGAAAGTTCTATTCTAAAACTAAGCAATATTTGCCCAATCTAAAGAAAAAGAAGCCTAGCGAAGTAGAATTCCGTCCCTAAAACCAGACAACAAACGGCTAAAATGGACGAACAAGTAAAAAAGTTTGAAGACTAATTCAACAAACTATAGGTAGAACAAGTTATCCTTATGAAGAAGTCAGCCGACCAAGAATCTAAGAGAAAACAAGAAACAGAAGCTGAAGAGACCAACAGACAGCAGAATAAAATATCTGCAAGATTTGGAAGCCAAAAGACAAAAAGAAAGGATCGGATCGAAAAGATTTAAAACAACCAAGAGACCAAAAGATAAAAAGGAAAACAGGAGCAAGAAGACAAAAGACAAAGAGAAGAAGAACGGCTTCAGAAGATTCTAATCGAACAAGAAAATGGGAGGCAACAGGAACTACATCAAATGCAGAACTGGGTTCAGAATCCTACTGAAAAAGAACAATGTCGCTTGCAACAAGTCATCGATAATGTCAAGAAACAAATTTAACACAGGACAGACAAAGTGAAAGATGATCTTGGAATAGAAGGAAAACAATTTAAAGTGGAAGTAAAGGAGGTTGACAACAAAGTTCAACATATTGATAAAGAAGTAAATACACTATAAAAGCAAACTTTTGCTGGATAAATAGCAATTTCCAGCGTTAAAATCAAACCTCCAACATTTGATGGATGAACTTCTTGGACCATTTATGGTGAGGCAGTTTGAGGCCGCAGCAACAACTAATGGTTGGACCGACGAAGAAAAAGCCACTTCTCTAATAGTCTCTTTAAGAGGACCGGTATTGGATTTATTACAAAGCATTCCCGTGAGTCCTTAACAAAAGTATTCGCATCTTGTTCATTCTTTAGAACTAAGATTTGGAGATTCGTACCGTCAAGAAATATACCCAACTTAACTGTTTTGGAGTTGGGAGCTGTGTTTAATGCCCCAAAACCTAAAATTAGATCTGTTACTGTAGATGATCTAGTCGATAATATGCAGGAGTGGATAAGAAAAGGACCCGAGGTAAATCTAGGTGAGATATGAAAAAGTCACGACGTTATGCCCCATAAACGGCAAAATAGATAAATAGAATATTTTCATTGCCAGAAAACTGGACATATTCAAAAAGGATGTCGTGTAAAAATATCGCAATCCAGTTTCCATGTTGCCATGGATAACAAGGATATACAGCCCGAACACCAGGCAGAAAACAGGTGAATGCTGACTACACAGGGCGAAGCCTCCAGGATCGCCTCCCTTAACAGATTAGAAAAATCCTACAAAAGTTCGACAGTAAAGGGAGTAGCCCAAGGAAAAACAATGAAGATTATAGTGAACACTGGAGCAGTGGTTTCCCTTGCCAAAAGAAACCTCGTCGAAGCTAAAGCAGTAAAACCACTCGCAGAAAAGCTGTCACTGCGCACCGTAACCGGGAAGTCAGCGCCTGTATACTGAAAAACTGCTGTCAGACTTTTACTTGGGTAACCGGGAAGTCAGCGCCTGTATACTGAAAAACTGCTGTCAGACTTTTACTTGGCACCACTTTAATACACCATAATATAATAGTGGCCGATATAGAAGATGAATTTATTTTTGGAATGGATTTGATCAATCATTTAATCCTGAACTCCAATCACAATATTAACAATTGGAAACGAAGAGTTGGTTTAGGTTAACGAAACGGATAAACGAACTACAAACATGGTAGCTTCTAAAAGTGTACGAATACTAGGCATCACAAACATAATTGTCCAGGGGAAACTGGAGGCACATCCTGGGTACTGTGTTGAACTGGTATAGCCATTAGGTGATAGCAAGCCGGGGAATTACTGGTCGGGAAAGCTCTAGTACGAACAGATAGTAAAATTTTCATCCGAGTGGCTAACATATTTTCCAGTTCCAGTAAAATTAATAAAGGAAATGTGATTGCGACCTTCGAACTAGTCAAACTAATAGTTAATTGTGACTCCTAAATTTGATTTGCAAAGCAAAAAGGTCAAGTTAACCAAGGATATTTTACAAACTATGGAAAAATCATGTTAAGTGAAAGCGACATATTTGAAGCTGTGGACTGCTAAACCGGAAGGACAAATTTAGTAAAGCATAGAATCGACACTGAACAGGCACATTCGATTGGACAACCGCGACGGAGATTATCAATAGCAAAAGAAGAGGAAGTTGAAAAACACGTTAACAAAATGCTTCAAGATGGGGTTATCCAGGGCTCAAATAGTCCATAGTCAGCACCTGTAGTTCTTGCAACGAAAAGAAATAGAGACATTAGATTTTGTGCGGACTAACGTAGACTTCATGACGTGACCGAAAAAGACAGCTACCCATTACCGAAAACTGACAATACTCTAACAACTTTGTCAGGATCCAAATGGTTTTCCACCTTGGATTTAAAGAGCAAATATTTGCAAGTGGTTATTCATTAAGAAGATAAGAAGAAAACTGTTTTTACCACCGACATAGATTTATACTAGTTCAAAGTAATGCCTTTCGGCCTGTGCAATGCCCCAGCCGCTTTTGGGACACTTATGAAATTTGTTTTAAGAGGTTTTACTTAGAAAACTACCTAGTGCGCCTAGACGATGTGATGGTAGTGGGTAAATCATATGAATATCTTCTGAAAAACATCCAATACGTTTTCAACCGTTTTAGAAATGTAATTTGAACTGAAAGAAATGTTGCCCGTTCTTTTTCATTCGAAAGTATAATTCCAGGGACATGTTTCTGAGGACGGAATTCAGGCAGTGTGAAAACTGCAGCTCTAATACACAAATTAACTGAAGAAAAAGCTGCCTACAACTAGACTTCAGAATATATCATTGCAGTTAGAAGACTGAAATCAGCTTTATCTTCTAATCCAATTCTGGCTTTTCCACAACATGGGATATTTATTTTAGACACAGATGGAAGCAATGTGGGCACTGGAGCGGTTTTGTCGGTGCAACAATTTCCAGAAGATGTTATAGAGTACTACAGCCGTGTATTATCCAAACCAGAGCAGAATTATAGTGTCACAAGAGAAGAATTACTTGCCATTGTTAGAGCCGTTGACTCATTTCCACAAATACTTGTGTGGGCGAAAATTCCTGATTAGAACGGACCATGCTGCATCAAAATGGTTTATAGAAATGAAAAATCTAGAAAGACAGTTAGCCAGATGGTTAGAAAAATTACAACGGCCCGGCAGACAACATAAAACCGATGATGCTTTATCTAGATGTAAGCCTTGTCAAAAGGTAGATTAACGGGAGGGATATGTTTAATAAGAGAAATCAAAGGATTTACGATTAAGTCAGACCACGCGTGGTCAACAGAGGAATGGCGAGCAGATCAGCTACAAGACCATAATATAGCACCAAGTTTGCACAAAACAGAAAGTACCAAAGTTAGACGAGAATGGAGAGAAATCTCTGATAAAAATCTTGCATTCAAGACGGTGTGGATTCAATAGGATTTAGTGGTCGTTGAAGATGGATTGTTGAAATGAGTCTGGGAAAGACCACTAAAATGCAATTGGTAGCCAGGACATATTCAGCAAGTAAACACCCCAGGAGATCTCGGGGACCAATCAAACAATATAACGTCGGTTTACCATTCCAAAGGATAGCAATAGATGTTGTCATGGATTATTTAGTAAGTGGCCTGAAGCATTTGCTCTCGCGAACCAAGAATCTACAACAATCGCTAGAGTTTTGCTTGAAGAAGTCTTCAGTAGACATGAAGTTGCACTGGAACTTCATTCAGATCAAGGACAAAACTTCAAGTCAGTCATTTTTAGGAAAGTTTGGTGTTATAAAAAACTAGAACAACACCTTGGCCTTCTTTGTCAACTGACATGGTGGAAAGATTTAACATCTATCCAAAATTATTGCCAGAAATCAGGACCAACAGCAAACAAGAGGACTAATGGCCTGATTTATTAGATATAGAAAAATCCGAAAAATACACTAAAAGCTGATCGGGACGACTAGAATTAAGTATGACGGTGGTGCGAAAAATACTCAAATGAGTCATCAAACTTTCATATTCGTCCGCTACAAGATTTTAGCTTATTCTTAATGCATATATAAGGAAAGGTACTAATAGCGATTTACAAAATATTTAATAAAAGTTAGTGTTATTTGTTAAAGCAGTGTTTGTTATAAAGAGAACCCATAACAATATTAATACAATATCATATATATTTGTACAAACCTGTTTCTGGAACCCAACTATTTGAAATATTAAACAGATCGTGCGCAGTGATTTGCACTGATTCGTTAGAAAATTGCATGAAACAATTAAACCCTTGTGGCCTTACAAGCTTTCTAACGTCTGCTCTGCATCTCCATCCTTGGATCTAAAAGTAAAAAAATAATATTAATAAGTAATTAATACTATAAGAAAAAAATATTAATTATAATAATAATATTATATATTAAGAATGAGTGTTCTAGGACTTGGAAAAAAAAGCTTTTTATAGACGAAAAGAAAAAAAAACGGTTTTTAAACACTAGCTGTAGCTTGCCACATTGTGGCATATGTAACATACGTATTTTAGTTTCAACTACCGAATTTTGAAAAACGGGTTTTTATACAAACTGTATTAATGGGTATGGCGAACCTAAAACAAAACGAAATACGGGTTAAGTCGCATACAGACGAATTTTCTGAGAAATAGCGAAATTAATGATGGCTACAGGGAAATTAGGCTCCTATATTTTTTTTTACCTTTTGCATCCAGATTATTCTGAAATATTAAATGAAATGAGCTAAGTTGTTTGAATTCATCATCAGAATTCAAAGGCGTGAAAGCTTATGAAATAATACGATTTAGTCATGAAAAAATTGTGCGAAGTATTCCCTCAAATAGTTAAATTAGCAAGATTAATTGTGACAATACCCGTTATCTCGGCATCAGTTTGTCAATAATTTCCTGGAAGAAAGAACTCTTGATTTAAAACGCAAATCGAGTTTTATGATGATGTTATCAATGCACTTTTGATGAAAACCCGCCGTATTGAACTGGTTTATAAAAAAATAATTATTTTCGGTTTCTGTTTGCTGTTTCTTAATTTTTAAATTTATAAGATCGTTACTAGACATTAATAAATTTGTGTAAATTAAGACAGTGTTCCTTCAATAAGAAAAATTATCGCACCTTACCTATTGCCTACCCTATTCCTAATGCCACTGTAAAATGCATATATCGTAACTTAATATTTTAAGTAAATCACATTATACTGTACTTTTTAGTACGTTACTGACAAAAGTGTATTTTCTAGTTTTTTTAAAACTATAATTAATTTGTAAAAATTAATTACATTTTGGTCTTAAAATATCTTTATGTGTTGCCTTGAGTTAAATCATTGTTTTTGGGCAATTTTTGGATGATTTTTGGGCGATGGGGACTAAACGTCTCTTTTCTCGGGTAAGTCAAACTGTTATTGTTTTTCTATATAAATTGGCGTATATATGCTATGAAATTTATTCATTTATAAGTATGGTTAATTACTTTAATAGGACTTGTAATGGCTATTTTATCCTTCTTTAAACAGCAAAATTACATACTCGTTCTTTAGGCAGTAAAATTACATATAATAACAAATTATATGCCCGCCGCGGTGATAATAGATTTTAATTTTGATTGGTAGCTAGATTGTTATTGTTAAACAAAAGTATGTCATTATAACTTTACAGTTTTGCCTTTTGTGATGCCCCACAAGGAGGAGAGATATTTTATTCATTGTCACACTTACTTGGAATACACGTTTATTTATTTTAAGCATTGCATCAAAACATACGCGATTTTGTGAATGAAACAGAACAAAATATTGGATGTTCCTGTTATTATGATTAATGGTCGACTAAATCAAGGTTATCGAAAAGAAGAATTTAACTTCGCCCACCACTTTATTTTGTAAAATAGAGAGAATAGTGTGAAATAAAAAGTATGTAAATGTCTAGTTTACAATGTACACATTTATTTAAGCCCCTTTTTAAGTAAGATAATTAAGATATTTCTTTTTTTAAATTGATTAGATGTGTTAGGGTCTCTTGCGGCGATTTTAACAATTTGAAAATAATTTTACATTCGTAAAGATTTTAGTAAAACTCTAGTTTATAAAGTTTCCGAGATATCGACAGTGTCAAATTTTATCTGAACATTTTGTATATACATGCGTTTATAAGTAAAACACAAAAACTTACTAAATTATTGGTTTTAACTCCCACACTTTTCTCACTCTGTAGCACTAGCACAAATCTGGTTACCGAATCTTTTTCCCCATTCGTCAAAACAAAATTGGGAACAAGCAAGAATTCTATTACTTGTACTGGATAAATAGGCAGATGGATAGGTGCTGACATCAAAAATGAATGCGTTAAGGTTACTGTTCCGACCCTATTTCCGACAAAGGCAATATCTAAAGCTGGATTTATCTCCACTAGATTAGGATCGCTACTTTTCCAAACTCCTGGGGTGTTGTACTCGGACACTACTGGAGACCACAAACACACAGTATCGCCCATAGTTAAATGATCCTAAAATTATAAAAGGCATGTCAATTTAGCCACCACAACAAATTCAGTTATTCACTACTGCCAGACTGTACGCAATACCTCATATTAATAAGATATAGACAGTGCGTCCAAGTCTTATATAAATTCGGTAATGTATGATATTTAAGTAAGTCTACTTATACTCGTGTTCGAATATTTGATTGTATGTGTAAGATCTTTGTATACATGCTCTGAAGTTAAAATATTGTTATATGGGTACTTAAAAAATAACCTGTTCACGTTTTTCTTACATAAAGATATTATAATTGCTAAATGTCAGTTAAATAAATACCGATAGAGTCATTGCACAACATTCTCTTTCAACTTTTTTTTTTATTTTGTTGAATCGTTGACCTAATATTAATACAATCAACACAAACAAATTATAGATAACATTTTTTTTTACATTTTTTATGCCAATTTTTGAAGTAAATAATTAGCTACATGGATATCAGATATTGGAGTTATATTTTTGTCAAAAGTAAATCTTTTTCAAAAACTGGTTTTTTTCTATGTCACGAGCCGTCAAGTAATGTGTATAATAATCTGTTAATTCCAAATTTTCTTTATTTGTGCAATATTTACGTTGCTCAACAAGCGATAAGCTGATATTGTTTACACTCTAAAATCTGAACATCGTTGCTTCAACGCTCAAATGATTAAATATACTGATTCAAATTCATATCTGCCTTATAGTATATACTTTTTCGAAAAAAAAAATACACGATAATAGCAGGCACCATTAACTGCTTGGCAGCGGTAAACTGATGACAACGCCTTCATGTTGCTAGAGGAATTTCAGAACTAAAGTTACTGGGTCCTTAATTTCACATATTGGCGCCCTTAAGATCAAAATTATTTCCTATCTGGTATATATGCTTTTGATCCTGCCAATAGCAGACTTATCCGTCCAAAGCTTAGAATAAATTGTGATCCTTTTTCTTAAGAAGTGGTGATCATCACTAATTTTTTCCAGCATAAGACAGCTGAACTATTCCATTTTCTCTTTGGGTTTAGTTTATTTTTCAAGTAGGTCTTATCTTGAAAGACTTGTAATCATCTTAAGGGTTTAAATACAAAAGTTTCTTGGTTTGATATGAATTTTTCAACAATATCATTTCAATTTATATAGGGTGTTTATATTACTCTGACCAGGTATCAACTTTCTTATTTTAAATGGAACACTCTGTATGTTTATAAATATTTTTGTAGAACTTCTAAAGACAAGCTTAACAATATATAATAGTATGGGTCTCAGATCAGTTTCTGATATACTGGCATTTATCTTGAACAAATTAAAAAATATACACAAAGTCTAGGTCTCAGTCAAAAATAAGTTTATAAATTAAGAACGGGCATCATCAGATCATAAACAAAACATTTTACAAAGTACATAGGTTTTATATACTTGTAGAGTGTATATTTGTAAATTTGTTCATTACCAGGTCTCTTTGAAATAATATGGACACTTTCTTCATTCATCTTCAAGATTTGACAAATATTAAGTGATGTAAATAAATTACTTAAACGATTTTTAAATATCTGCTTGCGTCGAAATATTTTCTAGTAGATTATGTATTATTTTCACTTACTCATTTTTTTGAATAAAAGAAATGGTACAATGTTGCCAAGTTTTGATCATTATTATTATGATTATCTCACATTTAAATAGAGCCAGTGGCGGAACTACAATACGTCGGCGGGACCAGCTTTTATTTTTTTTCAGTCAACAGTTATTTTCCGGCCCTGTTTTTAAAGTATTTATACAAAACTATGAATGACCTTTTTTTAAGTTATGTATTATTTTATGTACGTGCATATAGGGAGCTCTTTATCGAAATCTGCAGAGGGGCCTAAAATGTATAGTTCCCCCACTGAATAGAGCATAGAAAGAGGAATTCGATGATATATAATACTGCAGGTTTATGTGTCAGCGTTTCTGTCTTATTGACGATTATATTCAGAACGTCTTATTTTTGTATGTAAATAACTATGAAGGGCTGATCAATACCACATATATTATCTCAATTAATGAAAGGTAATATTTTTATTCTTAATTTCCTTTTTTACCTACTGAGCATCAGAGATAAAATTAAATATAAAAGTCATTATACATTATACCACTATTGTTTTTAAGATAGTTAAACATGATAAGTTTTATATTATTTAATTACATTGAATTACTTGTTATTCAATTCATCTACTGCACTTATGTTTACAATATCAATAATAATCTGGTATTGGTAAGCCCTTCATAGTTATTCACATACAAAAATAAAATGTTCTGAAGATAATCGTCACTAAGCCAGAAATGTTGTCTCGTAAACCCATGGTATTATACATCGTTAAATTCGTCTTTTAATTCTTCAATGTAGTTAGATCACTTTAAATATACGTCAAATCCTGAACAAAAATGTCAAAATATCAGAAATTATTATATAATGTTGGGCTTCTCAGAAAATCTTCAAAAATAACTATAAATATACAGGGTATTTCATTTAAAATAAGAATGTTGATACCAGGTCAAAGTTATATAAACACTCTGAATATATGAAAATAATATAAATTAACAATTCAAATTAAATCAAAAAACTTTTATATTAACTTTTGTTTATATGTCATACCACTTCTGAGATAAGATAGTGTCTCTTTTTCAAGGTGGACCGATGCGATGTTAGAATAAACATTATGACTAGACCGATTTATTCTTAAGTGTAAATATTTGAAAGAGTTTAAAAATATTTTTTTTATAGGATGTTCCAATTAAAGATAATAACGAATATTCAAACTACCTGATATACTCTTATGTTCGGATAGTTTGTCAATTCCTCTGTAAAAAGTACAAAAAAATAATATGTAAAGGAATGGACATTACATTGGAACATTATTGTAGATATAAAACATCGACTATATTAATTCTAAATAGATCAATCTTAATCAAGTGAAAATGTTTTTACCAAAATTGGCTTCACGGACTGTTCAACATGAACTTTAACGTAATCAGTTGTCTTCTGAATACCATCAGCCCAAATCTTTAGCATAGTGTGGCCTTCTTTTTTAGTACTGATCCATAATGTGCCATTTTCAGGAAATGACACAACTTTGATTAAATCACATCTGTAAAATTAAAACAAATAAGAAATAAAAAAACATATAATAATAATAATATGCGTTTTTTATTCACACAATACATTTGTTAAAGGGATAATACACAAAACAAATATATCATAATTACAATAAGGGCAAAATTTAGGTTAAAGGATATTATGGATAACCTTGAAAAAATGAGAGAAAAATAAAAATATATGATATAATACAAAAAATAAACTTAAAAATAAATGTTAATCCAAAAATATACTTATTTCTAAGAGATGCAAAGATTAGACAAGTAGAAAAAATTTGAATATTGCTTGTTTTATTCCATAAACTGTGATTCCACGAACGAATAGGTAAAGAAGTTTATTTACTTACTTTTTATTTAAATAATATTAACTTAAAATTTATACAAGAAAAATAATAAAATGTATTAAAAAATATACACGACAGGTAGATCAATATTGGAAACCTAAAAACAATTAGCCTGTTTTTTGTTCAATCAAAATTACTTCCGTACGTTACATGGAGACCCAGATATTTTTTTACTCACTTACTCATTAGTAACCGTTGAATACTTATTACTGTTAGAAAATAAATTGTGTATTTGTTTTGTTTTCAATTTTAAACAAAGGAGTACACAAGATTAATTAAAGATTCTATACGATATACGAAACTGACAAAGATCACTTAAGAATAATTTCTATAATAATAAAAGTTTGCATAAAATTATTTTTTCATATTTTTACAATAACATTCTTGATATTTGATAGTTAGGTAACCAGAAGTACCATCAGTCATTTATTTATATACAGATATACAAGCTCTAGAAGAGACAGTTTAATATGTATTTTCGATATGAACTTTAAAAAAAAGAATTTAGAGTTATTTAATTTATGTCAATTCATGAACCATTGTCTACAAACATGTACATGTTTAGAAGAAATCTAAACATTCAGAACCTTTCAGCTCTTTTGGTATCGTAGTACAAATATTTGCAACGATTCCCTGCCATTATAACAATCAAAACCAAAATAATATATTTGACAAAAAAACAATTATTCCCGACCCCTCGTTTAATAATTGCAATAACCTGCGACTAATATATTTCTATAATACATGTAAGCAGATGTCAATTTCCTAGAAACAAGTTAAGCGGAACATGATCCGGTTTTTTAATAAATTTCGCGTTTCTAAATTAAACAATAGCGTAGATCGCATCGACAACCGGTCTCTCTAAACCGCCCATAAAGGAAAAGTAACTGACCGAGTGACCGCCAGCGACCCGCAAAGTTAATTAAACGTCTTAGCTTAAGCCTGGTGCCATCTAGTGTGATTTGGTCGAACAAAAATATAGTCTAATTGCCTCCGAACTTCTGTTCCCTCATATTTTTCTGTACTCTTACGTAGATAACAAACGAATCCACAGCCAACCTTTCGACAACGCGAAATCGTAAGTAATAGCACGCTAATAGCACTTATTTAACGATATTTTACACTTTTCATAAAGAGGAATTTTACGTTCAAGGATATAGTGAAATAAAGTGTACTTTATATAACGATCGCAGAAAATAGTATATTAAAACAAGAATTTAATGTTTTCTAAAGGGTTAGGGGGGTTAAATGTCTTATGAAACGAATATTTCAACTATTTTTTCTTTTTTCTGCACTATATTTTAAGAAAGCACTATCTTTCAAATATTTTCAACTTGTCAAAAATTACAATAACATTCCTGATATTTCTGTTTTTTAATTTTGAGACGAGGTCGGTTTCAAATTCAATGTGGCCATAACTTAGCATTGCCACCTTTAAAGAGAAAAAAAGATAGTGTCGAAAAGAAAGCCGTGCTTTGCATATTAAACAACTTGTTAATAATTACAAAATAGAAAAATATATTAACTTACCTGCTAGTTCTGACTTTCAGCTCAGTGGGGCCAGCTTGAAATATGTTACCAATATTGTCATGGTATGAAGCCACTAATAAGAATTCAGTTCCTAATGGTACTATAGCAATAGGATTGTTGAAACTTACACGCCATAAAGCAACTATATCAAGGCTCATGTATTGTATTGGTTTGACCTAAAACCGTTATACATACTGAAATATATTAAGGGATAACATCAATGAGAACATATTACTGTTCGATAATTATAATAGTATTTTCGTATATCGTTTCCATGTTACTTTAACATTTTTTGTTTTTTTTTACAAATAATAAGTGTAAACTATTTTACTAAAACGAAACAAATAAAAAGCAGTTCAATTTCTTTAAATAACAATGATTTAGTTTTTGATACCTAGATTAGTTCTTAAGTGGTGTTGGAATTATATGACGTAATTAAATTACTAGAAAAATAGCCCCAATTACTTTACTGTTAAAGAATTTTCGTCATTTGATTTTGTGTTGTTAATTTCACGAAATATTAAATGTTTTAATATTATTTATTTTTACTGTAACTAATTATTTCCATATATCCAAAGTTTCCAGAACTTTCTTGAGATGTCTTTCTTAAGGTCATCTTGAGGTCCGAAACAAGCCTGTAAACTCAAAACTTTTGATAAAATTATGCTGAGGTGTTTGCATTTTTAAAAACTTTTTGGATAGATGATATTGACACCCTGATTTTCTAATTTAATCTTTTGAGTTGCCAAGTAGTTTATATATGGTGTGTCTTTCACATAGGGCAAAATAACATTTTCTTTGTTCTTTGTTTGGGAAACTTGTTTCCTTATAGCTTTAATTGTGTATCCATTTTTCTTTAGTGCACCCAATATTATTTTATTTATTTTTGGTCTTGTTTGTGAATTTGTTAATCTAAGGGATGTAGATAAAAGGGTATTCGACATAGCTGGAGTTAGTGTTGGATGGATGGTGGTGTGATTTTTACGTATAAATACCAAACATTTTGTCGTTAATTTTGTATACATACATTATCCGTTTTGTAATCAGGACATCTAAAAATAGAAATGTGTTGTTTTCTTCTAATTGTAGCATGAATGATATCTTGGTATGTACTGCTTTAATCTAAGAAAATTGTTTACATAACAATGTCAAATATGTTCCTCGCTGTATACTTAATAAAGCAGACAACAGCAATATCACTAGTAATTCTTTTTATTATTTCAGTTTTTTATCTAAAGTTCTAAAACTTTTTTTTTATTTATTGCTACTTAAACATAAACCCCCATATTCACTAAAAATATTTAAGACTTAGACCAGGTCTAGTTGCCATGGTACTTAAAACTCTTAGTTCGCCAGTTATGTTTCGCTTATGTCACTGTCATTTTGTAATTGTGACATTTAGAAATATTATTTGCTCAATTCTTAAATATGTCATCTTAAACCTATAACTGTCGAGTTAGACCTGGTCTTAGTTTAAACCTCTTTAGTGAATAAGGGTGTAAATGATTTAAATATTTCTCACATTTCTAATTTGTCTTTCTGGCTTGCATTATATTTTTTTTGTAATTTGATTATTTAATGTGAATTGGTGGAGATAAAACGAAATAACTGTCTAAGAAAATGTGTATTAAACAAGCACCTAGACGTGGGGGAGGGGGGTCCATGGGGCCCAGGATTTCTCGAAAGTCAAATATAATTTAATCTACTACAGTAGAATTTCAACTAATGCTGATTAGCAGTTCCGGATTGACTCTGCTTACTAGAGCCATTTTTTTAAACACAAACCTCAAGAAAACTCAAGAGCAGACCATTGTTTTTTAATTACAGCATTTTGAGGGCTCTTTTGAACTAACCAAAATTTACATTGCTAGACGCCCTGCGAATCCAAAAAAATGCAAAAATTTGTTGTCTACAAATATGTAAATGAAAAAAAGTAGGTGAGGATATCCTAAACAAAAAAGGCCCTGATGATTTTTTTTAAATATGCTAGTTTTTAAGATAAATCGGAAACTAAGTTCATATCTTCTTCCACCAAGATCTCCTGTCAAAAGAAAAATCTGAGAATTGTGAAGGAGTTCTGGGAACAAAATTCTCTCATAATTCCAACAAAAAGTATTATTTTTTAATAACATGAGATAATTAGTTTTTATCTACAAACTGAGCATATACATAGGAAAACTATAAATTAACCTTTGATTGAAAAAATTATTTCAAAAAAAGGCCAAATTTGACAGTCAGTGATATTTAAAAATCCCAAAAAAAAAACTTTTAACAAAAAAAAACATAAATACTTATTAAAATCGAGCTAAATATAAAACAATACCATAATTTTTGAGGTTTGCCGCCGATCGTGAGATTTTCAAGAATTCCGATAAAATACTAAAAAGTCAGATGAATACGTTTATAATTATTTGCCACCACAGGCGTCAGGTTTTAAAATTATCATGGGTTGCTGACGACGCGCGGCACTCAACTTATTAACCCCCCCCCTTCCCCCGACTGAATTTCTGTTTACGTGCCTCGTCTTAAATACTGCATAAAAATAGTTATACCTCGACTACAATATTTAACCGCTGTTTAAGACCATTTGCATCAACAGAAGTAATAATTAGTAATGCATGGCCTAAAGTTCCATACGAGTTATTTTATATATATATATATATTTATATATATATATATATATATATATATATATATATATATATATATATATATATATATATATACACTCACCGGCACAAAATTCCGCCACTCTAAAATTTTGACTAAGTTCAATGTTTTATAACTTTTTTATTTTTATCCGATTTTCATGATTTTGTTATCAGTTTTTAGATCCATTTAATGTGTTTTTCTTCATTTATTTTGTAAAGTAGCATTTTTCGATTAGACTATATTATACAGGAGTAGATCAAACTGTTGTTTTTTGTCGTCACTTCAAAACACCCTGTAGAAAAATTGAGGTAGATAATTTTATTTACATACTGTTTCTGGTAATCAATAATGTATTCTAAACATTTCGTTTTTTGATTTATACCGTTACCTCATTTCTGCTTCGAGCTGCAGATTTTTTATTAAAACAATGTTATTTTTAGAAAATGCATGTCAAGCTTTCGGTTAAAAATTATCTACGTTGGCTAAGTAGGTGACAGAATGTTTGACAGTGACAATATTATAATTTGTTGTATGTTGTATGTCAATATGGTACTAACTCCAGCAGACGTGGATAAAATTGTTGCATAATAGAGGATGGCCGTAGCAAAAGTTATGTCGCTCGTACTCTGAGAATTCCGAGGTCTACAGTTCGAGATGCCTGGAATAGGTACTTACAGACGGGAACTTTTACAAGGCGGCAAGGCTCTGGCAGAAAAAAAAAACCACTGCAGTTGATGATCACTTTGTCGTCGTTAGTTCTTTAAGAGATCGAAGATCTACTGCTGTGTGTCTAAAAAATGACTTGCAAATGACTAGTGGAGTAAATGTAAGTGAAAAAACGATACGTAGAAGATTGGCAGAAGCTGGTCTTCATTCACGAAGGCCAGCTGTATGTCCACAACTCCTTCCTCGTCATCGGCAACAGCGACTAAGGTTTGCAAGATTGCATTCTGACTGGACTCTAGAACAGTGGGGAAACGTACTATTCACAGATGAATCCAGGGTTTGTTTGAGGTCGCCAGATGGTCGTGAGCGGGTATACAGACGTAGGAATGAAAGACATGCTGACTGCACCATATCAGAACGAATCTCATATCATGGCGGTTCAGTTATGATTTGGGCGGGTATTTCTACCGAAGCACGAACCGATCTTGTCTTTGTTGAAAATGGAACCCTAACCGCACAGCGTTACATTGAGGAAATAATCCAGGAAGTGGTTGTTCCATTTGCTCCTTTCATTGGGAACCAATTTACATTAATGCATGATAATGCTAGACCTCACGTTGCACGTATAGTGAGCGAATATCTGGATGAAGTTGGACTTCCAAGATTGGAATGGCCCGCATGTAGCCCGGATCTCAACCCAATCGAACATCTCTGGGATCAACTTAAAAGGGCCGTACGGCGTCGTCCTGTGCAACCACAAACTTTGCAAGACTTACGACTGGCGCTGGCCGAAGAATATCAGGCTATTCCTCAGGAAAGAATAAGTAACCTTATTCAATCGATGCCACGAAGACTGCAAGCTGTAATTGCCGCGAGAGGAGGAAATACACGTTATTGAATTTTTATTGTTAATTATCTTTGTGATATACCTTGTGTTTTTCTTAATAAAAATAGGCTTCAAATCAGCGTTCCTTTTAAAATTTTGCAGCTCGAAGCAGAAATGAGGTAACGGTATAAATCAAAAAACGAAATGTTTAGAATACATTATTGATTACCAGAAACAGTATGTAAATAAAATTATCTACCTCAATTTTTCTACAGGGTGTTTTGAAGTGACGACAAAAAACAACAGTTTGATCTACTCCTGTATAATATAGTCTAATCGAAAAATGCTACTTTACAAAATAAATGAAGAAAAACACATTAAATGGATCTAAAAACTGATAACAAAATCATGAAAATCGGATAAAAAATAAAAAAGTTATAAAACATTGAACTTAGTCAAAATTTTAGAGTGGCGGAATTTTGTGCCGGTGAGTGTATATATATATATTTGGTATATATATATATATATATATATATATATATATATATTTGGTCAGTTTTCCAGTAATATTTTTTAACGTTCCACTAGGCCGACGCCGACATTTTGTTCCGCCAGGGATTTTTACCAAAATGTTGATGCAGGTCATCCTTATATGACCCTTAATTTTTGAACAAAATTTGAAGTCAATCGGCAAATATGTTTTTTGGCATTTGGGGATCTTAAAACGTAAAGATCTGTCTGATAGAATGTTTTTTCTCCATGATTATAATACTTCCCTTTTACGAGGGAAGTAAAAATTGTCAACGCCTTATCCAAGAACTTTTTTCTACTATTTTCTAAGCTATTTTTCAAGATAGATATACAAACCCGAGTTACCCGGGTAAATTTGTAATCAAAAAACAAGAACTGGTTAATGAGCATATAATATACTAAGACAAATTTTTGCGATTCAGAAAAAAATCATTGAATTGAAATCTTTTTTAAAATAAAGGTTCCAAAATATACAAAAAAATCCAGTACCATTATTTTCCAACATCTGAGAATACCATATAGAAATGGATAAATTTCGGTATCGATACATTTTCAGCTTATATACAGTGTGTTTATGAATTTAGTTTCCAACATTCTAGAACAAGTTCCTCTCACTAAAAAAAGTTCCTATGGAGATCGGCAAAAAAATGCTTTTATTTAAATAAACGAAATTAATGAAAACGCAATTTCAGTCAAAGTGTGAATATACCTCATATGTTTTCAAGAAAAGTATACTGGTGTTATCATAAATCTTGGTTAAAAAATCGTAAGGGTAGTTTTGATTGGGATGGATTGTTTTAAACGTCGGAAAGTAATTCCATTTGGGCACAGTCTAAACTCCAGGACTATCGTTTCTTGATTAACTCTAACCATAAAAGCTTTTGTACTAAGAAAGAAATGAAGTTAATAAAAACGTAGTGAAAATATTCAAAAATGTTTGAAGTAATTTTAGTTCTAATAATCCATTTATATTTTTTCATACGTAACATAGGAAATCGCAAATACACAATCTCTGGAAACAATATCAAATATTCGATTCAAATACGAAGTCCGTTTTAGGTAAGGAACAGAAAATAATATCAAGGTAATAACGACACTGTAATGTAGCGTTCACCCATCTAATAATTCGATTGATTAACTTGCTGTTTGCTCATACTTACGCATAAACCACTTTCGTTACAGAATCCATATTAGTTTCTAACTGAATCTGTGAAAAGGGTGCCATTAAAAGAGATTTCCCATGAACGTGCTTAGGTTTTGTAAGCAAAAACTGATCTACAATTTCGATGTCGACATGAGCAGAATACGTTATTGTATGAACATTCGGCTTGTTGGCGACAGGGCCAGGCAGAGTTACGTTTACAATTACTCGAGTTGAACCGGCTTGCAGTCCAGTAAGTTTTAACACAATTCTATCGGGTCGACCAATGTTAATACCTAAAAAAACATAATAATACACTGTAAATTAGTTTCGATTCGGATATCGTTTTATGTATATACTATACAAGTTCTTACCCAAGGGGTGATAAACTCCTGTTAGATCTGCTAAAAGCTTATCATCTACTAACCATCTAAAAAATATGGGTGGATCATTTACTGTCCCTAGGATTACGGGCGAAATATCTGGCAGTCCAAAACACCAAAATGGTACTGTAGCGCCCACTCTGAATCTTGTTAAAGGCGCTCCAATTTTTACTCCAGTTAAGGCCACGACGGTTATTTCGACAGAGTCCTAAAATTGAATTTAGAATCAATCATTTCAACTTTTAAAGATTTGAAACGCTATTCAAAAAAATTTCCCTCCTTATGATCATGAAAGAAGAAGCACACACTTTAGTAACTGAATTTATTTGCTAGATCACTTAAAAAGTTAATTTTTCCCTCAGATTATCCTCACTTTTGCTTGCGATTGCATTAATTAGAAATTAAACAAAAAGTAAATACCCTTAATACTACTTGCAGCCCTTGAGAATCTTGCGACCGTGATAAATGTTTATGTATATATGCATAATGGTCACGTAACTTATCAAATAGTATATGTGTAATTTTTTTAAATGTATAAACTACCTCACACAGGTAGTGGCATGAACAACCGCTCTATATACTAGAGGTTATCCAAGACCACAAGATTATGAGAATGCCCTGTCAGCTGCTGTCAAAAACTTTCAGCATACATAGTTCTGTCCCGTAATCTTTCTATAAAAAGAGGAGTAAGATAAGTGCCTGAATAAGATGTGTTCATTCGACTACACCGAATCAGATCTGAATCTTTCTGATACAGCTGGGCACAAGTTTTCACAGATTTTGAAACTGGCGAATGTTTTTGCATAGCTATATCGCATTCCACTCGGAAATCTGTTTACCACAAGTTCCAATATAAGAAAAAGACGGTATTTAATAAAAAATTTTGGAATAGATAATTTCTTACTGACTATTGTACAAATTAAAATGCCTGTATATAAACTTTATAGAGATTGCTCAAGGCATGCAAACTATTGTAAATGATTGTGATATTTAAGTAAAAAATCTATATCTCTCCCTCTCACTGTCCCTATATATACCTTTGTATCTATACCTCTCACTGTTTCTCTTTATCCCATTCTCTCTATATATATTTATCTCCCTCTCTATCTCTTTTTGAATTTTAAAGTTTTACTCATACCGGGTGGGAACAAAATGTTTTGACAGTTTTATTTTATGATGTTTGTCACCTTTCCAGCTTCAAAGTATGTTAATACATTGGAAGGTTTATTAGCAATCTCAAACGAAAAGTGTAGATTTTTAACAATAACTCTACATTTTTGCAAATTAGTTTTCGATTATTATAAAAAAATACTATAAATTATACCATATGTCCAGAATATTAACATATTAGGTTAAGGCTATAATTAGTAATAAAGTGAAACTAGCAACGCTATTTTTTGTCAGTTTTTAAATTAATGTCCAATATATAGGGTGGTTCAAAAGAAACCGGAATTTTGTTTTTCCCCTGTAACTTATTTGTTACTTCACCGATTTTATTTGTTTTGAGCTTGTTTAAAAGAGAAATAAATAAGCTAGAGGCTCAAACATAAATTTTTGACATTTTAAAGAAATTCAACATGGCGGAAGCGCCCAAAAGGTGCAATAATTTAAAGGCCGCTAGTAATTTTTTGATACACCCTGTATATTTGATTTTCACAGAATATTAAAGCCTATTCATTTCTGAGTAATAAAAGACTACAGTGAGCAAAATCGGTCAATAAACAAGTAAAATAAATATTTTAGATTAAATTTGGCTCAACGAAAATAAAAGTCTTTATGTATGAGTAGGCCACACACATTGCAAAAATGATAAAAACAAACGAACTGCAACTGTCAAATAATAATTTTAAAGCATTTTACTTATTTATAGCTATTTTTTATGTGAAAGTAGATAAGTATGTGTATTGTAAAGTTGTGATAAAAAACCTATTTAACCGCGGATACAGAGTGGGTAAAATTTTAAAGCATTTTACTAACGAGTTAAGAAAAAGTACAATGTATGATTTTGTAGAAAAGTTGAGAGAGACGGGATCAATTAAGAGAAGAGCAACTAAGGGCAGACCGAGAACTGCACGAACACAGGTACTGTACACATAGATAAATACTGTTCTCTCTAATATTAACAATTAAAAAATTTAGGAAAATATAGATTGTGTAAAAATCTTAGCAGTTAGTCCAGAAGAGCACCTAGTACTAGCCTAACGGTTTTTCAACTAGTAAATGAAGAACAGATTTCTAGAAGTTCAGTAAAAAGAATTATTAACAAGGATTTAGAGTTGAAACATATTTAAATTGAATGAATATATGAAGCAAAGACGACTAGTCAGATCTAGGCGTTTCCTTAACAAATTTCGAACGCGTGGCGAAATTTCGACGATTTGGTTTTCTGATGAAAAAATCTTTACGTTATCGGGAACGAAAAATTCACAAAACGATCAGTTGTGTATTCCGATAGATTCATTAAAAACAAATGTACCCTTAAATCGTTTACTCAAAGAAAGAGAGAAATTTGGCAAGTATGTTATGGTATCGGCGGCAATCTCGAGAAATTATAAGGCAGAACTAATTTTTATTGAGCAAGGAATAAGGCTGGATTCACATACTTATTGTGAACTTGTGTTAATGCAAATGCTACCTGAGATTGAATGTTTTACACCAGACTTTACCTTTATGCAGGTATTTTCTTAAACTAAAGTTTTCTTTTTAGCAGAGAATTAGTTTTTGCCTAAACTATTTTCATGTTTTAAACTAATAGCACTGATTTTAGGATGGTGCCAGGTGCCATACCAGTCATATACAACAATACCCTGTGATTATTATTTAATCACACTTTTGGTGAGGCAAAACATCTAAAATGTACCTCCATTCAGATCTCTCATTGTCTAAAATGTTTTTTATTTTTCTTGAAGATCTTCAGTCGCAAGGAAGTAAACTTAAATGT